>JAJJMC010029502.1:970971-998732 GCA_023531435.1 Papaver californicum
TTTGGTTTAAGTCTGTACCTGATTTCAAACAAGCTACTGTATCGTTATCATCGTCAAAAGATGAATAAATTGTCGTAAATGCAGTTGCTTGTCAAGAAATTTGGATGCGTTGAATATTGGAAGACTTGCATCAAGTTCAAGTTAAAGGAAGATAGATCAATTGTGATAACAAGGCTACAATTTCGATTACAAAGAACCCTGTTTTCTATGGGAGAACAAAGCACATTAAACTTCGTCATCATTTCATTCGAGACGTTGTTGCAGAAGGTTCAATTATAATAAAGTATTGTCCTAAGAATGACCAGGTTGCTGATGGGTTTACGAAAGCTCTCTCTTTTCTAAAGTTTTTAAAGTTTAGGTCTTCTTTAGGTGTTGGTGGATTTTGCATCAAGGGGGAGTGATAAAATTATTGATGTAGTCAATTAAATTAGCTACGGATTTTTTTTACTGTTTCCTTTCCTAGTATTCACGTTTCTTAGTTATTGATTAATTATAGGAGTTTACTGTTATTGGTTTATTAGCAAAGTTTTAAGAGTTGTTGAAGTCGTTGAAATGCCCACTAACTGTTTGTTTCTATGCTAGGCTGGAGTCTGTCATTTTATGAGTGTGAGATTGAAATCCATTTGCATCTTAATACACTCTGATTTTCTCCATTGTGTTTTATTTCTCTCATACATCTGTAGTTTTAATATTTTATGCAATTTCAAATTCTTGTCTTCATCTAAATTCCCATCTATCTTCTTATTCTTGACCAAAAACATGACAGGGATTCCAAGAAGGGGAGTGGCTCTGAGGATGCTACTTCCTTCACTGCAATTAAGGTAACAAATATTTGAGTTTTTTCTTTTGCTGCTCCTGGATAAACTATACTTCCCCCTATTTGTTAACTCAGCAGTGAGTGGTGGCTTTGCAGAGGATAAAATTAGTTATGCCCCCAAAGGGTGAAGAAGGTAAGAAAGCGGATGGGGATAACGATGATGATGTACCCCTAAATCAAGCGATGTCCGTCGGGGAGAAGGACGAAGTGTCCGTCCCCCGACTAAATGGGAAGGTGGTGTTATCTGACTCATATGATGAAGAAGAGGGTGCTCGAGAGATGGTTCAGGGGACGAGGAATAATTTTTGGAGAAGGAAGGAGGTGGAGCTAATAATCTCAATATTGAGGATAAATCGGGGAATAGGGATAGATTTCCCCTCGGGGTGTCTCCCCCTCATTCTTATGGATCCAAAAAAAAAAGGAATTGTCAATAATGAAGGTGCTGGGAGTACTTTGAAGGTATTTAGTACCCCCGTGTGCGACACTCTGGGCATACTTGAATCTTCTTCCTTCGCTAATAAAACGCCACCCGCAATGATGGGTTCTATTCCTCCACAGAATCCTTTCTTTCACTAGGCTATGGTGACTTTGGTATGTCATTTATTGCTCTTCTTTTGATCTCTTTATTAATCGTGACTCTGCTCCCTAACATTTATCTTTTATATTGTAGGGGAATAACTATCACTTCTTCCTTCTAGCCTCGTACCATACTGCTCACGAAAGGATCAACTATTTGAGAAAGAGCTAAGGGTTGAGAGGAAGAGGACACGCAATTTGGAGGAGGAGGAGGTTTTTACCCATTTAGGTAATTATTTTGATTATTTTATATCCTTTTTGTACTTGGACTTCCCATGTCAGTAGGGTCCTGAGTCGTAGTTTCTGATGGTAGCTACCACCGAACGTCTAGAGAAAGCTGTTCTAGCGCCAAGAGCTTCACATGAATCAAACATACATAAAAAATATGGAGCAGAGAATCCAAAATAAAGATACTAAGATTGACCGTTAGGAGGCTGATATATATAAATTTCGTCATCTGGCTGGTAAAGTTCGGCTCCTGCTTCAAGTACTTGAGAAGAGATACTCATATCTGAGGTTGCAAAATAAGGACTTACTCTTTGATAAGACCAGATTGACTCGTTGGAAGGACAATACCAGTATAACCTTCAAAACTATGGAGATGAAACTGACCTTAGAAACCGTGAGCTAACCCAAACCCAGTGCTAGCTGGACAATCTGCAAAGAACTTATGATCATTACAAGTATAGTATGTAAAAACATCTGGAGAAGTGTCTCCGTACTTCTGGAGAGAACTTAGCTGAAAAGTTTAGTGAACTTGATATTGCCAAAATCTAAGTCGAAGAGAATTTTAGATTTGTTATTCCTAGACTTGAAGGTAGTCTATGTTTTTTTATATATATAATTGCTTAACTAATGAGGATCACCCATGTCGCTGATATATTCTTCCATATTGTTACAGCTGAGCAAAAGAGGGTAGAAGAACCAAGGCGCTAGATCTCGCGACTTAAGGAGAATGAGACTCATCTGGATAGGGACCTGGAGCGAGCACGCAAAGAGGGGGACGAGGTTCATCAAGCCCGACAGTCTGATGCTCAAAAGTTTGAGTCTGAAAAGGTGTCCTTGCAGGAAGGATTTGAGTCCAGGTGGAAGGGTTGGTGAAGGTTGAGGTCAAGAGGCTCTTAAGCGAAAAGAAAATAAAAGTTGCTTCGAAGGTGACATCATCTAGGGATACTACTGAAAAGCCTGTCGATTATGCTGCTTAGACTCTGCCTTTTTTTCTTCTTCGTAGTTAGGCTCTTCCTCTCTGGCTTCCAAAATATTGCTTCTTATTTGATTAATTTATTTTGTTGGGTGTTGCACTATACTTTTATTGTCCTTAGTGGTTGAGGGTTCAAAACTTTTACTACTTTATCTTGGAATTTTTTATTCATATACATGTTGCTTTCCAGCAATTTGAGTAAAATAGTTAGCTCTTCATCATGGTTTAATAGATATTTTGAGTTTTAGCCTTTAAGCTCTTAGTTTTTAACCGAACCTAGGCTAGGTCGTATACTCACGACAGAGAGGATCATCTTGTCCGATGTCACGTCTCGATCTGAGTACCTTATCATCGGTGATTGGTCCGACGGCAGGGGTCGCTAGGACGAACCATGTATGTAACACGATCATATATCCCGTCCCCGTTGACTCGAAGACCTTGGAACCTCCATAGATGAACCGAATTGACCAACTGATTTTAATAACCATGGCTATTAGGTCACCTCGCATCTAGTCTTGATTACTAGCCACTAGTATTAATGACCCATTAGGTTCACAACCCATGGATCACTGATTCATGGATCATTGATTTTTACGATCCAAAATGACCACTGGCTCAAAGAGGCAGCGTCCTAAAGTCATATCATGACCAATCTTGATTATTGGCCTCGAGAATTGCATGACCTGAATGGTTTGTAGCCCCTGGGTCACCCTTTAAGGTTATTACCGAATTTTAAGGTTTGTTCATGTCCATACCTTTTTCTTTCCATGGATGATATAATTCAGGTACTTGATGTTTCACGGGGGATGTAACTCTACTCCATTTGGCTCTAATAACTTGTAAGCTCCTTCAACAAATTTTGAGAGAATGGTAAATGGTCCATCCAATTTTGGTGCTAGTTTTCACTTGCCTTCTCTCATTAGCACTCTAGGATTTCTTTTAGGACCAGCTGTCCTGGGTGAAATTCTCTTGTCCTGAATCTCTTATCATATTCCCTTATCATCCTTCTCTGGTAGTTCTCCATCTTATGCATTGCTATCTCGCGTGTTTCTTCTAAATCATCCAACTTAGATTAGGTTTTTCTCCCATGCCCTTGTCTTAGTAGTAGGTATCATTACTTCAGTTGGAATGATGGCTTATTTTCCATATGTTAACATGAATGGAGATAGGCACGTGGCTTTCATTTTTGTTGTTCGATAGGCCCACGACACATTATGAAACTATTCACACCAACTTCCATAGTGCTCATCCAATTTATTCTTCAAGTTTTCGGCTATTTTCTTGTTTGTGATCTCAACCTGTCCGTTTCTAAGGGGATAAATTGGAATAGATTTTATTGTTCCATATCTGGAAGGTGTTGAACATCAGAATGTTTGTTCCTTGTATCTGCTTCCCATTGTCAGATACTATTGTTGTTGGGACGCCAAATCGACATATGATATTTTCAAATAGGAACTTGAAGACATCCTTGTGTCAAATATATATACTTTAGAGAAACACTTTTCACCAATTTAGTAAAGTAGTCAGCGGATACTATCAAGAATTTTCATTGCAGTATCCCACATGAAGTGTCCCGGGGGCGGAGCCAGGATTTTAAAAAAAGGGAGGCAAAAAAGAATTTCGAACACAACCCTAATCAGTCTTATGACCTTACTCAACCAAAATCCACCAACCCATTCATCAGGCTAAACAAAAAAAAAAACGAAGATTCGAACACACTAAACACCTAAATGGCTAAATGCATTGTTGAACTTAATTAGATAACTACAAAGAAATTTCAGAGATTAAAAGAAAAAAAAAATCAAATTTTAAAACCCTAACAATGTATAAATAATAAGATTATAAGAATTTTTTATGGAACAATAACGACCTATCAACAACAACAACAAGGATTTAATACTTTCCAACTCTGATAGACACATTTTTGTGTCCGATTTAATCTTAATTTTATATATTTTTGGTATTTAATTTTTGTACTTATTATGGTTTTTATTGCTTTTTAGGTATTTTTGGAGAATTGTTAAAGGCACCTCAACTTGGATTAAGGCACCCACTTAATTTATAAAGGCACCCAAGGATTAAGGCACCAAGTTTCAAATGAAGAATTATGGCGGGAAAGCAAAAGGTGCTTCACATACAGGAACAAAACACGGAAACAAGAGCACAAATTTGGAAAGTGTGTTTTTTTGGAAAAATTGTGTTTTTGGAAAAACATTAAGTTGGGAAAGAATTGAAAAGGGAAAGATATCAATCTCTACTCTTATTAGAATCAAATCAAGAAAGAATCGGAAGAAATCGGGAAGAAAGCTCATATTTTGGGAAAGCTTTTGTTCATGAATTCAAGGAATTTTTGGGAGTTTTTGGAGAGATTGGAAACTTGAATTAGTATAAGTAGGCATATATAGCAATTGGATTTGGGGAGAATCGATTGGGAAGCTTAGAAGAGATTGAAACAGCGAGGGAAGAAGTGAACAGAGAAGAAATATTTCTGCTGTTGAATCAACGAAGAAGAAGAACAAACTACAAAGAAGAACTGTCGTTCATTAGCCAACAGTCTGTCCTTCTTCACGTTCTCTTTAAATACCTTCTGTAACAGATTGAAAAGCTCACAGTAACGCTTATAGGCGTATCAAAATTCCTGTGAGCATTTCTATTCCCATTGTAAGCATTATTTGAGTTATAAAATCGATTTTTGAGGGTTTTGCCATTACAATGAGGAGTTAAACTTCATCTTTGAGGCTATGGAGGAAGCTACTTTTCCAACAATTATGTGGTAAGTATTTAATTAATTTATACAATTTATCTATGATTAATTGCCTTGGTTAAAAATTGATTTAAAAGATTTTTGTTAAGCAATTGTGATTCCGTTAGATGGTGCATGCCTCGGCTTAGGTCCCTAGATGCTCCATGCTTTTGTTATACAATTTTTGCTTTGAAAATCTATTTTTGCAATGATTTAGAATCAAATTAAAATGTTTTAATTGCATGATTAAAATTATTATCACTTTGAAATTGGAAAATAGTGGAATCCTAGCCTCAGTTTTCTCTCAACCTTATAAAAAATATTTGAGTTTTCATACTTTTAGTTTTAGAAATTAAATTTAAAATCAATCTTCACAAGTCTGAGTAACGAATCTTTATTTACCACTTTAAAAGTACATCAATTTTTGGCGCCGCCGACGCGGACTTGTTTTTAGAATTGTTTTTAGAATTTTTTTAGGTTAATTAGTTTAGTTAGATTTTTTTTTTTATTATTTTTACTTTGTTCTATTTTACGTTTCTTTTGGTATTTCTCTTTTTGCTACAGGTTTTGGATTTTGGATCGAAAGGAAAGTGAGCCAAAGTTTTGGAACTAAAGTCAAAGATTTGGAATTAAAGCTAAAGACTTGAAGCTAAAAGCTAAAGCTTAAAAGAAGGAAAAAGAAGACGAAGATTTTTTTTTTAATTAGATTTTAATTAGATTTTATTTTATTTTATTTTTAGAAAACTGTATTAGGATTTTAATTGTTTCTGTATTTGTTTTTATTTTTGGACACTTCTCTTTGGACTTTGGACTTTTTGGACTTTATTATTATTTTTAACCCTACGGAAGGGTAGTATTAAATATAAATTGCACAGGGAAGGACGACAATTACGATATTGTCTCGGCCCCTCGGGTTCGCACACTGACACAGGAGTTGGTGGCCCGAGTCGACTTCAACCGATTCATCGCCCGTCGGGAACGGGACGTAAGACTCGATCAACCCAGAATCCCCTGCAAGTGGGTTTACTGTATTCCTTCGTATGCATATATGCTGAGGAACTGAAAACGGACTTACTTTTCTAGTAAAGGGCACCATACAAGATAAGGACTCGGATTTCATCACCGTTTCCTTCTTGCCCGCCTTAGGAACACGTTACCTAACGCGAACCTAATCCTTAAAATTTGACTAGAAAGAAGACCGATAGGGTATCGAGCTTATTGGAAAATCATTACAAATTTTATTTTCTATGATATTTACTTGAATTGGAAACATATAATATGGATGCCGTGGAGTGCAACGACTATTTTTTTCTAACTGTTGGTGATAAACACTTGAACGAGCAACAAAGACGTAGCCATCAGTGGCTCTCGATTCATCCCCTGTATATATCAACCCTTCCCCAAGATAAATCACACCTGCTACAAAACTTTTATATACACTCTCATTCTAATCTCACTTTAATTTCCTGAAATATGGCTCAACCTAAGTTTACTCAGGAAGAATATTCATCTCATTGTAGAAACTGCGTAATGTGTTATCCGACCAAGTGTGCAAAACGACGACAAAATGGTTTAGTGAGTTAGAGTTATTGGAAGAGTATTCATGAAAACGTTTACGTTGACACCAGTAACTCTTATAACCGTAATATAGCAACGTTGTTTGTATGATTTCAAAAAATAAAGAAACAAGTAGCAATATTTATATCTTTATTTCAGATTGTCAATCGATATCGACTTAGGGGTTAAATCGGTGATGAGATTAGAGCGAGATCTTTCAGGGAATGGCGAAGATGGAAATGAAAGAATTTCAAATACGAAGCATGTTTCCACATCCTTAAGGAGTTCATCATAACCTATTTAAATTATTAATTTTTTTACACTGTTAATTTGTTTCCACTTTCTTTATGAAATGTGTATTTCAAGCAATGAAAAAAATATAACTTCATTGAAATAACTAGTTATTTTATTTCAATTAACTAACTATTACATATTAATAGTGTATCAAAAAAAAATTACATCTTAATTATTAAACTAACTAACTATTACATTAAACAAGAAATTCAACCTCATCATTTTCTTCTTCTTCATCATCTTCTTCTTCTACATCAATTGGGTTTTGAGGTTGCAATTGTTCTTGTTCCACCTGCCTTTTTAACTTGTCACATTCCATTTTCCATATAAATTTTTGATCCCCATTCATTATTGAGGTGTCCGCATAAAGAATCTTATGTTTGTCTAACAAATTGCTTTTAAGAAAGAAATTTTTTTTTCAACTCCCTATGGACGACCTTTCGGTCAACGGATCTTTGTTTCTCGATTGTTTTTTGGTGATTCATAAGCTTGGTCATGTTAAAACCTTCAGACCCTTCTTCTTAGTCTAATTTTCTGGCTACTTTTATTGCGGTTCTTCCTAAACCTTTTCGTTTGTTGTTATTAGCTGTATTGAGATTGAAATTAAAATATTGATTTCTAGGGTTATCCGGTGAAGAAAATGGTGAATTGGGACTTGAATTTGTTGTAGAGGTAGAAGGAGAGTATGGTGATCTTTCAGGAACTTCCTGCGTATTTGTTAAAAGCAATAGATTATATTTGGGCACCACTTTTAAAATATGGTAACAAGTTTCATGTTCAAATTGTACGCCGTGTTTGTGGTGCCATTCCGACCGACACGTTCGATCCTGTAATTTACAATAACAAATTTATAAAAGATCATACATTTTTTTTAAATAAAATAAAATGGGCATCTAATACAATTTACCAGATCCATTTCGATTTCACCACTCGCTTTAGCACGAGTGACTTGGATGACATGATCAACATAAGGCTATTTTTTATTGATTTTAGCGAAGTGACATGACAACCCATCATTATCACCATCATAGATGTTCATTGTTTCCTCTTTAAATTTTGAAATATCACTACATCATTTTGGGTTTTCACAACGGTTTTATCTGTTGCAAACATGATTTGCAACCATTTTTGATTGTAACACGGTGTTGCATTTATTTTACAACAACCGCAAACTGTTGCAAAATGGAAAAACCGCAACATTTCTAATCAGGTGCACAATTTGCAACAAAGGGACATCGGAACACGTCGCAACATTCCCTGCAACAACTTTTCTTCGATGCAATTTTTTTATCTAATATTAAAAAATGAACATTTTTCTCCGTATATGAAAAATTAAAATATACTCAGAAAATTAACATTTTTCTATTTAACAAGATCAAAAATGTCTCAACAAATGAAAAAAACACCAAAATATGAAGTAAACTTCTTTTTATTGCTAAACAACCATAACAAGTATTAATAAAGTCGATCTATATAACAAAACACAATAATAAAACATGACCAACACTTACGGAGAATTTACCATCTAATAGAATTTAGATAAGCAAAATTGAACACAATGCATACAACAATAAAAACAAGCTCATTCCATTCAATGGTTGTTCATTTGTCAGCAAAATCATTCGAATTTGTGATTACTCACGGTTTGCGGCTTGAAGCCCTCAAAAACCTACAAACCCATAAAGAATTCTCATAAATGAATAGTTAGCAATTACTTCCAAAACTGCACTGCACCGATGACTAACTGATAGACACATTTTAGTGTCTAATTTGCACCTTAATTTCTAGTGAGTTAGTATTCGATTTTGTGTCTATTACGTGTTTTATTGCTTTTGTAGGTACATTAGAAGAATAAAGATTTGTGGAAAAATTGGCTCAAAAAGTGTTCAAAGCACCCGGGAAAATGGATCAAGGCACCCACACTTTGGATTGGGGCACCCCTGGATCGGGTCAACCCATCGGGTCAACCCAGCGGGTCAGCCCAGCGAGCTGGATCGGGCCGAGTCACGGGTCGACTCATCGGACTCGACGGTTTTTACTGGCAGCACAAATCCAACGTGAAATTTGGTTTCTTTTGCTTCCAGATTGTTCCAAATGATAGTAGATAACCCACACAAGTTAGAACAATCGAGAAACAGCAAAAAGATCCCGTGAAATCAGTTGAAAAATCATGAACATGGCCGGAATTCGATTTCGGTTAGGAATGGGATTTATGGGCTGTTTTAGAGAGTTCTATTAGGTTTAGAACTCTCTCTAGGGTTTCTACTATCTATAAATACCAAGAGAAGCCAAGAGAATCGAACACAAAAGCTTAGAGAAGAGTTTAGAGATTTCCGGTCACTATTCCGTCACCGCCGACGAGCTGCTGCTGCACCGGCCGGCGTGTTCTTCATCCATCACTGCCGGAGAAGAAGACTCAGTAACATTTATATGTGTTGCTGATTTGAATTTTCCTGTCATCTATTGCTTCAAACCATTTGTTGCTTAAACTGTTCTGTAACAGCTGAACCCTCTCCTGTAACGCTTATAAGCGTATCAAATCAGCTGTTACAGCGTTATTCACCCTTGTAATCAATATTTTGAGCAATGAAATCAACTTTTGAGCAAGTTTTCTTCACCATGAGCTAAGTCTATTTACTGGGATGATGGATAAGGTAATTTTCTCAATTTTATGTGATTTAATTATTTTCTAATAATTATTTATAATTCTTTTATCATTAAAATTGCATAGTTTTGAATAGTAAAAACGGTTTTCTTTCAACAGTTGTGCTTTTGCTTGATGGATTATGCTTAGTTAATTAATTTTGATAGTCCATGCTTGTGATTTACCTCTGTTTGTTAGCATAACAAAACCAATTTTGGCAATTATTTGGGCTTCAATTAATTTAAAAAGAATTATCTGATTAATCACATAGGTTGTTAGAATTACCTGATTCCTGATTCCTGGTATTTTTAAAATTATTCAAAAATCATCTTTAGGTTATTTAGTCTTTTTCTTACTCCTGGAATTTTCTAGAGTTAGTTTAAATCATTATTTTCTAAAATCATCACCTTCACAAGTTCGAGAATCGAATCTTTATTTACCACTTCTAAAATTACATCACTAACTTTATGAACACATACGGAAAAGCAAATGGTCGACCGTAAACATCAAAGGCTTTAACAAAAGTATTCAACTCATGCATGTGAGTTAGTCTACAATGTTGTTAATTTGTTTTTCCTTCATCAGTTTGCTAGAACCTGGGTAGTCCATAACGTGCCCTTTCTTGTACCAAAATGAATCAGAATATTAGGCATAACGGTAAAATGCCAGCAAGAGAGGGATTAAAAGGCAATGACAATCCACAGATAGACAAATAACAATGCATTTAAACATGGAAGTTCAAATATTTGGAACTGAAAGAAAAATACAAGCATAGTTGTTTGGTGAATCAGTCAAATTTACATCATCTCCAATAAGCGAACAAGAAAAAGTGGGATATAACTAGTTTCAAAAGTATACCTTCTTGTGGGCAGTTGGCTTAATAGGTCAATCAGAAACACCATGAACCTTTCACAATACAAAACCCGTCCATTATTAACTTGCCTAGAACCACCAAGTTGACTACCTTCATGGTATGATTGTTTCTATGGAGAACCTGTTGGGATTCTAGAACTGAAAAACAATAGAATGAAGTGAAAATAATGGTATTTATCGGTTGATTGGGGATCATCCACCTTAAATCCTTTGATTGGGGATTACAACCTTAAAATAGTTATGTAGATTGATATGAAAAATGTGTTTAAGCAACAGATCGACTTAAGTCGCTTAAAGCTCTTTTTAAGTCGCTATAACCGTTATAGCGACTAAAAGCGGCAATCGCTCCGTTGGTTGCCCTAAGCCATGTATCTCAAAGCCTTGAGCGACCAGGCAGCCGCTCTAGTAATCAACCAACTTACCTAAAGCGAATACTCTTCTCATTGTTTACATTTAGACCAACTATAATGGAGCAAGTAAAACTCTAATCGCTTAACATGTAGACCAACCAATATAGCAAGTAAAATACTAATCGCTTCAGATATACCAATCATTCTAAAGCAAGTAAAATACTTAGTTGATAGATTCATGGAGCAACTCAAACTAAAATTGCTTAGTTAAGGTTTTAAGCGATCAAATTAATTTTCTCGCTAAAAGCGATTTCTGATTTTGGTTGGTCTGAAGTTGGTTGCTCAATCTTTTGAGCTACAAAATGTTTTACTCTCTAGAAGCAACTTGTGACTTATGAGCTATTAAACTACCTAGTTGGAAGATACATGGAACAACTTAACCTGATGTTACTTGGTTAAAATTTTAAGCGATCAAATGATTTTTCTCGCTACAAGCGATATGTGATTTTGATTGGTCTGAAGTTGATTGTTTAAGCTTTCCTGAAATTGATTGCTCAAATTTTTAAGCTACCAAAATTTTGTGTTTGAGTTTGTTGCTCAAGTTTGTAAGCTGCCAAATTTTTATGCTCGCTAAAAAAATTACTCCACAAATTACTCCACATATTCTAGTTTTAATAATCCCAAATTAATATTAAAATTATGAACCAAATTAAAAACCAAATTAAATTTTATTATATCATATAATTCAATTTATGTCATTTGTTAAAAAAGTTACACTCTTTACAGAAAAGGAAAAAAAATACAATTAATTATTTATTTAAAAAATATTTACAATCTCCACAATCTTGATGAAGAACACTACTTAAAAAACAGATATGGCCTTACTCAGAAAGATATGTATCTAAGATAGAGCTGAGTTTTTTTCCTAAGCCTGATACAAAGCCATCTTGAACAGCTTCATCCAGTACCAACCAATTCTGGTCACATCAATAACATTGCATCACATACAAGGCAATCATTTGAAGTAAACTTATAAGAATCCATGGATTGTAAGTGTAGCTGCATAGGTACCTCATCTGAGGTGACTGAGCTTTTCATTGGCAATCTATTCACATTGGACAGTTGCAACCATTACTTAAACGACAAAAAAAAATCTGCTTAATACCAATATCAAAAGCAGTTCTAAGTCAATCACACCTGTATAGGATCGTAATCAGTTATAACAGCTTCACAGAAGGCAGGTTAAAAATCTGCTTAAGACCAATATCATAAGCACTTCAAAGTACCTTGTCATCACCTTCCGCCCGATATATGGATCAGAATTTCCAGCTCCCACACGTCCATTTGTCACATGTCCCCGATTAGGACAGAATCCCCTTCCAGCTGGACCCGTTAAAGGATACTGCACAGGCTTCATTAAGGATACACCAAGGAACGACTGACCCTGTAAAATTAAAAAGAAAATAAACCAACCAGATAAATAAAATGGAAGTTTGCACTTTATATAATACTTATACTACTAGTATTTGGGTAAACATCTTAACAATAAAAGGCATTAGGAAAAGCTACCAACATAAGATCTGAAACCTATACAAACATATTAACAGAGAGTTGGCTTTATTAAACAGTTGAATGGTACCAAATCACCAATGTCGCACTAGTTTCTTTCCGTGATTCCGTTCTGATTACTATTTCATAGTTGTTCAAAACCAATAATACAAACTTATTGATATTGAAAGCTGCTATGTATGTACTCTTTTAAGTTACAGGAGAAAACACTGGCAACAAGATAATATTGAGGGAGAGTAATTGATCTGGTTTCAAGTACACTACCTTCCCGATATTTCTTTTCTGAATCATTATAATTATGATAAAACATCACTATGCATTTAAAACTGGTCACCCAACCTTAATAACTATAAGCACAGTTTTAACTAGTAGTTTTAGTAGTAGAGACAGGTGTGTCTGGGTGAGCTCCCCATTCAGTCCATGAACCGTCATATACTGGAGTAGATTTCCCAAGTCGATGGAGACCCTGAAACAAATATATATCAATAATTAGCTCAATCTTCCCATGTACTTAAATTATGTTGATAACCAAATTATGTTAATATATAACTAATCAGTCCAATCTTAGATCTTGCTAATTTTTTGCTGTAACTGTGCTCGTCTCCCCTATGATGTAGGGATGGTTCATTGGAGTCAGTTTTAATGCTTCTTTTTCTAAATAAAAATTAATTTTTTGATCGAGCAAAAATAAAAGGTCAAAGGTATTCTTTCTTTGTGTTTTATGTGAAGCCATACCTGCCTTCTCAATTTCCGAAATTCTTGAAAAAGATGTCCCATATAAAAGAAAAGATATTTGGAACATCAAAATAGCAACCTATTGTATTTATGAAATTCTAAAATGATGTGTCAAATGTGGCCTTTGAATCTAGGTTAAACTTGTTAAACGAAGAGAACACTCACTATAGCAAGAATGCAAGTTGTAACACCTGTTCCACAAGATACCCAATTCTCTGTCTGCTCCCTTAACCTTCGGATAGTACTTCTCCATCAGAAGTCATTCAAGCCCTGAAAATAGTAGCACATATGTAAGCCATTAGAATTCAATCTAAAAGACATAAAAAAACCATGGAAATCTCACTAAAATGAATGGAATCAAAATAGTACTATCAAATTCTTGTTCTAGGACCTATTCCTTTCTTGGCTTTTCCAACACTGATTTTCTCTTCTTTCATTATGACTTCCCAGGATTTTCCTTCTCCAACCTTTCTTGGCTTTTCCAACACTAGGAGAAGTTAAAAAATATCACTTCTTTTACTTCGATCAGATTTCCTCTCTTGACATGGGTTAGGGTTTACAGAGAAAAGGAAGAGGGTGGGAGGCGGACGAGAAGGAAAAGATATTAGGTTTAGTGATTTTCTCTCTCTCTTCTATGCTTATATATGAAAAGTTAATCTTTACCTCGAGTAACTGATCAAAGAGATTGACGGACATGATTTTTCGTTTGTGTGTTTCCTACGTGTATCTTAACTCAGTTATAGTGTAATAGAGCTGGACGATCATTACCTTCGACACCAATTTAATTGGACCACTAAGATATGATGGTTAGATTCTTTCCATGTGTCAAAAACAAAAAACATTGAACGGTTCTCACGGTTTTAATAATATGTGGTGCAGATTCGGTGTCATACGGATCTTAAAAGGTTTTGGATGGTTCAGATTCGGTGTCATACTGATTGAGACAAATGAGTAAGTTAAATGTGTGCTTTTCTTTGTGTTAAAAAGGAAAATTTGAACGGTGGATAAGCCACCTCATACGGATCATGAAGGTTTTGGATGGTCTAAATTTGATGCTGGATTATCATATGGATTGAGACAAGTGTGTGAGTTAAATGTATGCTTCTCTTTGTGTTAAAACATCGATAGGTTTACGAAACCGGTGAGGATTCTGACTTAAAGAAAGAGGTTATTAAGGATAATACGACGAACATCGATAAGTTTAGGGTACCGGTGAAGATTCCGACTTAGGGGAAGAAGTTATTAAGGATAATATGACGAACATCGATATGTTTAGGGTACCGTTGGAGATTCTGATTTAGGAGAAGAGGTTAATTAGGATAATATGAAGATCTAACCAATCTAACTTAGATTTCACTCGATTTCACTTAGATTTATTGAATTTTATTCAATCTCAATTAAACTTATTCATTTTTTTAGCGATCTAACCAATCTAACGATATAAAACTATGATTTCATCAATCTCACTAAAATTCACTCAATTTTTTATCGAACCGACTTGAATACACTCAATTTTGATCGATCTTACTCAAACTATATCAATTTTCATCAATTTCACTCGATTTCACTTAGATTTATTGAATTTTATTCAATCTCAATCAAACTTATTCATATTTTTATCGATCTAACAAATCTAACGATAGCAGGTAAAGGGAACGCTCCGAACCTGACATGTGTTAATTTCTTTATTCTGCAAGTGCTAAGTCTTTTAGTCCTTTCATCATGCTCTGATGGTCCTGGCATGGCAACACATAATGTGCAGGAAGAAAAACCTTTATCCGTACCACAGGAAGTCATACTGTTGGTGGCGTATCCTTTTATACAAACCTTTATTCATGGAAACACTGAACAACGAATAATGACTCTAACCAATTGGTGGTGGCTAAACATACAAAAGACACCAATAGCAGCCTATTTTGTTTCTGGTAAAGATTTCAACTTAGTGGAAAAGGTCATTAAAGATATAATATGAATAATATCGGTAGGTTCATGGTTCCGGTGAAGATTCCAGCTTAGTGAAAGAAGTTATTAATTAAGGATGATATGACAAACATTAGTAGGTTTAGGGTATCAGTGAAGATTTCGACTTAGGGGAAGAGGTTATTAGGGATAATATGACGAACATCGATAATATCGCTATGACCCGACATGCATATTTTATAAAACAATATTTTTTTAAGTTATCAATGTTCGGAATAGTCGAGTAATATGCATATTATGGTCGAAATAGTAGGATAATATACATATTTTGGTCGATTTTTGATTGATCGGAATAGTCGGGTAATATGCATATTATTATCGTAACGTCGGAAACGGATATTTCTATCGTAACGTAACGAATTTAGGAAATTATGATTCATCAAATTTTTTATTTTATTTTTTTGTAATTAGGGTTCTTAGTTTGTCATTTGTTTATAAGTTATGATTTGATGAATTGGGTTGAACCCCAACAAATGTTCAATTAAAAGGAATTGAGATATGAACTTAATTTCTTGTATAAAGTTAAACTTTACCTAATAACAAAAAATATATGATCATCCCAATTGAAATGAATTGGGACGCAGAGCTTGATGTCTCGTAGTTTAGAGTTAATATTGTGACTCTTAAGTTTTTGCACATATGAGACATCCCATTTTGCGTGTCCGATAAGTTTAACGAGTTAGGGGAAGAGGTTACTAAGGATAATAAGGTGTACAAGACGAACATGACGGGTTGAAGGTTCGGGGTTTGGGGTTCAGGGTTTAGATTTCAGGGTTCATGGTACCCTAAACCCTGAACACTTAAGAGTCGTTAAACACTAAGGATAATAAGGTGTACAAGACGAACATGACGGGTTGAGGGTTCGGGGTTTGGGGTTCAGGGTTCAGGTTTCAGGGTTCATGGTACCCTAAACCCTGAATCCTGAACACATAAGAGTCGTTAAACACTAAGGATAATAAGTTGTACAAGTCGAACATGACAGGTTGAGGGTTCGGGTTTTAGAGTTCGGGGTTCAGGGTTCTGGTTTCAGGGTTCGGGGTTCAGGGTTCAGGGTTCATGTACACCTTATTATCCTTAGTAACCTCTTCCCCTAACTCGTTAAACTTATCGGACACGCAAAATGGGGTCCTTTAATTGAACATCTATTGGGGTTCAACCCAATTCATCAAATCATAAATTATAAATGAATGACAAACTAAGAACCCTAATTACAAAAAAAAAAAACAAATATTTTTGATGAATCTTAATTTCCAAAATTCGTTACGTTACAATAGAAATATCCTTTTCCGACATTCAAAATCCGTTATCCACCTTTCAAATTTTCGTTTCAGTAAGATGATAACTAACACACACAATGGTAATTAAGTAACACAAAATGGTAACTAACACACAATCCGTATGACCATCCAACAGCGAATCTGGACCATCAAAATATATCCATGATCCGTATGAGGCACCATCACCACCGTTAATTGTTTTTTATCAAAACCCTAAACAAAATTTTCTCTTTCACTTTGGGCATTTGCTTTTCTCTCTCTCCCAATTTGAGCCGCATTAGGAGAAAACTAGGGTTCCATATTCGACGGCAGCTCACTCGGTAAGATCTATATTGAAAAGGTTAGTTATCATTTTCCATGAGAATATGATTTTACAGGCTTGGATAAAGATGCCGAAAAATCCCATGGATTTATGAGGTGGTTCTCTATTCATGGTTTGTGATTGTACAAATGGTATAGATAGAGATTAAAGAGAGATAAAGAGTGGCGGAATTGATGAAAATGAAACCAAATTAGCTATGAGATTAAGGGAATGGGTGTTGGAATTAGATGAATACTAATAAGGGGAGCAGATATATAATGGTATTTGTTTGAAAGTTGAAACATTCATATGTGTACTCATTCCTTTGTGATTTTTAACTCTGCTCATATTGTATACATTTTTAACTCTGCTCGTATTATAAAACTGAAATGTTCTTTAGAATGTGTTGTACATGCTTATCTTGGTGCTGCAGCTGAACTCTTATAGGTGACATTGCTTCTTCCTGCTTTGTTTTATCGAAAAAATACTTTGAAATTCTCTGCGTATATTGCAAGAATGCACAGAACTGTATACAAAATGACTGCAATTTACATATTTCTATTTATACATTCATGTCTGAATTGCTATAATTGATGTTGAATTTTTAAGGGAAAGATATCCGTTTACTTAAATTAGAAATCAACTGTTTAATGATGATGAGTTGTTATATTTTGGGTGTGAATTAGTTATCTTTACTTAGCAATTACCTAATTTAATGCACTAGCTTTAGCTTCTGAGAGAGATATATTGCCTTGGAAGATTTTGTTAGATGTGGATTTGGGTGCTCATGGACCACGCACTTCCTTTTCTTTTCCTTCTGAGTTGTGAGATTTATTTACCAATGATCAAACCACGCAATTATGTGTTTCTTTGAAATACCCTAGGTTTGTAATTTTAATGTTGTTTTTTGTTTGATATGTTAAGGTGTTGGTGGATATGGTTACCTTATGGATCCACTTTGATGGATTGGAATGATTACTAGTGAGTTTCAGTTTCTGTCTTTAGAATTATATCACAGTAGTTGAATTTTACGTTTTGAGTCAAATGTTGAGCAAATATTGGAACATAATTGCAGTGATTGTTGGAGAGATAGCAAATTTTATTGCTTTGATGTTTGCCCCCGCTGTTCTTGTAATTCCACTTGGTGCATTGAGTATAATTTTCAGGTACTGAAAACTGTTTTTGTTACTTTACTTGACGAAGATCCACCATTTGTTTCTTTCAGAAGTGCGTGTTCTCTAGATTTTAAAGTCTAATTAGCTTAGTTTGAGACTTGAGCTTTGATAATCATGGTTTCATTTTTGGTATAGTGTTGTTCTAGCACATTTCATATTGAAGGAGAAACTACAGAAGATGGGCTTGGTGGGGTGCATTTTATGTATAGTGGGTTCTACTATGGTTGTTCTTCATGCCCCTGATGAACACCCTTTAACTTCAGTTTTGGAGATCTGGGATTTAGCAATACAGCCATGTAATTGGTTCAAACTTGCAAAACTGTGTCAATTTGCATCTTCCCGTTTTCTTCTTTTGGAGATTACTTTGGACTATTTTGAATTATTTTTCCTTTTGGAGGTTAACTTTGTATATTTTTTCCAGCTTTTCTTTTATATATGGCTTCAGTATTGGTCACAATGCTTGTCTTAATGTTGTATAGCGCCCCACGCCATGGGCAGACAAACATTATGATATACATTGGAATATGTTCTTTGGAGCCAGGCACTCACGCTGCAGACCTTGTGACAGACATCAGGAAGAGGAATGGTTTGAAGGATCAGATGACCCCCCTGTCTGATTTTGAAGACAAGCTTTAAGTGTAAGTTTTTCTTATTAGGGTGATGAATTGAAAATGCTGAGTTGTCTTAAGATTTAGACATTATGTTAATTATGTCATGGTGTTTTTTTCCTTTCTTTTCTTTGTATTGTCATTTTTTCTTTTGTTTTCTTTAGTGCTGATTTTTTGTCTGTAATGTTTATATGGACAGGTTACTCATTTAAAATCCTTCTGAGGTAACAAAGAGCTAGGTGAACTTGTTGATCCGAGTGAGTTTTTTACTGGGAGTGTTTTAATCCGAGACGTTTATATGTGCTGAAGGATATGCTTCTTTTATTTCATTTGTGTTCATCTTTTGCTGGGTACTCTATGCATATTGGTTTGTAGATTCTTTTACAAACTTGAACTTGTATTCTTGTGATTTTGATCCTTGAAACAACAATGTGCATATTAACAAGTCTTTTGTAGTCTATAAAAGAGATCCATGAACAACAATGCGATGGTTTTTATTTGCAGTTTATTCTTTTGGATTCTGATGGTAATGTTTATAGTGCCTTGGTGCGACTGCAATGTTTTTCTTAAATGAAGAGTCATGTATAACGCTTGTAAGGGATAAAATACAATGATATTCTTGGTTGAAATATGCTCAACCTTAACTTTCAAAGTGATAAATATATAATGAGGCATTAATGCTAATATTAATGCGAAAGTTACACTGGTATCTCAGACTCTTACACCTTAACAAGCATCTCATTTACACTTTACCCGAAAGAGAATTTGTTATGTGAAAGGTGGTTCTTCTCCTATCAAGAGAGCCTTTAAGATGGCATCCGATATAGTAGTGTTGTAAGACATCAAATGACCAACATCAACAACCTCGCGGTACTTAATCCATGGAAGTCTTTCTGAAACGTAAAGTTGTAGTATAAATGGAAAAATCTTATCTTCATAACCTTGCCAAATTTGAACAATATGCTCATTTCTAGGAAACGAGTTCTTCAATTCCATAGGATCAAAATCCCAATTTCCAAATGCCACCATTAAATCTCTGTGTAGAGACTCAAATACACCCTGTTGTGTTCCCTTTCCATGAAAATTAAGCTAGAAGTCAGCATCAAAATGACAAGTAATAAGATGTATACATTGCAGAATAGACCATGTCTATATAATCTATCAATACCTGATTAGGGTTGGGGTTTTCAACAATCATTTTCAGCATCGCTCTGTCTGAGATACTAAACATATCTAGCTTCCCCTCTAAAGTAAACAGAGAAGGAAACCATTTCTGGGTTAACCACCAATGAAGTAACTGAGGTACGTAATATGTTACCCTAAATGCCCATTGATCTTGCAAGGGAAATCCTTTAAAGGCCGTTGCAGATAAATTTGAAAGAAACGAAGGCCACCAATAATTAATCATTGGAACTACTAAAGATGCACCAGCAATCTTACATTTATAAAATTACATAAATAAAATAAGTAAATTTCAAGAAAACAGGAGAATCCAAAATCAGGAATTGAGATGAAATTAGTAAATTCAGTACCTATTTGGTATGTGGGTAGAAGGAAGCTTATGTGGTTTTATTCTCAAATCCAAGAAGAAAAATGAAAAGAGTGATTGTTATTAGTTTACACATCCATTTCGTCGACATATACTTCTGTTGTGGGAATCGTATTATTGAACCAACAATTTTAAGGCCTTTGTTGATTTTTTTTTTAATTAAGATTATTTTTCAAACTTAGTAAAACGGATCTAGCAATTAAACATATTTAGTCATGGCTTAAACTTAGTTGCTGAGAGAGGTTTGAGCAACCAATTCATTTTTTGTTGCTACGAGTCTCTGCCTCAAAGTAAATAGCTACATGATCAATTTTTTAGTCGTTATAAATTACTTGAAAAACGGATCTAGCAATTAAACATATTTGGTCGTGGCTCAAACTTAGTTGCTGGGAGAGGTTTGAGCAACCAATTTATTTTGTTGTTGCTACGAATCGGTGCCTCAAAGTGAATAGCTACATGATCAACTTTTAGCTACTATAAATTACTTGAAAAACGGATCTAGCAATTAAACATATTTGGTTGTGGCTCAAATTTAGTTGCTGAGAGAGGTTTGAGCAACCAATTTATTTTTTTGTTGCTACGAGTCAGTGCCTCAAAGTAAATAGCTATATGATCACTTTTTTAGTTGCTATAAATTACTTGAACAAAGGATCTAGCGATTAAACACATTTTGTCGTTGCTAAATAATAGTGGACATAGGTTTATAGCCGCTAAAATTTCGCAGTTGCAATTTTAGATGCTTAAACTATTAAAGCGACTAATTTTTTGAGCTCTTGTTAAAATTTTAGACGCTTAAGCCCGTTTTTCTTGTAGTGAGTGAACATAGTCAAACCTGAATTCAATATTTGGTGACTTCAATGTGGATCAACCATATATTAATATTATTCTTTCACAGTTCATGCAGTTTCGGATACAATATGATTTGATAAAGTTATGGAATTCGGGTTAGCTATATGTTGTAGTGTGCTATTCAAGAATTATTCGTTGCAATTAGGGCTGCACAAACCCGACTCAAATTCACCACCCGACCCGCACCCGCCAGTTTTGACCTGACCCACATTCGACCTGTCGATAAACGGGTCGGGTACGGGTGATAATTTTACTTAAACTCCTTCTGGCGTGTCGGGTGCGGGTGACACCTTCTCTCACCCGACCCACCCGCCAGAAAACTAGGTCATTTCTTTTCTTAACATAAATACTAGGTCTAGGTCACAACTCACGAACTGGGACAATTCCATTTCTTCTCCAAATTTCATTATCTTCTTCTTACAGCAGCACCAAAGTGTACCTCAATAATCCATAGTTCTAGTAGAGATTTAAAGGTGAGGTTAAGCTCGATAGGTTGAAGACAATGAAGGAACAACTGGTTTGAGGCTTGAACGAGGAACCGGTTGATGCCTAAGAAGAAAAATCATATCTCCGTCGGAAGAGTTGAGGCTCATTTGCGAAGATTAAGGGGTTTGCAGGGTTCTTGAGAGATGAATTAAGCCTTAGTAGTTGTTAGATCTGTGGTCTGTTCATGTTATTCACAACTTTATACGTTTCTTTGATGGGTTTTCTGAATGTTTTTTGCCGATTTTGATTTCTGTTGTTGTTGTTCTACTCGGATTTGAAGGTCTTTTTGATAGATTATTTCTGTGAAGGTTTGATTTCTCTGAAGATTTGTGGTTGCGAAGGGGTATTCTGTTCTTCTTTTTCTTCAAACAACAGCCGCATTTGCATCAAATTACAGGGTAACACTTTTCTCTATTCCATCATGATATCAACACCATTTATGTTGCTTGGAAAAGGATGGGTTTTCTTTTACTGTAAGTATTTTTACCCAGCGATAGCAATTGAAGTTCTAAACACCTTGCACCTGACTATTACCTTTATAAATTCAGAAATTAAACCAAATCTTTTCAGAACCTTGTTTCCTGTTAAACATCCATCCTTCTCCCTTTATCCTATTTGAATTTATTACCTTTAATCATGATGGTTCTTTACTCTCAGAAAGCATTTATAAACCAAATTTACATTCACCCTTTCTACTATCGTTTTTCATACCCTGCTACCAAATTATTGTGTCAATGTATCAATTGGTTGATCTTTGTAAGCCAATTGACTAGAAAATTAAGAACTAGTCGAGTTTCACATATACTGATGCAAATATAGGAAAGTTCACATGGTTTTTATGCATTGAGATTGTGCTGGATTAGCATGTTCGATATTGCTTGCGCTACTATTGATAAAAATTCAAGTTTTTCTGCTTCTGGGCGGGTGATCCACACCCGACCCGTCGAAATAACGGATCAGACCCGATCCAACCCGTCCTACAGCGGGTTGGGTGCGGGTGAATATTTCAATCACCCACCAACTAGTAAGTCAGGTGCGGATGGGGTCAAACCCGACACGTCCGACCCGATGTGCAGCCCTAGTTGCAATTTGTAAAAAATCTTCATAGAAATTACTACAGTTTACCACCAGATTTTGAGCCTCCACCTACTAAGTATAACGTTGTGTGCTGATAGACTGGAACTTTGTGCATATATTAAATAAATAGCTGCATGCCCAATTTGAAAAGATAAATTAAGATAAAGTGTCACTTGCAACCGGGACTTTGATTGCTCCACATGGCTTTCCAAGGTATTCTTCATGCAGGAAGGGCAAGGAAGATAAAATTAGAGTCCGGAATAGAGTTTCGACAAACAGATTAGTAACGACCAAGATGAGACACTATATAAGTGTCAAAGCTGAAGGAATATGGAACACCAATATCAGATTAATGAAAAGCTAGCCTTGATGAAATAGAAAAGAAAAACATTGTCTCTTATCCTACATATCCTTAAGTAAATCATATCGTACCTATTCTAAAGTTACAAAAGAGTCAATATTGTTATATGACAGATAAGCTAGCCTTGTTGCCTTACATTTCTCACCACTCCAACCCCCACCCCCACCCCCAATTAACTATATGTTCGGGTATAAACTCTTGTAGTTTTCTCATTCCTACCAGTAATCTTCTTTCATGGCTTAAAAATTAGGGATTTCCTTTTTTTTGCTAACAAGGTTAGAGTAAGAAAAAACAACTTCACAAACAGAAACTTATAAGTTCTATGTTGAAGATTAGATTGAAGAATGAGATGTACCTTTGGAAGAGATGCAACCAAATATGGAATTTCTAGGGTTTCTTTAAAATTTGAAGATACGGCTTTTTGAAGGAATTAAGAAGGTATATTATGTATGAGAAAAATGAACACGAGATGTAAAAGTTATAGATTGTTATCGTGGTGGTTCGTCTTCTTCGCGTAGATGAACAGAAAATAATTGACAGAAAATAATTGAGGGTAGGAGCGAAAGATAATAAAATTTATTGTTTTAAATCTGTAACCGAGAAACAAAGGTGAAGGGTGAGAGGAATAGTAGTGGGGTTCACCTACACACTTCTGCCGCACATGAGTTTCTTTCTGTTGCAACCCCACATAACTCAGTCGCACATGTGGTTATCCTTTATGTTGCAAATTGCAACTGCTAATTTTTTTACGACCCTTGCAATAGCTTTGAGTTGTTGCTAAAAATTTGCAACAGATTATTCATGTTGCAAACTTGCAACTGTGCCGAAGCTGTTGCGAATTTTAGTTGCTATTATCCATAAATTGTTTAGTATATGTTATCCCACAAGGTGTTGCCTGCTTGAGATGCACCATTGATACTGAGTGTGAATTAGACATAATTTTTTGCAAATGCTTTCATCTTCAGCTATTGTAAATTTTGAACCATGAACTTTTTTATTAATATTAATATGAGAAGTAGAAGTCATTTTGCAGAAAAATTAGGAGAGTTTTGTTTTAGATTAACACAAATGTGTGCGAGAGATTGAAGTGTAGAGAAGGTTTGAATTAAATTGAGTTTAAAATTGGATATTTATAGGGGGGTTAGCAAGGACCATTAAATGAGATAACTAGCCAACGATGGAGTCTCTAACGAGCGACAGACTTTCTATCTCCAACAACAGAATCTCTATCGCGATGTACAAACCGATAAATACACCGGTTTGCCAAACTAATTTGTCCATTTAACATGTCGATAGTAGCCAAAAGATGCAACTTTTTATTTGGTTAGTGCATTAGACTTGGCCTTACAGGTCTATTTCTTAGGCCCGTATGCTAAGGGATCTTATGGTAAATTATTGTTGGGATAGGAAAGTATTGATTTTTGTAGTATTTTGTGAGAGAGATACACGGTGACTTGACACGTATATGTTGTTATTTATATTTGTCACTTTTCCTTTCTAGTTGATTCTTAAAGAAACCTATTATTGGGGCTGCACACTTTGGGTTTTGAAGGTTGCAATGGATTAAAATGTCTAAAACATGGATAAGGGGACCTAACCTATACCAAAAGTCAATAATACCCTTTAGATAGTATTATTACCTCACTATCCTTCCTCCATAATAACCTAAATCTAAATAAATTCTAAAAAATAAAACTAAAACCTAAATCAAAGTTCAAATCAAAGCACTCTTTTTATATCTTCTTATTCCTAATAACAAAACTAAAACCTTAACCTCTTTTCATTTTTATCGATTATTAAAAGATCAATAAAAGAATTCATGCTGCTTCTGAAGATGAACAAGTCAAGAGTTACAAGATCGGGAAGAATTGGTTTGAATCCATCATCAACTGAATCTGAAAGTGGTATAGTTATTGATCTATAGATTGAAAATTTGGTAAATGAAGAAGTTCAATCACTAGTGAATCCTATCGAAATATCTGCTATTAGATAAGAATAAAAAAAACCCATCGTTTATATTAGGTTTTTATTGAATAAATTGGCTTGATTGATGAAGTTAGTGTTTCATTTTTTTTATGAACTGTATACGGCTAGGTCGATCACCAACCGTAAATAAAGTATTACGGTCGGGAAAAGATGAACTCCCAACCGCAAATGATATTCTACGGTTTGTTTTCAAAGCCATATGTTGATCTGGATTTTAGAGTACTTCGGCATTTATGCCATTATTACGGTTGGGAATTTATAACATTCCCATCCGTAAACAAAGTTACGGTTGGGTCGTGTAGTTTTTCCTATCCGTAAATTAGATTGTGAAACTAATTTTTCCCCAATTTTGGGTTGTTTATAATATTTTTAGGAATCGAGCAAAGTGGTTGGTCAAGGAATTGAGTCGTTCAATTGACGTTGGGGAGTTGTTGAGTGTTGAAAAACAAAGAACAATTCTATAAGGGCTTAAAGAGATATATAAACCTGACAAATGAAGGTGTTTGAAGAGGAAACCTGGATGTTTATCATCATCTGACGAGGATGTTAAAGAGAATGTTGGTCGTAGTGGATGAATGAGTTATGGACTTTGTTGAACGTTAGTGTTTCCATCTTTTGTTATCTAAGACTTTGTCGTAGTGTGGTTGATTATGAATTTGAACATCGCCTTTGGTTTTTTTAGTTCTTTTATTATGAATATGAATTTCTTAATTTGGCTTGAATGAATGGATTGCAGTTTCTTTTTATTGTTAAGTGATTCATGTTAGAAATAGCTGAAAAAACTCAACTCAGGGTCATTTACGGCTAGGACATCATTGATAAAACCTAGCTGTAAAAGACGTAATGTAAATGCAGGGTCACTTACCTCTAGCACTTGAACATTATCCAACCGTAAGTGACACTAACTTTAGTTTACGACTAGGAATCCTAGACGTAAGCCTGGGAATCAATAATCAGATACATGTTTACGGTTACAAATGTTAACAAACATAACTGTATATACCATTTTATCGTATCTCAGGTTAGGTCGATACACCATTTTCCTAGCTGTAAGTTAAAGAAAAAATTAACAAAAGCAATTATTACTTTTGTTCACCGGTATATTTTTTTTCCAACGGTCAGATTTTTTAAAAAATCTAGCCGTTGAATCTTTCATCTATATCTTACTATAATAATATAAAGGTCGTATTTTATCAGTTGCACCGGAAATGACTAAGTAGTACTTCCGGATTTTCATTTTTTTTCTTATCAAATTACGGTAATATGGGAAAAATGTTAAGGATATTTCTTAAACTCTCGAAAATAATACACCCAGAGACAAAACAAATCCTCTCTCTTTCCCTCCCACAGATCAATTCCTCCATTTTTTCCTTCTTCTTCGATTCCTCCATTATTCTTCTTCTTCTTTGATTTTGAACAAGTAAGGGTTTTTTTTTTTCGTTTTCTTAATCGTTACCAAGAAGACAGTGAAGATAATTTACGTTTTGTTTATTTTTTCTAGGGTTCAAATTGTTCTATTAAAGAAAATTTGGGGTTAGGGTTTCCATCTGTTTCAGTGAACAAAAATTGGGGTTTTGGATTTACAATTTCAGCAGTTTTTGATGAATAACAGATACCCTTCACACTTCTCCATTTGATTTTTGAAAAAAAAAATGGGGTTTTAGAGTTAATCAGCAGTTTATTACAACTCTTAACAGTAGTGCTCCATCTCCTTAAAGCTTCTCCTTAAGAATTTTTCCGTATAATAAGTTGTTTGAATACCCATTTTGTTGTGGGTTCTTTTAAGGGTTTTGTTGATCAGTGCCTCAGTGGAAAAGTTTCAATTTTGAGGGCGATAACTTTGATTAGGACTTGTTTCGTGTTTTTAATAAGACGATTTGGGTATCCACTGATAATCTAGATGGGATTTTTCTGTTGTGAGATTAAGTTTGTGAACAGTATCTGTCTGTGTAAATGTCCAACAAAATATCCATGTTTATATTCAGTTTCTGAATTAATTTTTCACTCAAAATCTTTTGTTAACTTTTATGACAGAGTTTAATTCACTTTTTGGTTTGATTTGCTGATGGATTCCTTGCGAGGTAATGTTTCGGTTTTCATCTGCGCTGAAGTCCAAGACTTATCGAGCAACAACAAAGAGATATTCTTTTGGGTTTTCATCCACGCCGAAGTCCAAAAATTACCGAACACCAGTTTACATCCACGTCGAAGTCCAAGAATTATCGAGCAACAATAAAGAGATGCTCACTCACAGCAGCGTCGTGTTCACATGTACATAAATACGAGATTCAATGACCAAACTCGAAAAAGAAGCATTTTTTGAAAAATATCATAATGCTTATCGCAGTCGGAATACAAGAATTGAATGCCGAAACAGAGCAGAAATAAGTGAACAACTCTCTAGCACCACTCAAGTTCGACCACAATACCATGGAGTGGGAACCAATACATAAAGTAAGTGATGTGATGCATATAATCTCTGTACATTTATATGGTTTCTCCTAAGTAGTAAGTGGAATACGTACCTCTTTTGCCAACATCACTATCTTTACGTTTGAGTATAGTAAGTGATGCCTCTTTCGCCAACATCACTGTCTTTACGTTTGAGTATCTTTCTAACATTTTTACTGATTAAGAAATTAAAATCTTTCGAATGCACAACTGTCTACCTAGCATACAACCAACATAGTATTATAGAGGGACAGAAAAAATGTTAATGTTATGGTGGTGGATAGATTTGTTGAGAGAGACAA
>JAJJMC010029502.1:998742-1023789 GCA_023531435.1 Papaver californicum
GCGATTTTATGGTGGTGGATAGATCTGATTAGTTGAAAGCAACAAATGGAAGACTTAATACTGCAAGTGAGAAGTGTTATTAAACTCGGTCATCATATTTACCATACAACTTCTGTATAAGCACAACAAACTGGATACATTCTATCAGCTATAGAACTTTCATTATCACTGTTGCGCATATGGAAAATAATCGAGTTTGCCTATACATATATAAAAAAGCACCTCTTTCAGTATCGTTTGATAAGACCAGAATTAGATAAAAAACATTTGATGTACAAAAAAGTAACACCAAAGAAATTTAGATTACAAAAAAGAGGTACATTTAAATGCGAGACCGCTGAATATAAGGTGAAATTAGGCGTCGATGTTGCTGTCAGTGACCGGTTAGCAAATGTTACTCCAACATGAGTCTTTACTACTACTCTAATGTTGGATATTAATCTTACTAATATATATAATGTAGGTAAGAGATTACTCAGGAAAGTAGCTAACTTGGTGACCCAAGGAACAACATAATTTCATGACTAATATGTATGGACCTGTTATGGTCACTGTCATTGTATAAATATGGATCAAAAGAGGATGGTTTGTTTGTATCCAATATTAGTATTCAGTCATAAAATGGTAGGGATCAAAAGAGGATTGTATTTGATACTCACATATTCTACTTCGCAGGTTGTGGAGTGGAGTAAATTTCGTTGATTTGTTTTGGTTGTGTTGGCTTCTTATTTCAGTATATATTTTGCAAGAGGTTATTATAGATTCAATTTATGTATAATTGTTTACTAATATACTGAATTCTTAATCGTAATGCCCGCAATATCTTCTTTGCTCATAATTTTGAGGTGGTATTACAGCAGGCTCATAGCTTGTTTTTGCGCAACTTGGAGAGTTGTGAGTAGTGAGCTCGATAAGCTTTTGGGCTGGAAGATTGAGTAGCAGTGACTTGATATCTATCCAGAAGGTCGGGTTGTTGTCACTGTATCCGAATTGTTGCACAAATGAAACATGACTAAAAGATGATAGAAGGTGGTGCAAGACCCGTAGGTTGTTATGGAAGCCATGTGTATCGCAATCACATAAGTAAAGGGTGATAGTATGATAAAAACAGTTGGTACGAGAACTAACAACGTCCAACGAAGAGATGTCTCTGCTTCTATATAGAGAATTATAACTTTGCATACAGTTGGTACGACCTTGAACATGTTATAATGTGCTCTGCAAATTTTACTCTGAATGCACTCTCAACCTTTGTAAACAAGAGCTGTATATAAATGGAAAGCGACAATAGAGGTTTTGGTCGAGTGTTTGTTTGTTCCTGATGGACAGACTATTAATTAGGTAGAGCGGCAGGCGCATAGTGCATGCGTCTTTGCTAGTATAGATGAAGTCTTGTCTTTAACATCATCCTCACTTCCAATTTAATTTTTCCTTTATCCAAAAAAACACAATCATGTCTTATACTTTCAACACCGGAGAACATGTTGTTATAGTTCGGGCATGGGTGACAGTCATAAACTATGACTCACATCAAAACAGAAACGTTTCTCAAACCACAAATTGTTTTTAGAACCGTGTATTTCACATTTTTGTGGCGTTAGACGGGAATAGAGGTTCAAGAACAATGAATATAACCAAGGTACGATTCGAAATGATTTATGATAAATGTGATTTTATGAGAAGGGAATTGTTTTGGATGAAGGAAACTTATCCTCAAATGCCAAGTGCGAGACGAGTAAATATATCTCAATAAGTTGTTAATAAAATCCGATTTGAATGAAACATTCTAACTTATTGTCCAATTATTTTTCAGAGAGATAGGGCTTTTGAACGATATCATTAAACCAGTGGGAAAATTTTCAGCCATCATAATGCTATAAGGTCTTGGAAGAATTTTTTTATGTTTCAACATAAAATAACTATGTAAGTGTAATCTTATGATCTAGTTAGTTCTTTCCCCTCATTGTAACGTCCTTCCGATCAATAAAACTGTTATGAAAGAGTATTAGCATTTTATTTATGAAATTACAAACATCCAGGGCAACTTACGGTTGCGTTTTCCACAAATGATAACCGTAAGTGGCCATTATCGTTGTTTATGGTCAGGATTCATAGCCGTAATAACTGTTATGGCTTGGTCATAATATACTTGCTAGTCGTAAGTTACCCTGATTTTTTACTAAAACAGACTTTATGTTAGGTGGGTATTGATTGAAAATAGAGTCGTTAGAACAATAACTGGGTGGATCTTTTTATGAAAAATAACTCCACCTATATATACTCAATTGGCCAAATCAAAATCACACCTCCTACATCCACATTATCCATCAAAAACTCTTACATTCCTGCTCTAGTATACTTCAAAATGGATCAATCCAATTTTAGTTTGGATAAAAACTTATCTATTTGCAAAAACTATGCCTTATGCTATCCAAATAGAGGAGACGAATGAAGGCAAGGTGGTTTAGTCAGTCTTAGTTATTGTAAAAATATTCATGAAAACTTTTGTAGCGACACCGTTAACAATAATAACCGTAATGTACCTAATTTGTTTTGTCGATTTATAGATATACAAAAACAAGTGAAAGAATATATGGCTTTAATTCTTCTTTGTAATGAACTTCGACTTGAAAGTGAAACTGATGATGAGGTCGAATTTCAAAATAGAAAGAAATGGAGAAAGTGAAAGGTTCAAATTTCACACTTGAATCTCATTTTGATGTCCTTGGACTTCTTCATATTTCGTATGAGATATTAGAATTTTAAGGGCAATAATTGTTGTAAATTATGTATTGGGATGAAATAGTGTTTAATGAATGGTAGTATATTTACAATTTGGGTTAAATTCGATTTGAAAGCAATAGAAATATCTGAATCCAGGGTCACTAACGACTGGGAATTTCCCATTTTTCACACTATCAACCTAGTCGTAAGTCTGTGTATTCCGTCTTTCAACATGTTGGTCAAGTTTACGGCCAGGTTTGGCCAAAAACCTAACCGTAGATATGATACCCCAAACTTTTGTTTTGGTTTAACCAAACCCATTTACCAAATTCTCCGCTAAGAGTGCCTAGAATTTCAATGCTCAAGTGCCTTTAACACTTTTAGGTTGTCCCTTAGTAGCATTATGTGTATGATTAGTAAAAGAATATGGTTAGCCAAGAATTTAGCATGCATGACATGTTTATAGACATGGACATCTAAGGGTACTTTGGTCTCACTAGTGATAAAAAGAGGAAAAACGAGAGTAACTGGAGTCCGCTTTTCCCTTCGTCTTTTCTTTTGTGACTTTCTTCTGTTTTTGCCGAGAGAACAAGAAGGAATCGATTGAGCATGATCACGTTGCCACCGTTAATTTAAAAGATTCAAAGTAACTTCAATCCCTTGTAGTATTAAGAAGGTTGGGTTGTGCTTTAGCTTCAAATTGTAAGCAAGAATTTTAGGTTTTTCACCAAACCTGTTGGTAATGTTTAATTCACGTTTGCTGCTAGCATGGGTTAAGTTTGTAAAGACAATTTTTCTGAAAGAAAAATAAATCTTTCAGCGAAAGTTGGTAATGTTTTTTCCTTAAATGGCGTATCAGGAAATCGGAGCTTGCCAAGCGGGTCGAAACCCGACCTGTTGGAAACAAAAAATTTCTGGTCCGTAACAGTAGAATTTGAAAATAACAGTTTTACGGCTAGGTTTCCTAGTAAACCTAGCCGTATACCTGGGATAAATTCAACTTTCAAAATCTAGGGTCACTTACGGCTAGGTAGGTACTAGAAAAACCCAAACGTAAGTCACTCTAAATTTCCACATTTCACTGTTTCTTTAAAATAAATTTGGGGAATCCATAACATAAATTTACCAAAATATATTCTTATTCATAATGAGTGATTCAAGATACATATACTCACAACCATTCATCACATTTTACTCAATTACACGTGGTGGTTCTTTTGGTTTCGACATGGTCATCGTATTCCAAAGTTCAAATTGGTGCTCAAACCTATGACACTAACCCTTGGATATTTTGGTATTTCATGCGGCCCTCAAAGGAGGCAATGGGTTATCTTGTTTTAGTTGGATACCGATAAAATGACATTTCCGTACGTGGGACATGAAAACTCTTATATTAGAAAATTCTTCTACATAAGTTGTTTTGGTTGGTGCGATTGTACACATGATTACGAGCGTAAAATAGTGCACGACGCAAGAGAATGCTTCGGCGAGTAAGTGGCCGCAAATCAGTACGGAATCTAATGATCACTTGTGACTTTTACGTTGTAATTTAAACGCCTTTCAAATGCAACGAACCTTTCCTCAATATCCGTCGTTTGTTCTCCACCTTCTCCATATCTTATCATTTCCTTGTAGAAATCTGGTTGTTTTCAGAGTTCACACAATATCTTTTACCTTATGCAGGTGCATTCGTCAACAATGTTAGTCCGGGCCCTTTATAAACTCCAAGTTATTCTGCAAACATGGAAACCACAATTCCCCTCACCATCAACATCTTCGGTTGCTTTGATATAATCCCGAATGATTTCGGGAAGATACTCCAAGTATTCTTCACAAATAATGTACCTAGTTCGGTAAGTCTGACCTTTGTCATCTCTTGGGGGGCCTTCCATCATTCCTCTTGCGATACAAACCATCTCCTTCGCATAATTTGATGTTATTATTACCGGATTTTCATCATATCGTACCTTTTCCTTTAACATCAAACATCCTTCTTGCTAATTCTTTAATATAAATTTTAAAAGAATCAACTTTAAAGGTTGAACTTCCTTCGGAGGAAAGCTCCGGACATTTTCATGTTATATTTATAACGGTTGGTCCGCCTTCTTCCATTTTACTCCAACTTCGTTTGTTTGTATTAGTACCTTTTTTTTTACATCCTCTTTCTCATACAAGGCTCTCAAGTGCTCAAACCCTGAAGGCTCTCTTTGATTTGAAACTCCCATATTTGCATTCTTTTTCAACAATTTTGCATTCTCTTTGACCATTTTCTACGCATATTTTATCTCTTCTTTCCTTGTCTTTTTAGTACCAGGCCTACCATTTCCTTGTCTCTTTGTTGGTTCCATAATATCGTCTCTAGTGAAAGGACGGTTAAATTTCCGTAACTCGTACAACCAAATTTATATTTGGGACGGATTCAATGAAACATACTTATGAAACAATTCTTTGTGAGCCTCGGTATCGCACAACACATCACCTAAGACGTCATTTGGTAATGGATCGTTGAATGAAAGTTGTTTCCAAAAAGGATCCACATCTTCGATTGGGATCACTTCTTCTTCTTCGTACCTAGCTATCATATGTCGGCGTGGAAGTCCCAAAGCCGACATGTTAGGACAAATACACTCTTCACCGGGAATCGGTGTTTTCATTTCATCAACTTCGTCCATTATCTTCTCAATGGCCCAATGAGAGACATAATATGTTATTCCTCGTAGCCAAGGGTTCTCCAAATAGACAACATGCTTTCTAGATCGGCTAAATTCAAAGAGCCCTTTGATTTGTTCGAGAACACGCTTGAAGTAGTCTTCCATAGTATCAAACAACACAACAAATCCACCATCGCACCCATTTAGCTTCTTCTTGAATCGATTGTGAGATGACTCGATCGTGCTAGTTGTTTGGTTGGCGTAGCGTTTATGTTTGTTTACCCACGTGCTAATAAACTTTTCTTTGTGGGGATCCGACAATTGTTTCTTCAAATACTCTAGAAAATCTGGGTAGCTATCCCAATGGGCCATTAGCATATACTTATTTTTGAATGTAAGTTTCTTCCGTCATTGACCAAGTCAAAGCATCCCACTCTAAGCTAAAACTAGCCCATTTTACCTTGGTTACTTTGTCACTTTCTTCGAATTTGTCTTTCTCCACTTGTTGTTTTTCTACCGGTAGTTTGTTAATCCTCGCCATCTCGGTTTTCCTTGTGGTACAATTTTGGGCTTGCAAATGGTTTGGACATTATCCCGAAGATGATATGCTTCGGGAAAAACACGCTCTATCGCTCTCATCAATGCTTGCTTCTTATCTGTAATCACCACTTTGGGAGTATAGCCCTCTAGGTAGAATAACTTTACCTTTTATAGTGCCCACATGTAACTTTCCTCCGTCTCATCTTGTAAAACACAAAACCCAACACTAAAAGGCGACTTCGTCGATGTTTGCCTGACAAAGTTCAATATCGGCATCTTATACTTGTTCGTTCTATACGTGCAATCCATAAAAATAATTTGATCGAAGCATCTTGCCAATGTTACGAACTCCGGATGAGCCAACAAAAGATATATCACTTCCCTATTCTCATCTTTCTCATACACTACTGTGTAGTTCGCCTTTTCCCCCCAAATATAATAATTGTTGTATACGTTTTCTATTTTTCCAACGCTTACTTCTCAATTTTTATCTTGCATTATAAATGGTAGTGAAGGTAGATAAGTTATTTTTGTTTAATGTCTTCACACTACAAAGGATATCAATAGGTCTTGACTCAACACATCTACTAGCTCCATCTCTTTGGGGTTAAGCCTTGCGGAATAAGGATGGTTGATCAAACTCTCCGAAATAGGGTGGTTATGAAATCCCGATACCACCTCACTCATAAACCACACTTTTTGACCTTGTTGTACTTATTGAAGCTTAAAAGGGAAACCAAACTTCTTTGTATGATGCACTCCCCTCTTCCTCACGCTCTTTGGTTTATACTCAAAATCATTTTTTTGATGACTCTTGTACTTTCCACTACTCTCGCAAACCATTTGAAAGGAGGTGGGTCTTACTTGATTGTTTTGAACTATGATGCACATCTTTTTTAACCCTTGTTCTCGAGCCCACTTCTTCGCTTCTTCTTTATCTTGCCACTCAAAGGTGTTGTCCTAGTGATCACTTGTATCCTCACTCAATATGCTAACAACTTGGGGTTGATCTTTCATTGGTTCAGGTATGGGCTCCATATAAGAAAAATGAAACATAGCCGTAAGAAAAACAGGAAAAACCATCTGAAGACCCGAGTTACGGATGGGTCAATAACTAAAAACCCAAACGTAGCTGCTCTTTTACGACCAGTTTTTTTGCATAAGATAACCGTAATGGAACCTGACTTTCCATTTGGCATTTCCAGTCGTATAACTATCTTACGGACATCTTTAATACAATTGCTAACCGTAAGCGACTTTCAGTTGGTTTTACGACCAACTAAAACCAGACATAGAGGATAGTATTTAATAGCATTTAATATGGCCATGCACCTACGACTAGGTTCTCGTGGACACGACCTAGTGTAGATATGTTTTACGGCTAGGAGTTCTTATTTCTCTAGCTGTATTTCAAAGTTTACGGCTGAGAGTACTTAATACGGATAGGAAATCATGGACTCCCAGCCGTAACCAGTCTACGTCTGGGATTTGAGGGTTTTCTGACAGCAAAAAAATCTAATTTTCTACGTACTTTGAGCAATTACGTTAACAAAAACAATATTGGAATTAAGTTAGATGTATACCCGACTAGTTTGAGCTTCATTTTCTTCATATTCTTGGCTTGGATCTTCAAAATCATAGTAAGATTCATATTCTTGAATTTGAGTTAAAAACTCTTTACTATCTAGAAAATCTGCCATCTCGGGATTATTGTTTTGTTGTATGAATATTTTGTTTGATTTAGAAGAAGAGGATTCACCTACCTCATAACTCTTGTTAGAATCGTTCATTTGTGTGGAAAAAATCAAAATTTCTAGGTTTTAAAAAAAAATCTCTTTTTTCTATTTCTTCTTTTTCTCACTCCCTCTAAAACAAAAATATTAATGATTTGATTATCAAAACACTTTCTTTAAACTAATTCGTTAATCTAATTAACTAACTAAATATCAATTAGTTTAGTATTAACACTAATTAATTTAGGGTAATTTAGGTATTATTAAAAATATTATGATAAAAGGTATTGGGACTGGTTATAAGACGACCGTTTTTTACTTGTAAACCCCTAAAACCCAAAGACAACAACCCAATATAGGTTTCTTCTTAAACTGTCAAGTTCTAACAGAAAACATACGAAGTGTATTTTAGTAATTCTATACCAGAAAATATACTATAAACAACTAGTCACTGAACCCTCTCATTTCCTTTCTCCCTCTCTCCTACAAAACAGCACGCCTGCAGATCTTATGTAAATTACCCTAGCTTTGAAAAAATGGAGTAGATACTGTTTTCTTGATTTGTCTATGTTTTTTTTTTTGTTTAATTTTACTTATTTTTTTCGGTGTTTTATTGAAGTAACATTGTAATTTTCTTGGATTATGCAGATATCGGCGTATCGCAAAGCAAAGGATAAGTTGTCGGTTGTCTATTAAACATTGGTCAGTTCACTAACTAATTTAGGGTTTCACTTCGGAGTTTTTGCTTTATTTACATGATTTCTATCAAATTTGGTGTGTCTACTCGCGTTGCATGTGCTTCTTTAATGACAATTTAACATAAATAAAAGATGTTTAGATTTCAGTGGATAATTATAAGTGTGGAGGAAATTTTAAGGCTAAAGCACAACGGTGGATTTTTGCGGTTTTGTTTCTTTTGTTCTTAAGTTGGTACATAAAGGTAAATCATTCACACATAGAATCATGAGATTTTCATTCGGGATATTAGATTGGAGGTAATCTTAAGATCTTAGAGGAGAACATACCAGTACCCCGTAGGCTAAGGAGCAAAAGGAGGAATCCGCCCAAGGAGGGGCTCGCTTATCTAGACTAATTTTCATATACTTTTGTTGTTATATTTTGTTGAATCCTGCAATTTCAGTTTCATCTGCGTTTTACTTAGATTCAGTATTCAGTTGAAAAGAATCTGGGCAAGCCTCAACTTTTATCTAATGGCTTTACTTGAGATGATGTTCACTACACAATTTATATGCTTGATGTTGATATGTTAAAAAGTAAAATTTCATGTGTTTTTTGTTTGGTTGTTGTCGTGCTAACGCACATTGGAAAAGTTAGATAGAGGGGCTATCAGAATTTGTCAATTGCTATAATAAGCTAGTGTTTGATTCAAATATTTGAAGTACTTTATGATGGAGTGGTCATGCATCTAGATCATTGCTCGCCCTTAAACTTATTTGCTGCAAAACTATTTACCCAATTAGTTTGTGATCTTCCTTTGTCATATCTGAATATTAAAGGTTACAAGATGTCTACTCAGATGAATTCAGCCAAGGGGAAAGAAGTTCAGGAATCACATGTTGGATGTACTTCACCAAAGTCGAGCAAGGTGATTGCGGAAGAAGAGGAACATCATCGGGACACTTATAATATCGGAACATTTACTGTTCAATGTGCAGACTGCAATAAATGGAGGTTGATCCCAACCAAAGAGAAGTATGAAGAAATACGTGAAAATATCTCGCGTGAGCGTTTTGTTTGTGAAAGTGCCAGGGAGTGGAATCCCGATATAAGTTGTGATGATCCAGCTGATATCATCCAAGATGGGAGCAAACTTTGGGCACTTGATAAACCGAATATCCCTCAACCCCCTCCTGATTGGGAGCGATTATATCGGATCAGAGGTGAAGGATGCACAAGATTTGCAGATGTGTACGTACTCCCTTTCATTTGTTATTATTTTCAACTGAATGACGTATATATGAAATTTTGTTCTTACTGCATTTGAAAATTATTCAGCTGCTTCAACAATCATTTTACAAGAACATTCAGTTGTTGTGTCGTTTTCACTTAGGAATTTCCTGTTTTGAACTGCTCTTTTTCTATATCTCAGGTATTATGTTACTCCATCGGGAAAGAGGCTGCGCTCTATGGTGGAAATCCAGAAGTACTTCAATTTTTTATCTCCACTTCTCAAGTTTTTTTAGAACAGAAAGTGTGCTTCGAAGGGAAGTGAGAATCTAACAAACCTTTCTCTGGTGCAGATATGTATTAGAACATCCAGATGCAGGACTGACTACGAGTCAATTCTCATTTCTAATTCCAAAACCTCTGCAAGAAAACTATGTTAGGAAGCAAAACAAATTGAAGCGCCCTACAACTGTGACGTCTTCTCCTGGTTTGTCCAGGTTACAACCTCTTGAACCAACTGAAGGTATGCAAAACAAATTCTTAGCTCCTTTAAGATGAATTAGAGCTAAAATGCATTGTACCTTTTTTAATCGGATTCTTTCTTGAAATCTAAACATCATTTCAGGTTCTTTTTGGGCTTCAATTTAAACCAGTATAAATCACAAACTGTTAAAATTGAATACATTTTCTGATTTAGTGGTTGAATTTTTGAGTTAAATAGAAACTTGTTATGATTGATTTTCTTCTCAGAAATATCAGGTACAATGTGGTGTGTTAGTTTTAAATCCTAGAGATTTATCTTTCTAAAATCAGCCTCCTATACAGAAACATACTTAATCTAGTACTCTCCGCATAATAATTGTTGTTCATTTATGGAATTTGTCATATCTAAATGAATCGTAACCAAAAACTTACGTATATATGTTGCTGCAGTAAATCCCCTGGCATGGGCAGGACCAGCAAATGGTGAGTTGCGAGTTTCTGATCGTAGAGGACTAAGCAATTCAAATGGTTGTGGTCCTGTATCCCAATCCACTCCTTCACCGGCAAAGAAACGAAGAACGAAATCGTTAGCCAGACTTTCATGTGAAGATAAACCTGAGTCCAAAGCATAAGAAAACCACCCCCATCCCCACACCATCCAGGAACTATATCACCACCTGTAAGGTTTTGAATATTTTGTACCTGTCCTTTTTAGGATTTTTAGGGTTGTAAATATCCTGGGTGACAAAAGGCGACAGGTGGTTTTAGAAGCTCCACATTCTACCCACTGGTAAAGGTTTTTGTAGAGTTTTTGTTCATGGATAGCTGCTGCAATGGATGACTCAGTTGTATATCAAAAAAGAACTACTACCAATGTTTTGTTTAAGTTGGATATCATGTATTTTGTAGTTTTGTCTGACGACTTCTCTGATGACCTGAATCTTCATTCGTGATATACTATTTTTTTTGGTGGTTCGGTGGTTTATACAGTTTTAATGGAACGGTGCTTCGAGACCTAACTAGTAATTCAATTTTATTCAGTTATTCCGTTGCTCTTGCTTTGTGGTTTCTCTGTTTCTTTGACGTGGTCTTTAATCAAATGTAATTTGTCTCGAGCAAGAAGCCGGATAACGCCCTCCACTTAAAAAGGATCTTGGAAGCAAGAGTAGATTATTCCATTGCGAACTAAGAAATTTATGTAAAAGAAAATCATCAGCATAGCTTCAAGGTACTTAAAACTCCCATACAAGTTCGGAATACGTGATTTGTTTGCCAGTTGAACACTACGGAATTCGAAGATTCAAAGAATGATCGAGAGATATGGACTACAAATTTTTTGTGCTGGAGCCTTAAAGACTCTAAAGCAACACCACTGACGGGTGAGCAAATGGTGCAGCACTAGTTGGGTTTCGAAAATTTTGGTGAAATTGTTTGGAAGCGGAATCATGAAACCCGTTGTCTATCGTCATGATCAAGCAATCTCTGGTAAGGCGTATGAAATTAGTTGTAGTTGATTGATGATTTGTTTCGATTATTTTATTACATTACTTTTTAAAGAATCGGATCTGCGAAAGCATTAGGTGAAGAAATAGCTTCAGAGGAAATATGTAATTAGCTCACAGTATCTTAATCTCCACTAGTTGATCAATTTTGTCGGACTTTTTCTGAAATCCTTCAAAAATTTCCATTATCATGGCTAATTTGAGGTCAACTCATTCTTTTTTTTGAGGTCTACCATTAAGGTTAAAATAGGGTAATTCTGAATTAGTGGCTAACATGTTTCTAATTAATTAGTATTGATTAATTTAATTAGTAGTTAAATTAATTAGTGTTTGAATTTGATTATAGTTAGTGTTAGATGGTTAGAATTAGAGTAGAGATTCATTTTTTGAAGGTCTGAAGAAGAAAAAAAATTGAGGAAAACAGGAAAAACTAGGATTTTATGATTTTGGTAGAAAAAAAATGAAACTTTATAGTGGGTGAATCTACATTTCGTCAATCACATTATCGTGATTTCGATCCTACAGGTTTGACTTTTTCGTTGAAACAACGACATGTAAACCAAAGCATAATCGAGGATTTTATTTAAGCAAAATGAAGATTATTAAATCTTCAACTAGTCAGGTATATATGCTAAGGATCTTGAAACATGTATTTATAGTTTATAATTGGAAAAAAAAGGGAAACTGATTAAAAAAAAAAAGTTGCAAGCTTTTTTGGCCTACGTATAATCCAGAATCGGTGGGTATAATGATACCACACGCGTCAATTCTCCATTATCCCAAAATGTTATGAACCAGAATCAGTTGGTGTGGTGAAGAGCAATTGACGATTGTGGTTCATTTTTGGCGGGATTGGTAGGTGAAAAAGTCGACAATTATGGATTCACATATCCGTCGATTTTAGAACTTACTAACTTTCTAAAAAAATACTAAGTATATAATCGACATATATATGTTGTTATATAAGCCGATTGTAGTCAAAAAAGTGGCCAGAAGATATATACTTTGTTGAATGCTGGAATCGGCATACAAGCCATTTCACGTGCGTCAAACCAATGGTCACGACTGTTTTATATATGCCGGTTGTCTTGGCCTAACTTGTTGATATGTATATTGTAGATTTTTGAAATGATTGGCGATGATCAACCTGAACCTTTTTCTTGGATGGGGCCTAATATTTCTACTCATTACTATATTGATTTGGTACGATATCTAATCTTGTTTCCCCCATATTTTTAAGCAATCAACATGGCCTAGTCAAGTGTTATGTTAAGTGTTATGTTATGCGCCCCTTGTAGGAAAAGGAAAGTTTGTGCACAAAGGCATAAAAATTAAATGCGCATTAGTTTTAGGTCGTCGTTCAAGGCGTGATCGTTTTAAACACCGTTAACCTCGTAAAATGAAGTCTTGGGCACTTTAATTGTACATAATATCTCACAAATGCTAAGAAAAAAGTATTGCACGCTCGCTGGACGAAATAAAGTTGTATTTCTGGAAAACTTAATTCTAAGACTAATCATTCTATTATCTTTTCATTTTAGGCTCTACATGACGTCTTTCCATAATAGGGAATCCCTCTTTTATATCTAGGTCAAGAAGGTTGTTTGCGAGCAAAGTGGTAAGCTTGAAAGTGTCCGAGGAAAAAAAATTGTATGTGAAGAAGACATTGAAGGTCTAAATCAAATAATCATGAATGTCCATTTACATAAACTCAATGATATATGGAATCTTTCTAAAGTGGCTAATGGTTGTCATAATTATGATGATCTGGAATCTCTTATTGGACACTCTTCCGTTTATAGGTTAAAACCATGTGAATTCACAACAGAAAAGATAATGAAGGAAAGTAAACCAAATAATACCTTTGGAAGATTAAGGAGGACGAACGTTATAGAAGTAGTTTTCCCGGATTCCAATCACTTTCTTTGTACATGACACATACAATGTAACCTCAGAACGTATAGTAGGCCTCATATCCAGAGGACAAAGGCACGGAAAGGTACTACTCATAAGGAAGTTAAGAATTAAAACGCCCAAAAATACGAAGATAATGGAATGAAATAGAAGAATTATTGGGATTTGATATAGTACATTTGATGTATGAGGAAGAGTATAAATCTAATTTGGAGAGTTTCATTGGTCTTTGGAAAAAGGTTGCTGAGAAAATTATGGTTTATTGCATGACATAATTATTGGAACCATACAAAGAAAAATTTGTGTATGCGTATACCTGCCAACATAGGCATTTCAAGAATGAGGTGTCAAGATAGTTGAATGATCTCATGAAATTTAAAAAAAAAAACTACTTGAGGGGAGACAAAATAATGTGGTTACGGTACAATAATTTATCCATCAATACACTATGGATGATATCATCAATATTCAGCAGCAAATGAAATATAGTATGATGAGAGTTTTGACCACATACTACGATGACCATTTGTTTCTTAGGGGTATCACTTATATGATGTCGCATTGGCAATCCATTCTATGTTGAAAGATTTAAAGTATTATAGGGATAACTAGTACGTGAGAAAAAAATATTGTTTGTTCATGTATGACGATGGCATCCATTGGACTCCCGTGTCGTCACATGATTGCTAGGTACCACCAAGGAATTCCGTTTGAGGTCATTGATTCGTTTTGGAAGCAACTTAATTTCATACCAAGCCCAACATAAGCTCTCAGTGAATCCTTTCTAGACACGGACATTGGAAGAAAAATAATAGAAACCTACGCCAATAAGAATAGTTTTTGAAAAGACTAGGGTACCTAGTACATCACCAATTCTTTTGCAATAAGCTATATCACATGTGTTATATAATCTTTTTGAAATCTCGCAGATATAAAAGATTAATTTGACAAGACTATCTTGGATATAATCTACAAAACCACTCAAAGTATAAATTATGGGATCGATTCAAGATCTTTGTTAACGTACAAGTGTATTTACTTTAATTATAAATCTAAACAATATAATTGCGAATAAAATAATAGCACAAACACATAAGATTTAATAACAAGGAAAACTTCCTGACATATAATTTTTGGAACCTAGTCCAGATTTGGATACTCTCATAATTAAGCCTCTATACAAACTGACAACCCCAACTTCGTAAAGTTGAGACCGAATAAACTACCTTTAGTTACCCAGTTTCCTCAGTATCCTTGCGCTTACAAACAATCTAGCCAACACATTAGAATCACCTAATAAAATCCACACCCAAATATTACTTTACTTTTGTAAAGACTTCTGCAACCCAATTCCTTTAGGACGTCTTACAAATAGGAATGAATGAAACTATTTGCTAACCACTCAAGTCCATTCAAAACTACCAAAGATATTATATGATAAATTCAAGTCAATAATCTTCCGCTAAGATCTAGGATACCAAGATAACAAGGTATGATAGATCCGAAACTTCTTGATCAAGATCAACCAAGATGATGATTATCAAAGTAATCAATCTTGATTCTACAAGTTAAGTTTGTAAGCAAACAAATTTTCTATCTCCACAAGATTTATGTTTATCAAAGATAAGCAGCTTGTCAGTCTTAGACAATCAAGTGATCAAAAGATAATCACGGCAAGATCCGAAACACAAAAGAACTTCAAGTCTTCAATCTTTTTAATCTTCTATAGGAACAACCTTCACTTGATTCCACTAATGATTTCTATCATAAAATGGATTCTATTTACGTTGGAAAATCAATAATTTTATCTCACAGATCTAGAAATCACTTAGATCTACAAAAGTCAATCTTTATATTCTTGAGTGGCCTTATATCAGAAGAGAATGATCTTACAATAAACAACAACTTATCTAGAAGATAACTATACGAGTTAGTTCATAAACAATTATAATCCACGAAAACTAAAAAACATTCTAGTTTCCCACCAACGATACTTCTAATGATTCTTGATCCCAAAGAAGACTAGAAAACGCATAAACGCTTTCGTACGTAACCAAATCAGACTTACTCGTCACTATGTTGTGTTAACAACTATACCACACAAAGTGTGAGCTGGGATGAATTTATAATAATACAAGCTCCCCTATTTATAACGTTATGACTAGGCTTGTTTGGAAACAAGAAACCTTAATTTCAAAATTTTCAAAGATATTTTCATTAATACCAATTCAGAAAGCAAGATATTCTTCGATATTATTAACACATAATTTTGTAATAAATCTTAGAGTATATTTCCAACTAATATATGAGAAATCCTATTAGTATGACAACTAATATTAGCTAGTGCAAATCCATATAATTGTCTAGATTTGAAAACTAGTTATGTGCAAATTTCTGGGACGAAGGTATCGAGGCAATGATGAATATAATGGGGGCATGTGGTGTCGCATGCCCCCATAATATTTTGAATTAATAAATACATGTATATTATCTGTTATTTGTAGTTTTAAACAAATCTTATTTGGCTCCACAAAAATCTTGAGAATAAAAAAATACTCATATATTTTACTGTGGATTTCCTTTGAATACTTAAAAATACTCCTTTATCTAACTATTAAAACCAACATAAAATTAAGGATTTTAAGTAGATTTCCAGTTTTTCCGGGAAAAACAAAAAAAATATATTTTATTTTCAAACAACTTTTTTATAATAGTTTCAAGCTCCAATTTATATGAACCATATGGAGAGTATTTTAATTTACTTTAAATTGGTGTATGATATTCTTCCCTCTTTGTCTTTGTCACTGTCAACTTCTTCTCAACTTCCTCTTATGCGATACTCTCAATTTATATATACAAATTTTTTTCTTTTGTGCATATAATATTTCTTTTATGATATAAAATTTCCTTTTTACATATAAATATTTGTTAGTAATGTATTCTATTAATATATAAGTATTACCAAAACAAAAGTTCAAAAAATAATGAAAACTTGTTCATATTAACGTGTTTATATTATCTTAACTAGTCTAGTCGCACGGACGATGCGCTTTCCGTTCTATTCCAAAACACGCACTATGCACTTGCCACCCGAGCTTGAACCTAACGGTTTCCTGAACTGTCATATATCACCTTGGTACCCAATCATACTACATTTACAACTTTTAATTGTTGAGATCGACTAAGAAGATGGTTTCACATCTCACGTACCATTTAATCAAAACAAACTTTTAAACAGACAATATAGAATTCAAACCAATAAAACAAACTTTACATTTCAAGATCATTTAAATCTATAGAAATAAAATGTTCTCGTACATATTGCAACACTATATAAGCTTTAAAAGACATTGTTATCCTCGAATATCTAATCCAATGTAAATCTTTCAATTTACAAAAAGAAGAAGAAAGGATAAAGAAAATAGAAAACTTGTTCGAAGTCTTGTTGACCTTGAAATCCATTATCAATGAGCTCACTGACTTATGCGAGGAATTAAGCTGCTAAAACCAAATACTTGAAACCAAAGCCTTGCGAGAGTATTATATTGGGGATGCAAGAACCTCACCAGATTGATTTTACACCGTACCAATAACAATTTCTGTTGGTGTCTCCTGTTATATGGTTTACAAATTAATGATGGAAATTCAACATAGAACTACATGAGTAAATATAACCTAAATGCAATTACCAAGTTATTGAACCATGCCGATTACTTGGTCATGTTTTCACCCTAACACGACATACACGATGGTATTAATCTTTATTAATACCATTGATGCATAGTTTAGTAATTTAATTAAGAAAATTTTTTACTTTAGATCCTATTAAATAATATTCCATTCGTTTCTAGAAAAATGTTACTATCACTTTTATAGAAACAAAGGAAGTATGTGTTAACGTTTAGATCCTAACTTTTTCCAACTTTGAGTTTGGGTCTCGGTCAAACGACTATATTTGACCGACCTGACTATCCAATAAATAGTTAAAAATGTAAGATAACTAATTAAAACCTAACATTTAAATTATTTCCTAGCTATACCCATGTCTTATTTTTACCACCATTTGAATCGGGAATCGAAAATTTTGATTATGAGAAGACCAACTTCTTTTTACCATCTTTTGAACCTAGCAATACACCCACACTTCGCATACATATAAACAAGTGCAGAACTAAGTTCAAGATGAACTTTAATAACATGTTTTTCAATAAACTTAAGTATCTGGTCAACCAAATCAACAACACAGGAACTTGCGGTAGCCATAATCAACCATCGTAATCTGCACAAGCCGTCATCATACTAGCCATCGTAATCTTATCGCCAATTGCATTTCTCAAAACAGACTCAAAGCTTCATTCACTAATCCTATTCTAGCATACCCATTACCCAATAATTATATTACTCCAAGTAATCACATTCTTCTTAGGTACTTCGTCAAACATCTTCCTCGCTAAGCCAATTTCTTCACAATTCGCATATAGATTCACAAATACGATCTGAACAATTGAACTATAATGAAACCCAGGCCTCAAAACATGTGAATGAATCTGTTTAACTTCTATATAACCAGAAATTACAACATGGGATTTGATAACAAATGCATACGTAAAACTATTAGCATTCAGGTAACCTCTTTTGATCAGTTTCTCAAACATGATAATTGGCTCATTAGTTGGGTTTTGGATACAACCTCTGATCACAGTATTCCATGTAAATATGTTTGGGTTTGGCATTTGAAAGAAAATTCTTTGAGCGTAATCGATGTCACTGATAAGAAGTGAGAGCGCAGAAACACAAAGTTTGATTTGGGGTAGAAGACTTGCCATTTAATGGAGTACATGTTAGTTGTATGTTAGCCGACAGATTATTATGCTCACAAACATTGGATGTTTGCCGCATGTAAATAAATATAAAATAAATAAATTACTATATTGGTCGAAGTAATCAACGTAGGTTAACCGTTTGACTGAACCAAACTCAAAGTTAGATAAATTTGAGACCCAAACACTAACACATTATATTTAATGGGATCTAAAGTCAAAATTTCCCTTTGATTAACTATTCTGTTCATTAGAACTATCTTGTTTGCTCTCTAGGGTTTGTTTAGGTATGTGTCAACTATTCTGTTCAAGAAAAGATCTTAATGTCATCAGATTTCTTCTACGTACACAGTTGTAAAAGATATAAGTTTAATTTTCTAACATATATGCATAAACATGTGAGAAAACTGTAAGAATGCAAAAGAAAGACATATGACATTTTTCACTGTTTGTTTGGGTTATTTCACGACGTTGAGCATGGTCGATAAGTCTTGGACTTTTGCGGGGTCTGGAGCTAGAGGCCTGGTTGCACTCCACTAAAGTATCAATAAGAACCAGAATTTGACGGGACCTCTTCCTCGAGGCATTAATGTCAGATATCATTGAAGAACTGTAACGACATTGTAAAAATTAGCTTGTAAAACAGAATAGTATGTCCGTGCCCGATGGCATGCATATTGGGACTTCACTGTGGTGCTTGGTGTTCTAAGTAAATAGATTAAGGGGTAATCAGAACTGTATTAGAAGTAAGACCGTGATAGAAATTGGATCAAACAACCTATGTTGCTTCAGAGCAATCTAAATACAATTGTAGTCTGACTTCATCAAATGTGACTCAGATTTAATTTATCACTTAGATTTGTCTCTTTATGCACTATTTGAAACTATACCACTCAGATTAATTTAGCATATTTTCAATGGCATGTCTAAAGAGTCATTCATTCTTAATTGTTTCAAACTAAATGATGTGTCAAAAGTTACGCATATTTCCAGTTGCTATGCAAAATTGACTTTTATCATACATATGTACCTTAATGTTTAAAAGGGGAATGAAAATGGGGAGTTAAAGATGACCAACTGACTTACTGCAAACTTTGTTGTTCCAAGTTGGAGCTTCTGCTTAGTTTCTTTAGCTACACAAATACATCAGGATGTGTGAGTTGACAAAATTAAACTTATTAATTTCAAGTGCTGAAGGAAATAAATCCATCGAAAAGAATAATAATCTGTTTGACATTTTCACAAACAGTTAAAGGTCATAAACTTAATTGACATAGTTAAAGGTCATAATTTTTTTCAAGTGTATCATTTCCTTACCTTAGCAATTCTTTAGAGGAACCATTTATTTATAGCAACACTAATACACAAATGGTATGTTGACACACTAATTTAGCGTCGCCATATGGTATTGGACACACCATTCATTTTCACTCATGGCGTGTCAAATCTATCTATGTTTTTTTGTGTATTTTTGGACACGCCAGTATTTGTGTGTTTAAATAGCACGAAATAGCCACGGCATAAGTCGAAGGCGTGTCTATATGGTGGCAAGAAGCCCAATTTTTTTTCCATTTGGCGTGACAATTAGTTCTCTATAGACACGCAAATAGTTTTTAAAGTGTCTATTGTTTAACCTTTAGCCATGAGATATGTCTTTTAACGTGTCTACTGTGTATCATATAGACACGAGATATGTCTTTTAACGTCTCTACTGTGTAACCTATAGACATGTAAATAGTTTTTAAAGTGTCTATTGTCTAACCTTTAGCCACGAGATATGTCTTTTAACGTGTCTATTGAATAAACTATAGACACGAGATATGTCTTTTAACATGTCTACTGTGTAACCTATAGACACGCTTTGTTTTTAAAGTGTCCATTATTTAACCTATAGACATGCAAAAAAATTTAAAGTTTCTATTTTTTATCTTATAGACATGCATTATTAGTTTTGCGTGTCTATATATTCTGTTTAGCCACGCCAATACAATATTTGATGCAATCTTTTACCGTACATTCGTTCTAGACTAGGTGAAGATGATGGAATTTCCGCCGTTCATATTAGATGCAAGTTCCACCATCCACGTGGTACTATTAGGAGCCGTCCATTTCTTTCCAAAAATTTATCATTTTTTAAAATTAATGAAACGTGTCTAGATCCTAGACCGTGCGCGTATTTTAATATGGATTAAGATGATGGAATATCTACAGTTAAACTAGATGCATCCTACACCATCCACGTGGTTCCATTCCGAGCCGCTTATTTCATACCATAAAAATATTGTATCTTTAAAATGGCTAAGTCGCAAACCGTACACGAGTACAGATATCGGTGAAAGATGATGCAATTTTAACTGTTCCACTTTGACGCACTTATTACCGTACACGTGCACTAATTGAGCCGTTTATTTCTTACCAAAATTAACTATTCTTAAAAAATAGATGTAACGTAGTAAAATTCTGAACCCTACACGTGTCGTGAACTAGGTGAAAGGCGATGTAATCTAGGCTGTTAAACTAGATGTTTCCAATGCTGTCCACCTGGACTAACCGACACGTTCATTTTACACCAATTTTTATAATATTTTAAAAGTTCAGATAACGTGATTAAATTTCAAATTCATTGGTAACAAAATTCATATTAATAAATCACACAATACCATGTTTAGCTTTGCTCTAACATTTGCAAATGAATATAATAAGAACCATTTATGTGTAATGTTATCTCTTTGAATTTTTAGGTTTTTGTGTCTCCCCATTACTTGGATCAGTTTGTTGCACTCTCTTATTAGAGTTAATCCTCGTAACCCTACTTCTCGATGTTCCAGGTGCAATAAATTTCCTTTTCGGCTCCTTCTTAGGCATTGTTTGATTCGTATCCGGTTGATCTTCGGGTAGTGTTTTCCCACCAATATGTTCTCCTTGTTGACTCTTGACTAGTTGACTCTCGGTTTGTAGACTTTCTGCTAGTTGACTCTCGTTTTGTAGACTCTCGGTTTGTTGACTCCCGAAATGTTGATAGGTTGTTTTCACCGCATTCTGTTGATCATCTGCTATGCCGTCAGGTGCTACAACATGTGTTCTTAGATTAATGTCTGATTTCTTATCATAAACTTTAATAAATGTTGGTTGCTTATCAGGATTTCCATGTTACAAATTTTCCTGCAGCAAGAGACTACTATTTAGGATTAACGCAAGATATATTCCCAAATCCAACGTGAATTCAACTGGTCATGTGAATTCTCTTCAAGACACGGATAAAATTATCTTCCGGAAATAACTAACTGGAACGAAGGCTTCACCTTTTTAACAGTGATTGAAACACTGCATAATGCAAAACTAGCGCCCATAATCAAATCGGTAACCCAATATCTCTACTTAATTCTCTAATATACACTGACATTCATGTTTCATTTAGTTGATAACATATTTGTGTATCATATCATTCTTTATAAAAATAAGATAATCACGTCAAGATCAGAAACACAAAAGAACTTCAAGTCTTCAAAGTCTTCAGTCTTTTTAATCTTCTATAGGAACAACCTTCACTTGATTCCACTAATGATTTCTCTCATAAAATGGATTCTATTTACGTTGGAAAATCAATAGTTCTATCTCACGGATCTAGAATCACTTAGATCTGCAAAAGTCAATCTTTATATTCTTGAGTGGCCTTATATCAGAAGAGAATGACCATAGAATAAACAATAACTTATCTAGAAGATAACTATGCGAGTTAGTTCATAAACAATTATAATCAACAAAAACTAAATATCATTCTAGTTTCTCACCAACGATACTTCTAATGCTTCTTGATCCCAAAGAAGACTAGAAAATGCATAAACGCTTTCATACATAACCAAATTAAGCTTCCATATTTATATAGTGTTATGACTAAGGCTTATTCGGAAACAAAAACCCTAATTTCAAAAGTTTCAAAGATATTTTCATTAATACCAATTCAGAAAACAAGATATTCATTATATTCTTTCGATATTATTAACACATAAATCTTAGAGTATATTTCCAATTAATATATGAAAAATCCTACTAGTATGACAACTAATATTAGCTAGTACAAATCCATATACTTAGCTAGATTTGAAAACTAGTTATGTGCAAACTTCTGAGAAAGGAAAAACATAAATATCGATTCCAAAATTGGATTATAAAATGTCTATCAAAATATTAATTAGGATATTAACATTGAGTATCAAAAGGATTAAGTATGAAAATAATATATTCTGAGTTAAATATGTGTTCATTATTTCCTGACATATAACTTTTTATTCAAACTTGTCTTACTTTCGAAATCTTAAAGATATATAATTTAAGATAGAGATTTCAAAATAAAAATCTTGGATCGGTTCTGGAATGGGATGGGTTATAAATAATATTTGATTTAGAAAGTTAATTCTAGTCAAAACAAAAGAGTTTCTCTAACATGAGTTCAAAGTATGGATTCACCACTAGATATATATATATATATATCTAGTCTCCCGAAAGTTCAGTGTTAATCCATAAAAAGTCATATTAGTGTTATGTCGAAACAACGAAAGTATAGTAAACTATACTACGTAAATCAATATAATAAGCTATATAAATAACCAATATGTATCTTTTCTTTGACACTTAGATCATATGAATGATCAAGTCATCTAAACAACTAAATCCATGTAAACAAACTTCGCATGTTATGTTTTCAATGAATATGACAGTAAGAAATTGATAAAAATGGAACAAGTCTAAGTCAATAGCTACTAATCTCAATCTGGAGGATGGTGTTTTCGTTATTCTTCAAGACATCTTCATCTTTTCAATAAGTAACTAGAGATTTCCTCAACAATTTTATGTCCTAAGTCTAACCTAACTATGTTGACTTTAGTAACCAATTCATAGGTCCGAGTTTTAGAACTAAACTTGACAACCAGACTTGACATACCAACACTTGGTGGGTTCAACCGAGCAGTGCTCTAACAATCTCCCTTTTTATCGATTTTAGTGAGAAAATTATTTACATATGGAGAATACATGAATTAATAAAAGAAATTACAAGAACATAAATAACTTTTAATTCTTCTTCATACACTTGATCCAAGATTCAACAGCTTGTTCACATGCATGTATCCAAAATAAATGTTGTTGAAGCTTACAATAACAGTTCTTGTTACTCCCCCTATAGGTAAGCTAGGATGTTTTTCAATCCGAAAATAACAGTTATCTCCAATTATACAATACTAAATGAATGAAAATACTACTAAAATCATGATATGTTTCTCCTCTATAATCAATGTTTTATTTATCTTCCGCTAGATATGACTAAACATCTCATATAGTTACTCCACCCTCCGACAATGCTACTAGCGACTTACATGTCATTGTAGACAAGCTACAACCAAGTTATCGAAACCATTCCATATATTTCTCCCCCTTTTGTCACAAAAAAATTACAAAGGTTTGAAAAATACACTAGGGTATTTTGAAAGAACCATCAAGTTTGAAGAACTCGATACAACTTGTAAGAGACAAAAGCAAACCAAAAGCATAACACAACATCAATTCGATGAGCCTATTAAGAACAGAATTAACTTAATTCTCATCAGGAAAGCGATTAACCAAAGTGATGCTTCCCTAAATTCGATAAGTCTAACTAAGATCAAAACCAATTTTGTTACCTATCAGGAAAAAAATTAACCCGGATAATTCTTCCCTAGATTAGATAAGCGTACTACGGTTGAAAACGATCTAGTTACTTATCAGGAAAGCAATTATCATAAATAATATTTCCCTCAATTTCCACAACCACACTCCCCACAAAGATATATCATTAAGTACAAGTTCAAAAAGAACTCTCCCCGTGTGTTTGTCATTCTCCACTTCCACAAGAGAACAACATAAAACAACCTTTACCAAAGAAAGGTTAAGAATACGATTTTAGTACTCACCTACCACGAAGAAAGACTAAAACCGAAATCACTCGTATGTATACCGAATATTTAATTTATAGAACATAAACAAATATTAGTATATATGACACTCACAAAGTAGTTAATATCGTGTATCATTCTCGTATCGGCGAGGTGTGATACACCTAGACAAAGGATTATATCGGAGTTAATCGAGGATACACAATTAAATTTATAATTTTATAGTTTATAGGTAATTGTACATTATGTTACCGAAAGTTTTAATAGAGGACATTTATAATGGAAAAACATCAATTAAACTAGTTTCACTTGATAATCTAACATCCGTAAACATGGAATTTGTATGGAAAGAAAAATTAAAACAAAAAGACAAAACAAACGTTGTTAACATGGAATTTTATCATCCGATAAGGCGTCTAATATATCGGTATGGTCGTATGACTGATACGACAAATATAATCATAATATTTATGTTTCGCCGATATTTTATGTATCGTCCCGGTTAAAGGCTGATACACGATATATCACTAGTGGAAAATGGAAGTTAAATCACTGCCTGGACAAGAGGTAATATTGCAACAAAAAAAACGAGTGTTTTCATCAGCGCTAATTTAGAAGTGGTTTTTTCTAAAACGATTGTGTCTGACATAGGTTGAATTCTTCATAAAAACTACTGCTTTCAACAGTCTAATCGATGTAACTAATAGACACAGTGGTTTATTTCTATGTTTTTAATGTCAAACATTTGGTGTCATATAATGGTGATAATTCTGATGATGACCAAGAAAATTCGAGGGAGAATTTCTCTCAACCCCGGGAGAATGATGCAAATGAACAGGCTATAG
>JAJJMC010029502.1:1023799-1055290 GCA_023531435.1 Papaver californicum
GAACAAAACCTCTCTTTTCTTTCTTTTCTTTATTATCCGCTGCATCACAACTGAAGTAGGATGAAAAAAGCTTTGCTAACCCATGGAATGACCAAAAGCATGAGCTTTTCGCCAATCTAAATGACCCATTAATGCCAACGCATCCTTTGCCATATTGGTGTCCTGTATTAACAATCCCATTACACAAATTTCAAAAGTGTAACAAAAAAAATGCATCAAAATCACACTTTATTTCTATTTAGATTTGACTCGAGACTCACAGAGGTCGGCCATATTCATCACGAGCTTTTTTCTCTTCAACTAACTCTACTTCTACCAATCTAAAAACAAACGAAAAAATGGTGAATATGTGAACCACGAAACAATTGGAAAACGGTGAACTAAAGATTACGATAACTGATGCAACACAAAAAGAAATCAATGCAACACAGAAAAACCATTTTTATCAAAACCGTAATAACACAAGTTCCAGCACAAGAATCCTAATCTAGTAACTTAAGAAAACCCATATTTATCAAACGATATGTGCATAATATTTCATAAACTAACTGAAGTAATGATCTTACAAAGAAAAATCGCAGATTAAATCCTAGCTTTATCAAACATGAGCATGTTGTTAACCTTTTCCTTTTGCTTTCCTTCGCTCCAATTCTGTAGAAATCACAAAACAAAACAACTCATTAAAAAATAAAGTACTTAAATTCAACATAAAAGAAGAATCCAATATAGATTTAAGTTTGGGGATAAGGAATTGGTCTTCTTCTTTTGATTACCAGCACCAGATTTAGCTGGATTTGAAGATGGTGGTGGATCTTTCTACTTCTTTGGTGCATGAATAAAAAGAGAATACACACAATCAATAAAATGAAACTAAGAAAAAAACGAATAAACTAAAAAGATGAACAAATGCATAAACTGATAATGAAACTACTGTCTGTCACGGCACTATAAGCATGTATGCCTAGAAGCAGTGGTTTTCGTGAAGCCTAGAAAGCGGTTAAAAACCCATATTCCACTAGTGTATCCTGATATTGTCAGTCGATACGGCTGATATTTACTACATTGGACACACATGAATTTAACCATCAAAACTTTCTTATGATCTAGATATATCAAAGCTATCATCAACCATCACTAACATAAGTAAGTACGTAATGTATGAGCTCAAAACTTTAAAAACAATCAACTTGATCGATGATAAATTGAAAGTCTATCTTACAAAGTCCAAAGCAATACACAAGAAAATATTAAATAGAGAAACAAGTACTGCAATCACCTTTATCTTATAGAGAATGAAGAGATGAATCCAACTAAAAAAAGAATGAAGTCATTCCAAGATCGGACAAAGGAGTTATGGAAAAAACAGTGTACACTCCCTTCTTGTGGATTTAAGACATGTTTTGGGACCGATCCCAAGATGGGATTAGCTACAAAAATTGTTTTGTACATAATTTTATCATACAGTGTCCGAATTGAGTGATTCTTGGCTCGTTTAAAATCTCTACCCAAAGGATATATATATATATATATATAGACATTAACATCATAAACACGCTTTATCTTATTCAATCAATTGCTCAATTTATAGAAAAGAGATGAGTAAGGATGTTAAAGAGTCATAAAATGATCAACAGATCATGTGCTATGTTTTATGTCCTTCCTCGCCTATTCATATGATTGAGCACAAACAGGTGAGCGTGTACTTTCTAACACAACTAAGTTGTGTTGAGGTGAGCCTTGTCTTGTTTGTTACATATGACTAAGACATGAACATCACCTTTCTTGACTTCTTGCGTGGTTTGTACTCTTTCTACAACTCTGGTTTTTCTTCCTTAACTTGTGATAAAGAGAGTCATTATCATGACATGCTTTGGTACAAGAGACTTCAGAAGACATGTGAACTTTCTTGATTATGTCCATGAGACTCTCATAATCAATGTTACCAATATTTATCACTTGAATGTCATTCTTGTTACAGACTTCTGATCTCTCCTTGGTTGCTTTTTAGAGAAGCCATCGGTAACCAATTCCAGTAGCCTTTACTAAACAATGGTTCTCTACTCCAATCTTTCTCCTAGACATTTCTAGCATAGTTGCTTGGGAGAATGTTTGGGGGACTCACCTTTCAATTTTCCCGTGGAATGGTTTTTTTCTAGTTTGGAACATTTGATCTTCCTCTTTCAAAATTATTTTATGATAAAATTTTGCAAAGTGCTTACGGTCAAATCGATTTGCTTGTCTAAAGGTCGGACTTTACTTCCTGATCTTCTCGCATAATTTGATGTGAGTTTAGAAGATTCTTTAGGGAACTATAAAAGGGTTTTTACAATTTTGTTGGCTTCCATAAAACGTCGTTTGCAATCCCTTTGCAGCGACCTTAGCTCCACAAAAATAACACTATTTCAAATCATAGGGATGATTATGAGTGCGATATTGATTTGGTTTTATTTGGTTCAGAGCTTGATAGGTTTTATTTTTCATATCTGGGACTGAGGAGGATTACCCGTCTCTTGACCTCGTGGAAGAATTCTCCTTAAGAGACTTTGTTGAGCCAATACTTCCATTTTTACAGGCTACAGAAGCAACTGTCTTTTTGGATTCTATCTCATTTGAGAAAGATATGTTATCATCCAGTACGGAGACTAACTGACAATTTTCTGACATGATCTTAATATTTTCTTATCTCAGCTTCAAGATCTTCTCATTAACAGCAACAATTTCAGTTATTGAAGAAATTCTTGAAGCATTAATGTCTCAATCTTAGAGTTCTTTAGTTTCTCAAACTCTTCTTCTTGATAAATACTTTTTCTTATTTCTCTTCAAGTACTTGAATCTTCAGAGAAGATTTATTATTCAGAAGATACATTATGCCCTTGAGATTTCCATATGATGACTAAGTCTGTCACATTCAACGGACTTTGCATCCAAAGTTACCCGAAGTTTATTTTTTCTTTCGAAAGACAGATTTAGATTATCATTACAAATGAGTAACAGCTTGCAGGCATGTTTCATCTTAGAGTCCATGTCATCAAGGAGACTCACAACATCCCTAGAAGTTCTTTTTATTTCAGTTTTTGAGTCATCAAACATGTATACAAGATTTAATTTCATCTAATCATGAGATCCTTCGAACTCATTTGAGATATTATCATAAGAACATTCTGGATTTGAATAATACGAGGAAGATCCTTCCATACTTTTATTGAGATCCTTCGAACTCATTTGAGATATTATCATAAGAACATTCTGGATTTGAATAGTACGAGAAAGATCCTTCCATACTTTTAGCAACATCGAATCCAGAGAGCGATTTAACGGTCACTTGTGATACGTTAATTGAATTTTTCTTCGTTTTTCGTAATTTTACTATGACTCGTGTCTTTATAGGTTGGATCACACCAAACACAAATTATTAGATCTTTTCGTGTTTATCTGATGTGACACCAAATAAAAAGACGAGGGTACAAAGTATACCACCAATTCTTTTGCAATGACCTATATCATACAAGCTTTGTGTATAATCTTTTCAAATATCACATATATAAAAGATTAACTTGACAATCCTATCTTGGATATAATCTACAAAACCACCCAAGATGTATATTATGGGATTGATTCAAAAATTTTGTTAACGTACAAGTGTATTCACTTTAATTATAAAGCTAAACAATATAATTACGGAATAGAGTAAATAACACAGATACACAAAAGATTTGGTTAACGAAGAAAACTGTCTGGCAGAAAAATCCCGGGACCTAGTCAAATTTTGAATACTTTCATAATTAAGCCGCTATACAAATTGACTATCATAACTTCCTATCATTAAAACCGGATAAACTACACCTAGTTACTCAATTTTCTCAGTATCCCTGCGCCTACAAGCAATCTGGCTAACACACGTGAATCACTTAACATAATCCACCACCAAGTGTTACTTTACCTTGTAAAAACTTCTGCAACTCAATTCCTTTAAAACGTTTTACAAATAGCAAGGAATCAAACTATTTGTTAACCACTCAAATCCAATCACAAATATTAAAGATATTATATAAAAAATCAGAGTCAAGGATCTTCCGTTTAGATCTAAGATACCAAGATAACAAGATATGATAAATCTCAAACTCCTTGATTAAGATCAACCAAGATAATGATTATCGAAATTATCAATCTTGATTCTTCAAGTTAGATTTGTAAAGAAACCAACTTGTCGATCTCTACAAGCTTTACGTTTATCAAAGATAAACAGCTTGTATGTTCCAAACAATCAAGTCAAGTAGATAATCACACCAATATCAGAAACACAAAAAAACTTCAAGTCTTCAAAATCTTCAATTTTCTTAATTAATAATAGTAACAACCTGCACTTGATTCCACTAATGATTTGTCTCACAGAACAAAGGTTGTTAACGCTGGTAAATCAATAGTTTTATCCCACATATCTTGAATCACTTAGATCTGCAATAGTCAATCTTCAAAGTCTTTAGTGTCCTTAGGATGGGTTTGGTAATGTTTTTTTTTTTTCAAAAAGCACTTTCAAAACATATATGTAGTAGTAATTTTTCATATTATTGTTTGGTAAACTTTTTATAAAGTGTTTTTTATACAAAACAATGAATGAGCTTTTAAAAGCTACAAAAGCAGAAGTAGTGGCCCCACCCTATTTTTCATGCTTGATTTTTCTTTTTTATCCTCACTTTATTTTATAAATGACAAGAATTACCCTTGAATATTTTTACAAATAATTTTTACATCTCCTATATTATATATTTTATAAAAATTATTATTTTCAATAATACAAATAAGAACAAATATTAAATAATTATCTAATGTTAGTTTCTTTTTTTTTTCTCAAAATTATTTCTATAATAAAAATATGGTTATTCAAAATAATAATTTTTAACAATAATTGTAATTATTATTAGTGTATATATGTATATATTAAGAACCAAATATATATTTATTTTTAAACCCTATAAATTAAAATAAAACTATTTTGAAAGATATGCATGTTTTTGTCATTTGTTACAACAACAATTAATGAACCCGATTTTTACCAAACACTTTTTGATAACTTTTTTAATCAGTTCTAGCTTTTAGTTTATAATTTACCAAACACTCAACTGTTTTTTTTACACAGCACAGCACAACAACGCACAACAGAAAAACATTTTTATAAATCTCATAACAATACCAAACTAAGCTAGAAGAGAATGACCATGGAATAAACAGGAACTTATCTAGAAGATAACTACATGATTTAATTATTATTTTATAAACAAATAAAATCAATGAAAGCCAAATAAAATTCTAGTTTCCCACCAACGATACTTCTAGTACATCTTGATCCAAAATAAGACTTTAAAATGCATAAGTGCTTTCGTCCATAACAAAATCAGACATATCCGTAGTTTTGTTGAGCTAACAACAATATAACACAAAGAGATATTTTGTAAAAGGATCGTAAATATAGTGTCTAATTAGGGTCTGGGTCGTAGAATATGCAGTTGATGCATTAGGGTCATAGACTAACCTAAGACCGTTAGAGATTCGTTAGCTGACTTTTTCGTTTTACCAAACACCTTGACCATCCGTTGACTAGCGTTGACAGTTTAAATATTGAAAAAACATATAAATCTCAAGTCATTTTTCATGTTTTTCCATTACTAATACTAGATTTTCTTCTTCTTTTCATGAAAGTTATTAATGGAATACCATTAGAAGAATTCTATATGATAATAAGATGTGAGAAACTATAATCAGTTGACTAGCAAGCTTTCAATTTGACGAAGATAATAATTTATTGTGCATATTAAATTGATAAGAAATTTGTAATATTTCAATTACCATCCCAAATCTTTTCAGCAAGTGCTTTACATAATGTTACAAGTGAGATCTTAGCATCATAGGAGAAACAAATATTTCAAATCTCCTCAAAGCAATAAGTGATAACGAATTAATTATGCAGAGATCCAAAGAGTGATGTATCCAAAGCCTGAACCTAGCAGAGAATCTTAGTAAATTGCAATTTGAGTATGATAAAATTTGATCACAAGCATTTTAGTTTACCTAAACGGAGAATAATCCAACTGGACGAAAGAGTTGCTGCAGAATATCTACATCTACTCCAACAATTCAATCAAGCTTGTTCCAAAAACACCTAGATTTGGTAGTCATTTATTTGAATATATCAACATGTGAATCAAAAAAGGAGACTTGATCAGTAATGCATGACAAATAGGTAAGATTGATATTGTTCTTTACTAATTGTAAATCGATACATTGGGTTCTAAGAAGATTTCAATAATTCTGTGTATGTGAATTTTTTCGAATGTAGACAATGCACAATATGTGTTTGAAACATTCCAAGCAAACCCAGCTACGTTTTAAACCAGGGTAGGGATAATGTAATTTAACTAGTTTATAAAGGTATTTTGGTAAAAATTCATACGGTCAAACTAGTCTTTGGTCAGTTTACGACCCTAAAAATCATCAACTGCATATTCCACGACCCAGACCAAAATTAGATACTAAAGTTACGACTCTTTTACAAAATATCTCTAACACAAAGTGTGATCTGGGATAAGTTTATAATAATACAAGATCCTCTATTTATAGTGTTATGACCAAGGCTTGTTTGGAAAACAAGAAACCCTAATTTTGAAAATCTCAAAGATATTTTCATTAATACCAATTCTAAAGATAAGATATTCTTTACTTCTTTTAAAACAAAATGTTGTAATAAAATCTTAGAATATAACTTCAACTAATATATGAGAAATCCTATTAGTATAACAACTAAAATTAACTCGTTCAAATCCATGTATTTGGATAAATTAGAAAACTAGTTATGTGAAAACTTCTGGGGATGGAAATCACATATATTGGTTCTTAAATTGGATTCGAAAATGTTTCTTACAGTGTTAATTAGGATCTTAGCCTTGAGTATCAAAAGGAATAAATATGAACAAACATATATTAGTAGTTAAATATGTGTTCAATATTTCTTGACATGGAACTTTCAATTCATACTTGTCCAACTTTCAAAATCTTAAAGATATATAATTTAAGATTGAGATTTCGAAAGTACAAGTCTAGGATCAGTCTTGAAATGGGATCGGTCATGAATTCTATTTGATTTAGAAAGTTAACTATAGTCAAAACAAACTTAAACTATGTCAAATAAAAGAGTTTCTCTAACAAGAATTCAAAAGTACGGATTCACCACTAGCTACATATTTCTAGTTTCCCGAAAGTTCAATAATAATCCATGAAATGTCATATTAGTGTTATGTCAAAACAACGAAAGTATAATAAACTATATTGCGTAACTCAATACAATAAGATTTAGAAACAACCAATGTATACCCTTTCTATAAGACTTAGATCATATTAATGATTAAGTCATGTAAACGACTAAATCCATGTAAACAAACTTCGTATATTATGTTTTCAATGAATACGACTGTAAGAACTTGAAAGAAACGTAACAAGTCAAAGTCAATAGCTACTAACCTCAATATGAAGGATTATGTCTTCATTTTTCTTCAATACGTCTTCATCTCTTCAACGAGTAATTAGATATTTCTTATACATTTCTATGTCCTAAGTCTAACCTAACGAAGTTGACTAACCAATTCAAGCGACCAAGTTTTGGAACTAAAATTGGCAACCAAACTTGACATACCATAACACTTGGTAAGTTCAACCAAGCATTGCTTTAAAATTCGCAACAACAATTTTGGTGCATGACTTGATTCTCTCCGTTCACCACCATATGCAACCGGTTGAATAACCAATGAAGCAAAAGTGAACGGGTAGCTAGACCAAATATAAATACGGATAAGGATAGAATAAATGAAAGAATACAAGGCGATGATGAGTACCCAAAGAAACCCTTCACGACATGAGCATTCTGAGGCTAAGTATAATAGAGGTTAAAAAAAGACGGTCGTCCGAAAAAGGAAGAAAGGGGACCAAGTGGAGGACAAGTCAAGGCAAAGATTCCCATTGTTCCGTCGCAAGAAATTTATGCGAATGCAACACAGGCCAAGGAAAATATGTCATTTAAGAATGGCGGAAGAGGAAAACCTTACACAATGCCAGTATTACAGAAATAAGATGGCCTTACACTGATAAGAACACAAAGAATTTTACATTTCGATGATAAGCAAATGAACAATGAAAGATAAAGAAGTGGTTTTCAATGAATTGGTTGCTCGTGTACAAGGGACAAAGGAGGATGGACTAATTACCAATAAATACCGGATGTTAATGCCTAAATGTGGTCATCATTTGGAGGATACGTGGAGTTCCGTTATTCATTATTTTGGTCTGTGACCTATCTTACATTCAAACCAAAGAGAACAATTTGTAATGAATCGCTTTAGAATCGAAGAATTATTATAACCAGCATTAAAAACATATACTTTATCGGTCTTAGGTTACGCGAAGACTGTCAATTATCTCCATTGAGTAGGTTTGCTTTATTTTTCAAGGTTTACCAACAACACCTATAAGGAATGGCAGAAAAAATACGAGGCTAATATGAAACGTTGGGATGAATTGTCCGATCCCGATCTAATCAATGGTAGAATCATGTTGAATTGGATGTTTTATTTTTGTTAAGAAATAAACTATCGCATGTCTATATATTGTCGCTTTTGTATATTGTATGTTACAATTTGAATCACGCTTAATAAATGAAAGGGATTTGCTTTTACATATGTTAAGTTGAATATTTACCAAAAAAAATGTATAAATGAACAACAGAGTCGGCGCATACTGGAGTCCTTATCTTTCGATTCCAGGACTCTGACCACGACTGCCGATTATAACTTAAAAAACTTGCAGAATAACTACCATTTTATCGATGTCATAATCGGCTGATATGGTTGCTAATACCAACCGACTATAACAAAAAAGTATTCTTCTTAGAAATGATTGAGTTAGGAATCGATGGATATGAATGGTCACAACTGCCCATTGTGGTTGAAAAAAGTTGTAGAAAAATGGTCACTTCATCAATGAAACAATTGGCACATGTTTATGAACACGATCGCGGAATGTAGACTAATTTGTTTAAAATTTGAACTTGCTTGCACTAGTATATTAAAACAAGAAACTAACATTACTCGCCTAAAATTGCAGAAACTGAAACTTTCACTATTTTCATACGAAATTTAATTATCGAGGACTTGCAGTAATTATTACATGTTTATGATGAAACTTCGACACAGTATATCACGTCTTATGATCAGATATAATCCTAATGCAACTACGGTGGACAGATTTGTACCCGAGTCTTGAAATCGGTCAAAACACATTGCCCTAACAAATAACGACAAGTCCTTTCAGCAATTTGCTGTGCCTTCGTGTACTGTTTAGTTCCTTAGTAGAAGTTTAAAGAGAATCACAACATGCAACGTTCACTTCCAAATAGAAGCTAAACTAGCTAAGAGCTAATAATCCAAACAATGTAGTGATCGAATGGTAATTCAACTTCATCATTTAGTTCGGGAAATGTCAGCTGGCAGTTAAGAATCATAAAAACTCCACTTCATCATTTAGTTTTCTCTCTTTGATGCATACAAATTATATATGACTAACTCGAAATATGCAATGGATCGCATGTATGGGGCAAAATAAGAGAAAGAAAATTGCGTCTAATTCTTTTTTTATTTTTTTAATTACGAATACCGAAAAAAGTTATGTAAATTTGAATAAAAATAAATAACAATTAACTACTGGAGTTTCTTATTTATTTATTTATTTATTTTATTTTATTTTTTGTTATAATGATTTCACTAATGGAAATTAAATATTGCTAACTGTATGTTTACTTGTAGTCCTCGATAGTAAAGGACCACAAATTACTGATCCACTACTCCATAATAAAACCTTTCCTAGATTCTTTTGAAATTTTCTACTATTCGAAACCATTAAGTTTTAATAATGATAGTTCAAGTTTCAGTGAGTAACCCTTTCCACAAACAAATGTGTTTCCCACCCTAGGCATTGGCATCCTTCAATCTCGGCAAAGAGAAAATGGCAACGCAGGAGGTTGATTCAGTAAATCTGTTGTTAGAGAACACCATAAACAATACCTTTCTACTAATCTACGGAAGTACCCAATTACGAATTTCATCAAAATAAGATAAGAAATACCCTTTGATTATTATTTTTGTGAATTAGGTTATATATTGAAAAGGAAAAGAAGTACAGCAAACAGAAAATACTTAGATACGAAAAAAACAGAGAAACTAAAAACAAAATAGAGTAAAGCTTAAAAGAAAGAAAAACATCAACAAGAAAGACTAAGAATGTTGTCAGGCCATAAGTGAGAGATCGACTCATCAGTAAAGGAACCTGGCAACACCCTTGTACTGATATCCTCTTCCACAAGAATGGCATTAGAATTTTTACTACAATTAGTTTTATCTATTAAAATAAAATTCCCCAAGAAATTCGGCATTGTTAAGGACCAAGAGTTAAAAAGAGATGATTTTCTGGCTTCTAACGCCAACTTATCCGTTGTATGATTTCCTTTTTTGCCAATGTAAAACCCAAAAAGTTCCTGCAATGTTGTTGTAAGGTTATCATTGCTTCTCTTACTATCTTCTGATTTTTCCTAGACATCAAAATTGTTTCCCGTTTGCGTAGCTTATGATCCTCTCACAATCACCCTCTATCCAAAAGTTTTCAAACTTTAAGTCCCTGGCCCATATTGCTCCTTTGAGCAGAGTTACAACTTCTGCCTTTTCTGGACTTGCAGCTTTGAGTATTCCTGACTTAGCTGTGATTCCATTTCCTGTTTCATTTCTCAAAATTAGATCGAACCCTGTATTAGATGTTTCAGAAATCCAAGATGCATCAAAATTCAGTTTATAGCAATTTATCTATGGCTTTTCCCAACATACTATTGAGGTATTAGGTTGGGTATGTTCATGAGTATCAATAATATTTGAGTTGTAAATTTTACTCCAGTAACATAAATGTCTTTGAATAAGAATTGAAGTTTGAATAGAGGATTTTGATTTTTCCTGAAAGATTCTTAAGCATCATTTTTTCCGTATAAATCAACATTTAGTTGCACATATCTCTGCCACAGATTCATTCTCACCTAGCCAAAGCTTATAAACTTCTTTAAAATTAAAAGTTTCATTATTTAAAGAAACTCCTCTTATACCACTGTGAAAGGAGGTAATGCCCAAATTGATTTTACGTAAGAACATTTAAAAAAAAGATGAGTCAGAGTTTACATTTAATTATTACAAAAGATACACTTCTTATTTATTTCTGCAGAGTAACTTCCCATGTTTTATTGGTAATGCATTTCCAAATAAACAGTTTGATTCTCTGAGGCCATTTTTGCTTCCAAAAGAGTTTCCAGAAATTTTCTCTTTCCTCTGTCATTGTTTGAGCACCACACAGAGTATTATATAAACTCATATAAAGATTTAATCAAAAAAATACCATTTTTAGTTAATTTCAATGTAGGAATATCATTTTCTCACATTATTTGCATCAGTAAAGAAATACCCTTTGATTTACCAATAAAATTCATTAGGTTTAGTTTTGCTACTAAAATTGAAAATTTTCTAAAAGAGACATTACAACCACCGTCCTAATATGACTTTTTAAGATCCCAAATACATGCATTTATAAAGTTGACACAAATTCAGGCGCATCTTTTCTCGGTCCATCTAGAGTTCGGTACAAGTACATCTTCTCAACTTTTAGTTTATCATCTGTGATTTCTTCCATCCTATCCTTCTCGTTAATGATTTCAACATTAAGCATCTTCATCTTGTCTGCTAGCATCTTGCAACCTTGGAGAGTGACATTGCAGGAGGACATCCATAGGGATCGCATAGTTTCATACTTTCCCACGTCCGCCAAAAGTGCTGAATCCCCAAAGGGGGAATCCCTAATTTCCAGCTTAGAGAGTTTCCTGCACCCATTTAGCACATACGCCATCCCCTTGTCGCTTTCCCCGGCAAATGCAACAGAGAGCATCTCAAGATTCTCTCCGTACATTCCAATGTATAGGAAAACCTGATCAGTAAGAAGTCCAGAGAGTGACAACCTTTTGAGGTTCTTACATGCTTGAACAATTGCCCCAAATCCTTCATCCAGCGGCTGAGAAGTCACATGATCCGGTTTATTTGGGTCAAGAATACATAATCTAAAGTGGGTGAACTTCGGGTTGTTCTTGGCAACAGTAATGAGAGCAGCATTTGTCATCTGATGGCAGAAATATAGCAAAGAATGGAGCTTGGGACAACCTGTGGATATAGCGACCAACCCTTCTTCTGTTACTGATCCGTTAACAGTACCACCATAGAGAGATGGAAATACCCTCAATTCCTCCAACTCTTTACAACTCGAAGCTACAACATCTAGTCCTTTGTCTCCAATAGAATCCAAAATCTGCATTGAGTTAAGGAGACATCATTATCCATATATCTTGAGATTAAAATAACAAAGAAACAATTAAAACGGCAAAATAAGTGGGTGTGAGGTCATACCAAAAGGCGTTGGAGTTTCGTGCACCGCTCAACTAGTGAGATGAGATCAATACCCTGAATTCCCGGTGCATAACTCAAGTTTAAGGATGTCAAGTTTGAACAAATGGGGAAGAAAGGTGCTAAGCAGCCAGGAATAACCTCCAAAAACCCTGACAAGCTATTGATGGATTTACAGTTGACAACATTTCTAAGTAACTTATTGTAGGCAGCAAAGGTCTCATTTCTTGCAAATGAGCCTGTGCCCAAGTCAACCAGCTGAGGAGCTTTCACAAGTATCCTGTTGAGTGTCTCAAGAGTCACTGACCGGTTTAACCTCAGGCTCCTAAGGTTTGAGCATCTTGCAACAAGTCTCTCCAGAGCACCTGAATTGACTTCTCCTTTGAGACATGCGAAGTTCAAGGAGACAAGTGAGGTGCAAGAATCAGGGAAACAGCTCAGCCACTGGCCACGGCGATCTTCAACTTCATTTTCTTGCAGATCTAGCTCTCTAAGAACCCTACAATGTTAAATAGCATTAAAATTTATTTAGTGCTACGACGCAAAAATTGTTAGACATGAACACAGCAAGGCAATACAATACGATAACCTAGCCAACTATAGAAATTGCTATAATAAGAATTTCCATATGATCATTAGCCAATATTAATAACTACCACCAGAAATCAAAGCTCCAAGATTTAAATGGTATGTCGTAACAACCATTCACTGGATCGGCAATCCGTATGACCACTAGCCAATATTGATAACTACCACCAGAAATCAAATCTCCAACATTAAAACAGTATGCCGTAAAAACCAATTCACTGGCACAGCCATCCTTAACTTCATTTTGTTTTTCTGTATCTAACTCCACGAATCCTACGGATCCAAGTTATAAGTTATAACTTATAGGAAATGTTGTTATATGCAGAACTCATATTCAACCACTACACTTATCTATAACAAAACCAAAGGCATGGTTTTCAACTAATTCCGGAGTAATGTGAACGAATTTTACAAAAGAGAATTTGACACCTAGCAAATGAAACAACATTAAAAATATAGATATAAAGAACACGATAACATCGGATATCACCACATTAAATAAGGTGTTGAAAAAACAAAGGACACCACAATCTTTTTCTATCTTACGTGCAAACTGCGAACCTCCCTTGGTGCTGCACAATCATTGGTCAAAAAATTTGAAGGCAAAACAACATAAAAACCTAGCTAAATAGCCGTTGAGACAACACTTCTAACTACCATCAGAAATCAATCCCGGCAACTCTCAACAAAATTTTCTTGTATCCAGCTCCATTGACATTACTAATTTAAGTTGTACATAGCATAGTCATATTCCACCATTACACTATCTAGCTAAACCAAAACGCATGGTTATCAACTAATTGCGGGGTAATGTCAACGAATTTTATGAAAGAGAATTTAACACCTAGCAAATGAAACAACATTAAAAATATAGATATAAAGAACACGAAAACATTGGATATCACCACATTAAATAAGGTGTTGAACAAACAAAGGACGCCACAATTTTTTCTATCTTACATGCAAACTGCGAACTTCCCTTGGTGCTGTACAATCATTGGTCAAAAAATTTGAAGGCAAAACAACATGAAAAACCTAGCTAAATAGTCGTTGAGGCAACACTTATAACTACCATCAGAAATCAGTCCCGGCAACTCTCAACAAAATTTTCTTGTATCCAGCTCCATTGGCATTACTAATTTAAGTTGTACGTAGCATAGTCATATTCAACCATTACACTATCTAGCTAAACCAAAAGGCATGGTTTTCCAATTGGGTGTACGAACTTTACCAATGGAAAAACCTTAACACCTAGACAACCAAGGACTGCGACATTTCCAATGCCTTTAGTTGATAACTACATTAATAACAAACAAGTTCGATATCAATACAAATAAATGAAACCAGCATACACAAAATGAAACATATCAAAGACGCTAAAAACATCAGTAACACTGTTTTAGGCAAGAACTCTTATTTAACAGCTGCACTATCTAACAAAATCAAGTCACACTTTTACAACTGGAAACGGAATAAATTCACTGAAGTCCACAAAGGGACTAACTTTAACACCTAGCCAACTGAGGTCCTTTAGCCCATAAGAACTACACTAATTACCCACAATCAAGTTTACCGTCAATAAAACCATAACACTGATTTAAGTAAGAACTCACATTGATTCAACCACTACACTGTCTAACAGAACCAAAGGCATGGTTATCAACACCTAGCGGCTGAGAGCCATGACATTTTTCAAGGCCAATACTCCACTAATCATTTACAATCAAGAGACCAACATAGACAAATGATTTTGAAAACACGAAAGACACCAAAGGCTACACTATCTAAGCCACCAAGAGAGTTGTAATATTCCAAGGTCGTTAGCTGATAACTGCACTAAATTACCCACAATGAAGAGTTCACCATGAAACAAGCAAATGAAAGCAACAAAAACAAAATGAATGATATCAAAAACTCGAAAACATGGCATATTAATTACCTGCAATTCTTGGCAATAGCAGCTAGGCCATCAGTAGTAAACCCTTCACAACTAACCAAAACAAGAGACTTAAAATTCTTAAAAGAAACAGAAATCAACTCAAGATTCTCATCAGAGACAACCATTCTCTTCAACCTCAACTCTTCAAGTCCTGGATAACTTTTCACCATAGCTTCAATCCATGGATAAACAAAACCACCCCAATCATGAGGAACCAGATTAAAATCAGCAAAATGTGGTTTCCCTTTTAAAGTGAGTGCCTTAACCCTTGGAAACCTAGTAACTAATCTCTCTGGAGATATTGAATAACAGTTTCCAATAAATAGTCTTGTTCTACTGTACCTTTCAACCTTGTACCATGATTTACATACTAGTGAAACTGCATTCTTGTCTTTGTTTTGTTTTAAGAAATCAAATACTTGTTCTAGTACTTCATCCGGAAAATAATTCATCCTTAAAAACTACTAGATCTTCACTTAGATCCAACCAGATCTATGTGGATCTACATGAAATCTAGGACGAAATTGAGTTTATAGTTTTGTGGGATGAAAATAAAGTGATGATAAGAGTTTATAGTTTTAGATCTTCCCCATTAACGAACGAATTTATCCATCGGAGAAATCTAAGAAAGAAATACTTCTGGAGAATAAACACTCTTCTCTCATTTTAAACGAAAATGTTAGAAAACTCGCTATTTATGATAGCTACTTGCACGCCTTCCCTGCTGGCAGGTGCGAGTGGCGAAGCTGTATTCCAGGTAGTTATATTAAAGTACAAAAAACTGTTTCCAAAAGACCAAAATATCCCAGACTAAATTATCTACCAAAAGTGTCTGATTTCTTTTTCACTTTCAAAGTCGCAAGAGAGAGTAAAGAAGGACAGAGAGAGAGATGTATTTAAGTTGAAGATCTAATCAAGCTCATAGTTATTTATCCTTAAGAAAAAAGTGAATAGTTATTTAGGTCTTCTTATTAAGTTTAAGTAAGAACAAATGCTTCTAAAAAAGTAAGAACATTCTAAATATTGGTTTTACAATTCTTTAGTTTTAAACAAAATTATTAGAATTTATAAATCGGGAGTTTTTGATCATCGAAAAACCATCATGTTCATTAGATATAAACAAAATTATATTTCAATAGAACCAGTAGAAAGGTCGATTTAAAAGCAAAAAGAAAAGATCCCAAGTAAGATGAGTGTAATAAATTCTTCTACGATTTTTAAAAAATTAAATCGATCCCTCTGTTTATGTTATTAACTTTTATGGTTGATGGTGTAAAATCAACTATAAATGTCTGATTTTGTATCCATTTTTTGCTGAGGATTTATTTAGAGGTAAAATAATTTCAGTCGTCGTCGGTATAGTTACAGTCGATAAGAACCAGATCCCTAATTAGAATGAATTTGAGCAGATTCGGTCATGTTTTTCTATAGTTGCAGTTGAATGAAATGGAATCTTAATAAATGTAAACCTTTCATTATGATAAAACGATGAATTACGATGATGATGCCGAAATAATTTTTAAAATTAGGTGTTTATGTTAGCTATTGGTTTAATAGATTGGAAGATGAGATTGAATCTCACTCCCACTCATGGCTATTCTGTGTTCATTATGATAAACGAATACCTCTAAAATTATTTATCTGAGCCGTCCATCTACAATTGAGGTTTGCTCTGGTGTATTATCACGTTTGACTTTTTGACCCGTGATGTGGGAATATTTATCCAACTCAAATTGCCAACTCTCCTCACCACATCAGAGTGCGTGAAAATAGCGATCAACAAATTATTTGACTCACAAAAATGACATAATCAAAGTAACATAGCCATGTGGTATAAAAAGATAAAAAAATTAAAACATTCCACTCAAATAAAAACGGGCGGGTCATGTTAATCGGGTATTTAATCCGGATATTTTTTTCTTTCTCAATTTTCGTATCATCTTCCTCATTTCTTTCTTTCATCTTCCCCATTTCTTTCTTTCATCTGAAAGAAAGAGCATCATCTTTTTTTTTCAGTTAACAAACGAATCATCAAACCCTAACACTTAGTACGATTGAATAGAAGTCACTTGTACGATAAAACTAGGGTTTTCTTCAAACTAGGGTTTCATCATCATCTTCATGGTCTCTTTAAACGGCAACAACAGCAATCAGTTCCAGCAGGTAACCCTTTCTTCATCTGGGTTTTGATTGAATGTTGTTTCTTTAGAGTTTATTGATTGATTATTGTTATTTTTGTTCAATCTCATATTTTTGTGCAATCCTAGAAAAAACTTGGTAGATATTAGTGTTCAGTAAACAAATGCTGGTATATGTCATTTCATCAGGTTCTGTAGTATGTACATGTTTAAATCCGCCTGCAATCGTGTATTCACATTGTAATTGTTGTTCTGCTAGCCTGTCAAGGTAGAGTTTATTGATTGAATATTGTTTCTTTTACAGATTGAAATGGAAGAAGATGATGTTTGTCCGTCGAATCCACAGACACCCGAAGAAGCAATTGTATGTTCATGAATCCGCAGACACCCGAAGAAGAAATTGAATATTCGTTGAATCCGGAGACAATACCCATGCTAGTTCCTTCTATTAATGATGAGTTCGAAACATTCGAACTTGCTCAAAAATTTTGCAAAGAATACGCAGTGGCGATGCGCTTTAAAATTAAAAAGCGATCAGTAAACTTTTATCTGGGTACCAACGTAATTAGATGGGCGAAGCTAAGTTGTTCGCGGGAAGGTGTTAACATGAGTAAGCAACCAACAAAAGCCAAGTCGCGAAGAACTATTAGAACAAACTGCAAAGCTTCGATTCGGGTTGTTCTAACAACAGAGTTGAAGTATAAGATCATCCAGGTTACACTTGAGCATAACCACAACTTCGCTACTCCTTCGAAAGCTAATTTCTTTACAAGACATGAAATAGACTCTCATGTAAAGAGACAATTAGATAACAATGATAGAGCTGGAATCAGGCCACGCAATCGTTAGAAGCCCTAGCAGTTGAATATGGCGGATATGGCAATCTTCCATTTACTGAAAGAGATTTAAGGAACGAGCTCGGAGCTCTAAGGCAATTAAGACTTGGTGTAGGAGATGCTTCCGCTTTATTGAAGTATTTTATTCAAAAACAGAAGGAAAATACAGGTTTTTGGTACAATATCGATTTGAATGAAGAAGGAAGGTTAGCAAATGTGTTCTGGTCTGATGGAAGATGCAGAGAAGCTTGTAAAGAATTTGGTGATGTAATTAGTTTTGATACCACTTTTTTAACTAACAAGTATGATATGCCATTTGCACCTTTTGTAGGGATAAATCACCATGGGCAGTCAATTTTGCTTGGATGTGGTTTGCTTGCCGACTAAACCATCCAGACATTTGTATGGCTTTTTACACAGTGGTTTGAGTGTATGTTTGTTCCTCCTAAAGGAATAGTAACTGATCAATGTGCATCGATATGGGCAGCTATCGAGATTGTATTTCCGAATACAAGACATTGGTTGTGTATATGGCACCTAATGAAGAAGTTACCTACTAAGTTGAATCAGAAACACCCTAAGTACAAAAAAATGATCTACAAAATAAGAACTGCTGTGTATGGGTCACAATATATTCATGAATTTGAAGAGCGCTGGAGTAAATTGATTACAAAGTATAAGTTGGAAGAGCATGAGTGGCTGAGTTCTTTATACAGGATGAGAGACCGTTGGGTTCCATGCTACCTCAAAGACATGTTTTGGGCAGGAATGAGTTCTACTCAAAGAAGTGAAAGTATGAATGCATTCTTTGATGGATTTTTGAATGCGAAAACAAGTCTGAAACAGTTTGTGGAACAATTCGATCAAGCTTTGAGGTACAAAATTGAAAAGGATAATTTTCAGGATTTTTTGCGTCAAACTAGCAACATCAATGAAATTTATGGACTTAAAATGGAGCACCAACTTCAAAAACTATATACATTTGGGAAATTTCGAGAAGTCCAAGAGGAATTTGTTTTAATTGGTGGTCTGAGAAAAGAGATAAAAGTAGATGAAGGGAATGTGGAAGGGATAATAAAATATGAGATAGATGAAGTTGTTTCTTTTGTTGATGATGAGGACGAAAAATATTTTACGCAATCTCGTTTCTATGTCACTTTTAATGAGAAAGTGTTAGATGTGATGTGTAGCTGTCGGAATTACGAGTTCAAGTTAATACCATGCAGGCACATGTTATCAGTTTTGATACAACATGGTGTTCAGTTGCTTCCGGATAAATATATTGTGAATAGATGGAGGCATGATGTGGTTAGACCATATAAGATGGTTAAACTCAACTATGTTGGTTATGTTTCTACACCTGAAGCAAAACGTTATAGTTCGTTATGTCAAATGTTCATTCGGATTGCAGAGTTAGCGTCTCAGGATGATGAATGTATTAAGAAATGCGAGGAGTGGGGTCATGAAGTGATAGAAGACATAACCATGGAGATGGAAGATTAAACTTGTGGACTTTGTACAACTATGGAGATGCATGATTCTGAAAGTGATGATGAGCATAATATATTGGATCCAAAAGAAAGAAAACGCAGAGGTGCAAACGAAAGAACAGGATGAAAAGTTGTACAGAGAAGAGACCGAGGAAATCAAGCAACAAGGTAAATAAGGTAAAAATCAGTTCTTTTACAACATTTTTCTTTACTAATAGTTTCATCTCGTAACTAACTTAACCAACACTGAGAATACTATACGTTTACAGGGTAAACAAGTTGATAAGAACCGGCCATCACAGAATGAAGATGAATTAGAGTTTCCAACTCAGGAGAGCAGTCCTCCCCCATTTCCACATCAACCCCCTCCCCTATTGATGGGTGCTTCAACAACATCAACCTCTTCTCATTTTCAAGACTGCCATCCTAATCAATTTGGAATGCAACACCCACACTCTATGATGCCAATGATGCAACACCCACCCTATATGATGCCAATAATGCAACACCCACCCTATATGATTTCAATGATGCAACGACCACCCTCGATGATGCACGACCAAGGTATGAAAAAATCTTTATCGTCTGTTGTATCTTTTATCCGAGTTTGAACTATTCCATATATTATTGACATTGTTGTACTAACTCTTTATCGTCTGTTCCTGGCTACATGTTGATGTTCCTGGGTACGTTTTCTATGATGTTATATCAACTTTTTTCTGTCTTTTAACTCTTTGCATTTCTGTTTTTTTCTGTCTTTTAACTCTAGGAGCGAGACATACTAGAGCTGGATGGGGTGGTTGTGCCAGGGAGTAGATTAAGAGATAATTATATCAGGGCATTTGAAAAATGATTCTGTGCCACACCCAAATTATTTTGGTTTTGCCGAAACAATATATTGTAGATGTTTAAGAATTACTGTAAATGATTCATACATCTAGAACAGTACAATAGAAAAGTTATCCAGAAATTAGTTTTTGTTGTGATCTTTAAAAATGAAATATAAATCTCAAACGCGAAATTGAACTATAAACTGAAATTGAACTATAAACTGGAATTGATTTTTGTTGTTTGACTGAAAGCTCATAAATACTGAGAGTAAATAAACTATAAACTGGAATTGAAGATAACTTGCAAATGTTAAACACAAATGCAGGCTTGAAAGTAAATGAACTGAAAGTAAACGAAACAGTAGAGGTTGTGTTGTTAATTAACTTTCAACATAGTTTCAACATAGTTCTACAAACATACAACATAGTTCAAACTCTACGAGATGACTACAAACATACTACAACTCCATACTTTTTAACTTCTCCATGAGATTTTCACAGAGTTCTAGTTGACGCTTCATCGCCCGACGCTCCACCTCTAGTTCAAATACAGCTGTATTGACTTTCACACTTTTTCGAGACGAATTTGTTTCCGTTGTTGTCATACTTTCTGTATTAACTTTCCTAGTCGAAGAACTACTTGAATAAATCTCGGTTATGCTGTAGCTGCATTCCTAGTTAAAAGAAAAAATTGTTTACTAATTGTGTTCATGCAATATAATTAGAATACGATATGCTTACATAAATAAGAGAACTTACATCTAAATGTATAGGACATTTATAAGTCTTTGTTCCATCATCGTTAGGACGTATCACATAAAATCCTCGACAACAACCACAGGGACGAAGTTCATCCAACCAACACCAGAATCCACATCCTTTATTATTAGGACCGTTTCCCTGCTTTACATAACTATATTATAAGTGACTGACAAACTTAAAAGGATTATAAAAAGGGATTACACACCGATAGTGGACATCTGGTAAAGTGCCGGTTTGAATTATTTTCTGTTCTCGCCATTTTTATTATGCACAATCCCTTTCCACAATTGCAAGGTATTGCAGACAAATTATTGTTCCAGTTTGTTAGCGCCATATGTTTCTTGTAAGATAAACATGAAAAAAAGAAGAAAAAAAGTGATGCAAAAGAGAAAGACCCACTTTACATTCAATGAAAGTATTAACATCATCAAAAAGCTAAACCAAGCTTCAACATCCAAACTATAGTCATTCTTTTTCAAAAACGCACGAATGACACTTACTGATATGAGAAATGCAAGAAGTACTTTATTCAAACCAACTTAAAACTACATATGATAATGGTGCAGCCTTTTAAACTCCAAACAATACAAGTAAAAGGCTTTAAAATGATGGGGTTTTAGAGACAAATTCATTTAACAAATTCAGTTGGGAATTACTGATATGAGACAACTATTGGTGTGCCTGACAGATCCAGAGAAAAATTCAATCATTAACATTTTCAACTCAATCAAACCCTAATTCAGAGACAAACATGTTCAATTCAATAAAACCCCCAAATTGAATTTAACAGTAACATTTTGAATTCAATCAAACCTTAATTCAATCATACCTTAACCAAACACCAAATTCAATCAAACCCTAACCAAACATGTTCGATTCAATCACCCATATTGCAATCATTTGCACCCTAGAAACATAAACGTACCAGCGATGATGATGAAACTAGTTTGAAGAAAACCCTAGTTTGAAGAACGTACCAGCGACTCAGATGAAGAAGATGAAAGGATGATAAAACCCTAGTTTGAACGTACCAGCGACAAGACCATGAAGATGCGGATTCAACTGATCATCTTTGAAGAAATGGATGATGTGGGTCTGAAAGAAGAAGATGATGCTCTTTCTTTCAGATGAAAGAAAGAAATGGGGAAGATGAAAGAAAGAAATAGGGAAGATGATACGAAAATTGAGAAAGAAAAAAAATATCCGGGTTTAATACCCGATTAACATGACCCGTCCGTTTTCATTTGAGTGGGATGTCTTGACTTTTTTGTCTTTTTGTGCCACATGGCTATGTCACTTTGACTATGTCATTTTTGTGAGTCAAATAATCAAAATCCTCACGGTTGCATTTTAAATATGTTTTCTCTCTCATGTCTATCTCTCAGATAGGTTATGTGGAAAAGTAACGCCACTTGACTTGACCACAGTAGGAAAATGTAACCATAGTTAATTTTAACAGAGAGTTAGTTATTAGTGTTGCAGTAGTAACATGGTTAGTGTTCCAAAATGCTAGCTTTTTTATAGAGTTAGCGATCAAATTATTTGTCGAATAATAAATTGGGTAAATTATTTGTCAAATAAAATCAAATTTGTATTTTTTTTTCCTGTGAATTTGATCTGATATATTGAAAACAAAAACAAACAAATAACAGACTTTTGGTGATTCTTATTCCGGCAGTAAGCCTGGAATATGGCCACCTCCAACAAATTCTAACTATTATTTAAACAGATTGTAGGGTGGATTCCATTATAAGTTGGAAACTCCCCTATGTTCTTTAAAATAAAAAATAAAATAAAATCTGGCATAATGTTCCGTTGTTGTTTGTGGAAACCCTGTTTTCTTGCCTTCTTTGTAAGTTGGTCTACAACTGTATTCCCATCCCTATGAACAAAAAGTATTCCCAAAAAATTTATACATGTGTGTCTTTATAACTTCAGTAACAATAGCTTTATTCCTCCAGTTGAGTGTCCTTCATTTTCCATCTGCAAAATGGATTACTCTCTGCCAATCTCCCTCAACCCAAAAGTATGTGATATCCATTGTTGTTGCGTATTTTGCATCTTCTAGCAAAGCTAGAGCTTCTACCTCTCTGGACTGGATGCATAGATCGTCCAAGCTCCAGCTTTGATAGATGTACCTACATCAATCCTAAGTATTAGATCATAACCTGAGACAACATTAAAAGTTACATTGTTAGCATTTTTCCAAGAAGCATCAAATTGAGTTTTTTCTATTGCATGTTAGGTGGTTTCCATTCTTTGTTCTACTGCTATGGCATTTCCTTGCTTAGCCTGTTGATTATAATTTCTGTCAGAAGATGGAGAAGACCAAAAAATGATATGCCTCTGTATTTTATAGAAGTCTGAAGACTTGTTTTAGATTTGTCCTGAAAAACCCTTATGCATCTTTCCTTCCATATTAGCCAGCACTTTGTGGCTACTACTTCAATCATTTTGGAGTTGCTTAACCTACAATCCACTTTGAATAGTATTCCATAAATGGTGAGTCTGACATAAGATTAAACTGAATGCCTGCTAGAGGGGGTAACTACCAAATAGTCCTAGCATAATAGAATTCAAGAAATAAATGTCTTAAAGTTTTAGTAGTATGATCACAAAAAATACATTTTGTTTCAGGGATAGAGGTTAAGTGAAACAGATTCATTCTAACAGGAAGGAAATTATGGATACATTTCCATAGAAATATCTTGATTCTCTGAGACACATTTAACTTCCAAAAAGATTTCGGGAAGGGAGTTAAAGGGTTCAGAGGGATGAAATGCACATGGTTATGAAGCTTATCATATAATGATTTAAAATAAAAAACCCCATTTTTTCTAGCAACCACCTTAGTTTGTCTTTTTGCAAAGAAACAACAACATTTGTGTATAGTCTGATGTCCAGAATTTTGTCAATTTTGACAGAAGTAAAGTTATTTCTAACTTTTTCCAAGTTCCACTTCTTTGTATCTGAGTCAATTAACTCAGAAACAAGTGTTATTGAATTTTGTTTGTTTCCTAGATAGCTCAGCAGACTACCCTCTATGCCTGGTATCCAGACATCTTTCCATACATGGATACGTAAAACATGCAATTTTAATTAGTTACCTTTATTGTTTGGGTTTCGGATAAATACTACCATCCCCTTGGCAATCATTAGACAGAATAAGAAAATTAATATGCTTTTAAATATTTTATGTAGTTGTCATTATCTTTTTTTTTTTGAAGGAAACATCAAACATCTTTGATTTCATTAATAAGGCAAAATTGAATACGTCAATTCCAAATATATCAGAGATGAGAACAATAAAAAATTACATATATCTTGTTTCAAAGATGAAACTGATATTTGAAAAATGGCATGTGAAATAATATTCTACTATTGGAATTTATCTTTCTTATTTAAAGTAAAATGTCCAGAGGGGAGTAATCTTCCTGGTTCATCGCTATCAAGGTCACTTCTTGTAGCCATCGGTCTTCAAAGCCTTGTAGAACCACAACCACTTCCGATAAATCGTCATGGATGATATATCTATGATGAATGTAGTATTCAAAGGAAACGCTATTACAACTATAAGAAACATCTAATTGGCATATATAAGCCATTAGAGATGAAATCAATTGAAGATGAAATAAAAACATTATTTACTAACTCTGATAATCACCTTAATGGGGATTATGATTTATTTTAAATAATAATTATATATAATTAAGAGACACTAATTAACATTACATATATTTACTTCATAGATACGAGCAAATCTAAGTTGAAGATGATGAATTTAGAGAAGAAATTAGTTTATGAATAAAATTTGGTAAAAACGGTTAAAATAAAGATAGGTGAAGTAGAGAGAGAGTTTCTGAGTTTAGTTGTCATTATTGCTCATAAATCGAGTATATATTGCCCTCGTCAATTTTGAACCTGAGTGAGAAAACCAATAAATATGATATAGGTTTTTTTTTACGGGAAATAAAAGTCCAATAACTCATGATTAATCAATTTATTAAGAAGTACTCCGGATTCCGGATTATGATGAGTTATTGCAAAGATTTCTTTTTAACTATAAAGACAAGCACTGTGGTGTGCCATTTCGCTTGGCTTTGGCAATATTATGGCCAAGCCAAGAGCTATCAACAAATTAACCCTTATGGCTTCCCAAATTTACTTGGCTTATAGAGACGGAAATCCAGTTTCCGTCAAAATAGTGGAACACGGAAACTGAGTTTCCGTCAAGGTCAATGGGTTAACCTTGACCGAACGGAAATTCAGTTTCCTTCTTAGAGGGATAAACCTCCGAGACAAACCCGTGTTTCTCAGTTCTCCTCTTTTCTTCTTCTTTCTTCCTCTTCTACTCTACTATTTTATCTGTCACCCCCTTTGATTTTGACGTATGTGATAGATTGAATTTTGTCGTAATATTTGAAGGGTTTATTCTCCGATCAAAGGCGTTTCTATTATATCTTTCAATTTTGATTTTGATCCATAACATCATCAAAGGTGAGTGATTTAACTTTCAGGGTTCGAAATGCAATTTTTTTATATAATCGTAAAATTGTTAATGTTTAATTGATTATTTAAATGCCATGGCTAGTAATTAATGTCATATGGACATATATGTAGCTAGAAATCCATGTTTAACTTGTTATTTGATGATTAAGGTATGTTGAAATGTGATGTTTATATATGTGATGAAAATATGTTCAAATACAATGGTTTATGTGAGGATTTTTGTGATGTCAATGTTGTTAAAGTGTGATGATATATGTAATGTGTATTGTAGGATTGAGAATGTCGGATAATTTTGATTGTCCGTTATGCGTTCTATACACCCGGTTTCGTTGTGTTTTAATGATGATCATAAGTTAAAATATCCCAAGGGAGAATATAGGGAAATAATAAGAAAACATTGAGGTAGTACAAACCATGTTATTAATGATTTGTACGCCATTATTTCCCATAATCACCATGCTAGATCAATTGTCGATAATTGTGGGTTTGGATCAATGTTCAAAAGAATTTATCCAAAACTTAACGATACGTCCTAACCACAGGTATATGCGAGAGGTAGTGGCATACCACCAATATATTTCACTTCCCTACTCTTGAAATATACTTTACACCATGGGACTTCACACAAATATCAGGCATACCCATTAATCAAGGAATCCACATAAGATTGCAAAATTTTAGTACACAAGAATAGGATAAAATTTCACTACAATAGATATATTGTTTTCTCCCCTTCATCCAAAAGGAGAAGAAAATGAAAAGGAAGCAAGGATAGGGATAAGAAGAAGATGAAAGAACAACAACAACAACAACAACAACAACAACAACAACAACAACAACAACAACAACAACAACAACAACAACAACAACAACAACAACAACAACAACAAGGGGGAGAGGAACAACAACAATTGATAGGTTTTTGGAATACCTATATAAATAAATCACAATCGCACGGTGTCTAACTAGTTAACAATGGCAAATATGAGTTGAACCAACAGGGAGCGGTGGAAATACTGTAACCAATATTCCTAATCAACTAACCAACAATATATGAGTTTCTGATTTTTAAAAGAATAATAACAAAGAGAATAAACTAAACTAAAATAAATTCAAAGAGAGGATCGATAACCAGGGTCAACGGATTCAACTACTATTTCTAATTGAATACCGAAAGAAATTGAATTCCAAATATGTGTCTATATATTTGTCCTATTGCAACACTTATTATTAGTATAATTCTCGATCATAAACTTGCATCTCCGAAGTATAACCCGTCAAATTATTTAACCTAAGCATGAATTATCAAATTACAATTACAAGAGAATTATCGGAAAATATAATTTCTAGATACACAATTGTTATTTGCATCGTCTAAGCATAAATCATCAAATCATTCAACCTAAGCATGAATAATCAAATACTAACGAATATAATTGTGAAACTATATTATGCACTTAGGCTTTTATATTGTACAAAGCCGGTGGAGCAACAACATATATTCTTTATAAAATCAATAAACCATAATTATGGATTTCGACAATTCAATTCATAATAGCCTAATACAAAAATATTTTCAATTTAATTCATATTGGTCTAATGCTTCTAGTAGTTTTTACCATAAACCCTAGTTACAAAACAATTAGAACATGGATATGGGTTTCTCAAAACCGATTAAAAAGATATAACAAAAATAGAGAGAAGAGATAAAACCAAACTCCAGCCGCCTTCTTCTTCCAACCTTGTAAGGCTTTGTCCCCCCTTTCCACTCACACACGGCTGCCTTCTTCTTCCAAAAAAATTCTCCTCGGTCCTCCCCCTTATCTCTCACTTATTTCGTCTCCAATCTTCTCTATCCCCCTCACTTTCTATTTGTCTCTTTCTTTACATCACCATGTCCAACACCTTTTCGGTCCTACCAGCCACATCTACTAGCTTGTCAGTGTTTTTCTTTTCTCTGTGTCAAGACTGAGTCTAAGACTAGGTAAGTCCGAGACTGTGAGTCAGTCCCATTCCAAAAGAACTCATATCATGCTCATTTAGCCATGTTCTATCCATATTTCGGGTTTTACACATATCATCTATAAAAACATAAAAGCAACATATTAACATAAAAAATGGACACTAATAAATATATATTAAACGGTAAAAATATATAAATTAAGTCTGTATCAACAACGACGACGACGATCACGACTACAAGAAGTTACACCCCAAAACATTGACTATAGAAAAGACAAAGTGAGCGGCGTTGAGTTTCATATACAAATGGCCATGGGTATTTTGATGTGGGTTGTAGGTAATGTACTTTTCTTCAACAAAAACGATATTGTTCTGAGAAGCTGGCTAAGGATATTTAGGGTTTGAATATACTCAACACTTATGACTGGTGTTTAGCCATTTGCTCGTATGTTATGGAGTTTGAGTAAGAGAGTAACTTAAGAAAAGGGAGACCTCCAATTATTTTGGTACATATTCATACCCACTCTTAAATTTATTTTTTTGTTGTTGTTGAACGTTAGTCGTCAATAATCTTTAAGTATGTGTGGTTTTGTAGTCTTGGTTTTGGGCGTATTTCCGATGTCTATTTCCCAATAATAAACCTGAGCAAAGGATCCTTGACCGACTGGTCGGGTATATGATGATACACAAAGATAAAAATGAAGAAGTAAACAACATGATATCGGTAGTTGTTCAGTTTCAGCGGTCCATAACCAAATAAACAACTTCCCCATCTTTTCAACTAATATGGATGTCGTGGTTGGGAAGTCGATGGAAACATAAGGAAGAGGTGAAACATGCAAGAAACATTTCTGAATGACTAAATATGGTTTTTGATCCATATAGAAATTCGTCGTATATTTGGGAGAACGGTGTCTCAGACAAGTTGTTGGAATTACAGTAGTACTGGTAGATCCACTTGACACATTGATATACATCGTTAACGACTATTGGTACACCAACAATGAATGTGTCACCTTAATATACGATGTGGTCCATGATTTAGAGTACTCTGAGTTTTGGAGATGAAATTATGTTGGAAGCTACTCCTCGAGTGTTGAACATCAAGAAAATACAGATGTGTATGGTTTACAAGACCCTAATGCTTTTGTTTGTCAACTACCAGAGCGAATGCAGTCCATATATGCAAAATATTTGGTGCCATGGAAGTCCTTACTTCCCAGCGCAAGAAACTCCTTATCTCAAACTTGTCGACGAGTGTGGTATTACATTCAGGAGATATATTAGAAATGAGTATTTGAGTAAAGTTAACCATGATCTAGTCAACCCAGTGGATCGGTCCTTGACCAAATAGTTGACTGGGCTTTGACTAAACCAAATCGACTCGTATTTGACAATTTGGACTCAAAAGTACTTATACACTATTATCAAGTTTTTTAATGTGGAAACCATTTTATTGTGGAAAATGACTATGGTTCCATCATGAAACCTTCAACTTATGACGGTGTATCGTCCAAAGATGAAGGCATAACTTCTACGTTTGTAAGGCGACATATTGACTTCAGACTATGTAATGCTCTGAAGGAAGTTTTTTTGAAACATTCATGATATTTTCCCCAAACTAGAATGTTCAGTCAGGTGGATTCCACTTGTTAGACTATACAATATCTAAGAAATAACTTCAATGAAGATATGTTGCAGATTAGCACGTCTCAACTTTTGTAGGAAGAAATTCAAAAAAGGTGACATGAGTCAGAAAAATCTTTCCATTTTTAATTTTTCTATTTCATCCATTATACTAAAGAACCAGGATAGGTTGAAGTAAGTTTTTCAACCTGAAGTAAATGGTTGAGAGGCATGCATGTAAGGATCTCTTAAACAACAATATCGCACTTGTTGAGACAAAAAAAAATTCTCAACTTAAGCTAACTATGACAAAGTTAAATATGGAAAAAATCTTGAAGAACAAAGGGTTAGAATGTTTAATCATACTCACGTTGGTATACTGGAACATGTGAAAGGAAGCACATAGATTATGGTAGAAGAAGAATTTTTTTAGTATATAGGCAGGGATGTAATTTTGGCTTTAATAGTAACTATACAAAGTAAATATATCTACCAAGCATGGGATATAGAAGTAATTCTGACTTATATTGAAATTTAAAAACCTTGGTATAAACATTTTACTAAGAATGGTACAATCACTGTAATGCAAGTATCATATAGTAGTAGCTAACTGTAAACTGATATCTAGGAAGTTTAAAGGACAACAAACTCATTATATCCTTGGAGAATATCATACCCCTATAGTAGTCAAATATATTGGCAACAAGAAATTTTCCCAGTTAATAGACTTACACAATTTTGATTGTTTGTTATCTTTATTCAACTGAATTTTGTATGATTTGATCCTTGAATATTGTTACATAATAGTTTAACCGACATCTCTTTAGCTAAAATAATTTATTTTTTGTGAATAATTAAATCATTTGTCGTCTCTTATGGAATGAAAATCATTTCCACAAGACTGAAATACACTAAAGAATTTAAGATATGCTTTAAAAGCACTTGAATTATAAGGAACGTTTTAAGGATCATTCGTGAATTATGATAAAAAGTATATCATTATTTTCATGTACTATAGCACTCTAAAGTAAATGAGATAAAAAAAATTGTTAAGTAATAATGCCACACCACTTATTACATGAAGCTCTTAAGAAAATATACAACTACTCATTGAATTGTTTCTAATGTAATACCATGCGATGATTGGATCATCACAAGTAATAATCGAGCAAAGCAATGCTCAATCTTTTTTGCCTAATTGGTATAAAGATTAAAAGTTCCATGAGCTCTATAAGAACCAAAAGCTAATCACACTTTTTTAAGTTCCTAGGAAATCAGTGCAAACGGTTATCATACGAAAACTCACGGTGAGAATGAGAATGCATCTCCAAATTTCCTCTAATGAATGTGAAAGGAATCACATTTTAGGGAAAATAATGATCCAATTAGTATAGTGAACTGTAAATCATCATTATCACTTGGATAATTGAATATATATTGTCACCGACAATATAATGTTGGGGATTGACTTATTCAGGTTTTGACATAACCAGAAAGACATTTTGGTTGTGAGATGATGTTCTGTTTTGAAAGAACTCAAATGGATATCCTTTTATTTGAGTGAACAAGAAAATAAAAATTACAACTATTGAAAGAATGCAAAGTGACGACATCTCTTACAATCAACGCTATCTAGAGTACTAGAAGGAATAACTCCCCTCTCATTATCCTTTTAAAGTAATAAAAAATGTCACTTATTTTACAAAGTAATTCTTTGGTAACATGGGATTGAGACCATCCTAAGATGAAAATGGTAAACAATACATTCTTACAATGGAAATTAGGTGATAATTGTGAATAAATCCATGCAAAATGCAGACCATTCAAGTGATCTATAGCAATGGTGGATGCTTTGACATGTTGCATTAATTATTGTTCATAAGAAATAATGTGTTGGAAAAACTCCTAGCACATATTATACATGGGCTCACAACCTTTGTCAATGTTGGATATTTTATGTCAAAAGGACTTGATGATTATTGCATGTTTAACAGGATCGATGTATAACATCATATACCCCATGGTCTCACAGAGGCTACCATCAAAGGTTATAGATGATGTCTAAGGATTATATAGGTTATGCATACCAACCTTCCCATAACTACTTGGGGGATATACAATATTACACGCACCCTCACTTATTCAGTTTAGAACTCACTAATAGTAAACCACTTCTGCGTACCAATTGGTAAATGGACATAAGCCGCATGACATTTGCATTATTTTGTATTTATGGTTGTGATATATATATATATATATATATATATATATATATATATATATATAT
>JAJJMC010029502.1:1055300-1081351 GCA_023531435.1 Papaver californicum
ATATATATATATATATATATATATATATATATATATATATATATATCTGCCATTACGACCCCAAATTGTACTGTGATGGGTTATTAAAATGATTAAGTATTTATGTTGGATATGTATTACCAATAATTATCCGCACTTTGAAACCTTTGGCAGACGATCTATTAACCTTTAGAATTGCGGGTTTTCACTTGATGAGACAGTCTTTCCGTTGTTAGGGGGAGATAGAAAAAGGAATTTGTAGGGAACGACAAAAATTGTCGTAGTGTGTTTCCAGTTCCACTTTTTCTCATATTAATTATATTACTCCACAAATGTAAACATAAAGTGAAAAAAAATATTCAATTTTGAGAATATACATTGATATCGCTGAAGTGACAAGATCACTCATATCAGATGAAAATATGCCTCCAAGGTTATTGATACGTGCTTAATTCACATTTTTCTAGTGTCAAATACATACTTGTTTTAGTTATAATTCTTGCATATTACTATTTATTACTTTTTTTTCTACCTTATGTGTTATATTAGGTGAATCATCTAAAAGGAGCTACAAAGTGCTAGAATGAGCAAGGAAGTAAAGCATTGCAAATGGAGAAGGATCCAAGACCAAATTATACTTTCTCAAATTCAAGGTTTCTTAATATCATCTTGAAGAGAATCGAAATATAAATCCAACACAAAAAGAATGAGGTCATTCCGACATCGGACGAAGAAGTTATAGGCAAAACAAGTTTGAAAGACTTGAGTATACAGAGAAAAGTTCAGCCAGAAATCCATCATATTATTAGTAGCCAAACCTGACACTTCCTGGAGCAAAAATAAGTTATCAGGTTCGGCCGAAAAATTCCATATCAAATAATATCCGAACCTGAGCATATAAATCACATTTTCGAAGAGTCTACAGAGAACTGTTCGACCACTAAGTTCATACTCAATAGTAGCCGCACTTGACACTGTTCTGAGATATATTTGGACGTGAAATTAACTTCTAACTCGAGGAAACACGGTCCCGTAAGGATTCTAAACCCTAGAAAGAGGAAACTTGAGGGCCAAACATTGAAATCTATAAAAGAAGACATCTAAGGCCCAAACAAGACATCATCTTTACAATATCATATCATACTCTACCTCTCATATCACAACTTCTATATCAAAAACCTAGGGTTTACCCCTTTAGGGGGAAACCATTCTTCTTTGTATTATGAGTAGCTAAACTTTTATTGATTAAGGATGAATTCAATGTTCTAACTGTGAAGCTTTATTAGTTATACAAGTTTGTTTGAAGTTATTATCATCATCGTTTGTTTTCACTAAATCTAGGGTTTATTATTGGTTTCTTAGATTGTTTAGAGTACACGCTAGATTAATTTTATTATCATTTTATTACTAGTAGAGAGTTGAGCGATCCATAATTGTCGATCACCTCCTATACAAGTAGAGAACGTGAGACCTTGCAGAGGGATTCTGTGGAACAATCATGTGTGAAGACAACACTAGCAAGTGGACCGAGCGTACTGAGTCTAACTACTATGAACAAACCTAAATTCACAAATCTTAAAGCATTCAATCGAGTTACACCTTGTAAGCATAGCTCAAGGCGGCTCAGTTGGAAAGAATCCGGTGACTAAGAGTACATGTTATCCGGTGATATAAGGAGTTTTGGGGATAACTAAGCGTACCTGCTATTCTACAGTTGGTGATGAATGATTCTAACGAAAGATAGATAAATATACTACTCGAGTCAACGTTTGGTAACAGCGTAGGAAACCCTAATCATCTTTTTCTTATTATCTTTTTATTGTTCTTTTTAGTTAATTAAACCAACCCCCTTTAGTTATTTACTGATATTCTTAGTTGTTAATCTAAATAACATCTCAATTACACAGCTCTTTGTAGAAATGATCCTTACTACCGCTATATTACATCTTAATTAGTGGGAAATATCTTGAGTAATTTGTTGCACTTACGACATGCATCAAATTTTGGCGTCGCTCCCTGGGAGCAGTTTTTAATTGATTTGTTATTTGTTTAGCTTATTTTAGTAGTTTAGAATTTTTCACGTTTTTCTTTAGTGTTTTCCGGTTTTTAGGTTTTCATGGTGTTAGCAACTCGTTGAAGGTGTTCAACTCTCGTTCCGGAGGTAAATTCTAAAAACAGGTTGTAAGTATCACTTTTTTTTTGTTTTTGTTTTTGTTTTTTTTATTATATTTTAGTTTTTATTCTTCTGAGTCGTCATGTTTCCTTATGGAAATAACATGTACGGTGCATAATATCAATCACATAATAGTGGTAATCAATACGGTTTTCAATCTCAATCTTATGACAACTACCAACCATACCAGGGGTATAATCAAAACCAATCCTTTAGTTACGACCAATACCCTACGGAACCGTATGGTTATTCTCATACATGCCAACAACCTTATAGCAGGTATGTAAGTGAACAATCAATAGGATGGGGGGATAGTTATGCTTCTAATAATTCTTCTAGTCTTATAGATCTAATGCACCAATTTATGGATAATTTGGATCGAGAGAATCAACAGATTAAAGAGTTCTATCAAAAGATGGACGAGCATAACAAAAAGAATGAAGATACACCCCAAGAAATCGAAAGGCTAATGGGGCAATTTATTCAACAACAAGATCGAGAGTTATATAAGTTGCAACAACAACATCAACAACAATATGATTTGGAAGAGTCACATCGAGAGATTCAAAGGAATTCAGAGAAATTATACGAACAAATTGCTCAACTCGGTAAAAATAGGGATGAGGAAGATGTATGGCTTCAAAACCAAAATGATTCTGAAATTCCTAAGAACGATAAAGACTATTATGAAGATGAGCAACCTTTGAAAATTCCTTGCAACGATGATGAAGTTATTCCAACTCTGGATCATTACAATGATCATTCGCATATTCAAAAATATGAGTCTTGGTATAACAGAACTTTTGTTCTAAAAGGGGTGACATACTCAAACGCATCTCAACGTTATAAAGAATATCCAGATTAAAATGTTTTTTAGTCCAGTTGATTTGCAAGTAGAAGACCCGATTATTTCTTCTGAGGAGACTCATACTGATTATCCTACGGTTTATACCGAAGAGAATCTTCTTAGATCGGAATTCGATTCTGATGATAAGAGTATTGACGAGATGGTGATTGAGAATGAAACCGAATTGATTGGTTTCGTGGAAGACCCAATTGAGCTTGCCAAGAATAATAATGATGTTGAGATTTCAATTGGAGCAGAAACTGATAAAGAATGGTTTTCAAAAAGTTTGATAGAGGACCACGACACATATGAGGTAAATGATTCATTGCATACCTATGATGAGGATCATGTAAAATGTTTGTCTAATCTTTTGCATAATTCTATATCTTTTGATCCTTCCCCAATCGAAATAGTTCCCCAAAAGGTTGTTCCGATTTTTAAGGAGCTAGATCACTTAGGGTTGAGTATATATGCTACAAAAATCCTTAAGAATTATTTTTCTTGTAACTACCTACCACTAGATGTGTTTGATTCTAGAATTGTGCAGGTTCACCGAGAAGAACCCAAAGAAGTTCCCTTGTTATATGTTCTTTATACACTTCCAAGTGTGGAAAAGAATAAGTGTGGGGGTAACTTCCAAACAATAACAATTTCATTATTTATATTTTATGCTAATCATTGTGTGAAGTTTTTATTAGAACTGCAGATTTTTATCTGGGTGGATCCCCAGATTTTCATATTGTTGGTTTACGGGCGCTAACCAGAAGGTCGGGCTGAGGACATTAAACTAAGCGCTGAATGGGAGGCAACCCATTGGTTTTATATTTATTTCCTTTTACTTTGAATTTTTCTTAGTTTTTCATATCATGTTAGGATTTCCCATCTTAGTTTTACATTGGATGAGCCAATTTACATTGAGGACAATGTAAAGTTTAAGTGTGCGGGAGTGGTTAAGCATATAGATTTTTAGTATTTACTTTTATAGGTAGAACTTTTGAACTTTGTGTACATATTTTTGCATAAACCTCGAACTTTTATAGATTTTAGAGTTACTTTGTATACTTCTAGTTAAGTTTACATACGGAGTTCTTACCGAAATAACTGAACTTAGAAGTATTAGAGTACTATATTCGGGTTTCTTAGTTGTTGAGAGGCACGAGATGGAAAAAGGAGACTTAAATTGTCGGTAGATAGTACAATATTAGAAAAGTTGATCATTCAGTATCCATGAGTGAGGCACAAACCTTTAATTTTCCGTTTAGAGTGTTTCATCTGCACTAATTCCGGGTAGAATGATGAGCTACCAACTTCACACCAATTTTAGCACTACTTTTTGATATCTTGGGTGCTAGTTCTATCAATCATGAGGGTGTCATCAGAATTGCTAACTCTATCTGTAGTCTTGTTTGCAGTTGGCACTATTCTCTTGATAACAACAGGTACATAGAAACAACATCATCATCAACAAGTGGAGCATCAAAAATTTGAAGGAAAGTGGAAGAGTTTAAGGTTTACAAGCAACAGTACAAGAAAGAGCAAATTTCATATTCAAGTGAAGCAACAATACAATGAGCAGAATTATATATACATGTTGAAGACTTATGTACAAGAGTGAAAGAAATCAAAAGATGGGAGTTAATCAAGCTCATGATACAGTATCGAGACAATACAAGTTGTGTATAATCAAGTGGTAAAGTCCTTATCCCACGGCCATTGCAGTTTCATTTTATTTTTCAGTTTGTATTTTGAGTTCTATAAAAAAAATTGAAAAAAAAAAGAAAAAAAAAAGATAATAATGTTTATCATTGCTTTAGTGTATATTTGTTTTTGTATTCATTCAATAAGGTCGTGTGGAAGAAGAAATCTATAAAGAAGTTTCAAAGAACAAGGAACTAAGAAAAAGAGTTACAATTATCAAAGTTCTATGAAGTTCAAGAGTTCATCATCAACAGTTGAAGACCAAACCGAAGACGTTTCTATTGGATGTTGTGAGAGTGGTGTTGATTGTGAATCGGGTGAAAAGGTAAGGAAGCATGCTCATCCTCATGATGTGATTTTAATTATGATATCGCAAGTGCACAGCTTTCGATGAGATGATATACAGATACGGTTCGTTCCACATAGACTAATTAATTGTTATTTTAAATTTTTAAATAAATTAAATGATGAAAAAAAATAATAGAGAAATTAAAAAAAAGATAATTTAAAATAATAAATAAATTAAATGAATAAGTGAGGAAAGCCTAGGGTCTTCAGATTCTACCACTACTATGTATATAGAATTAATAACCATTCTCTATGATATTCTTTACAATATTGCTCAAGACGATTTAGGACCGATGATTACGTCTCGGAAGATAAAACTTTATAATCAAATTATTTTCTTCTCAAAGTAATAACAATTTTTTTTACTAATGATGTTGGTCTCTAATAAGAAAATAAGAACAATTGAACAAGCAAGAGGACACATAAAAAGAATCGCTGTCGTGACAAATCGAGAATAAGGACCAAAAGAATTATTTATAGAAAAGAAGTTAAAAATCTACATACATAATAGGGCTTCTTCCAAAACACTAGTAGAAAAACTAGTAATAACCCATTACAAAATAAATAAGAACTACAGGAAAAGAATAAGAAATGAAAAATCTAAACTAACACCTCAACTCTACTGCCTGGGCTCCCCTTTTTCTCTTCCCATCTCACAAATATATAGTGTCTTCTTCTCTTGATTCTCTTTCTCTCACATAAATGAGAATTATTTTTCTATCAATTAAATGTCACTAATTAAGGAAATAAGATTATATTGCAATGATTCCCTTCTTTTTCATGGTATTAAGGTAATCCATAAATGGAAAATATTAATTTATCATCTTATAATATCGACACATATTCCTTTTTAATCTTCCACCATGTTTCCAAATAAAAACAATCCGTGCAATTATATGATTTCCATTAAAATCAAATATCATATAATATAATATTTAATTAAATGACATCACCTTGTGGGACCCACTTAAATTCCAAAGGTACATGATCTATTAAGCCCAAATTCACCAAATTGTCAATGGGCTCGACCTATTAATTTAATTCTTCCAGTGGGTCGTCTCTTTTTCCGTGGACTTATGTACTAGCAAACATCCGTGTCTTCATGTCATTGAGAGGGAAAAATAATCTATCAGGTTCGTCCAAAAAAGTCCATATCAAATAATATCCGAACCTGAGCATATAAATCACGTTTACGAAGAGTCTACAGAGAACTGTTCGGCCACTAAGTCCATACTCAATAGTAGCCGAACTTGACACTGTTCTGGGACATATTTGGACGTGAAATTAACTTCTAACTCAAAGAAACACGGTCCCGGAAGGATTCCAAACCCTAAAAAGAGGAAACTTGAGGTCCAAACATTGAAAGCTATAAAAGAAGACATCTAAGGCCCAAACAAGACATCATTTTTACAAAATCATATCATACTCTACCTCTCATATCAAAACTTCTATATCAAAAACCTAGGGTTTACCCCTTTAGGGGGAAACCATTCTTCTTTGTATTATGATTAGCTAAACTTTTATTTATTAAGGATGAATTCAATGTTCTAAGCGTGAATCTTTATTAGTTAATACAAGTTTGTTTGAAGTTATTATCATCATTGTTTGTTTTCACTAAATCTAGGGTTTATGATTGGTTTCTTAGATTGTTTGGAGTGCACGCTAGATTAATCTAATTATCATTTTATTACTAGTAGAGAGTTGAGCGATCCATAATTGTCAATCACCTCCTACACAAGTAGAGAACGTGAGACCTTGCAGAGGGATTCTGTGGAACAATCTTGTGTGAAGACAACACTAGCAAGTGGACCGAGCGTACTGAGTCTAACTACTAGGATCAAACCTAAATTCACAAATCTTAAAGCATTCAATCGAGTTACACCTTGTAACTGTAGCTCAAGGTGGCTCAGTTGGAAAGAATCCGGTGACTAAGCGTACTTGTTATCCGGTGATATTAGGAGTTTGGGGGATAGTTAAGGGTACCTGATATTCTATGGTTGGTGGTGAATGATTTTAACGAAAGATAGATAAGTATACTACTCGAGTCAACGTTTGGTAACGGCGAAGGACACCCTAATCATCTTTTTCTTATTATCGTTTTATTTTTATTTTTAGTTTATTAAACCAACCCCCCTTAGTTATTTATTGTTATTCTTAGTTAATAATCTAAATAACATCTCGATTACACAACTCTCTGTGGGAACGATCCTTATTATCGCTATATTGCCTGTTGATTAGTGGGAAATATCTTGAATAATTTGTTGCACTTACGACACACATCAATTATAAAACCTTAGTAAGCGATATACACCATAAACTACTATACTTGGTGGAAGTGTGTTGAGGTCGTAGCTCCATAAAGGAACATGGAAAGACCACCAGGTCCGATCAATGCTTAGTTAGAAAGGAAATAGGTGAGTAAGGCACAACCTAATCCTAATTATCAATGAAATCATCTCATTATATTGTCTCTGATTATGTTGATGAATCAAAATGTGAGGACGCTATGAAGTTTAATGATCCCAAAGAACAATGAAATCCAAATGGATTATGAGAATGCGCACGATTCAATAGAAATATCATGCAAGCATATTGATGATGATTATTTTCATATACAGTTGCTCAAGTAAAAAGAGCATGATAAGATCGAACCATGCTCCTTGTTGCTTAATGTCAACAAGAGCATATTTGGCCACACAATCCAGATAGAACTTGGTCCCTTGACAAATATACAGGTATTTGGTCTGGTAGTGCTAACCTACTAAGCTTGGTAGTTTCAGAAGGAATTGAATCAATCACTTATGACTGTAAGGGTATAAGCAAAAGTGTATGATAGCCTTTTATTTCCTAAATCAAATGACTCTATCACGATGTGCGTTTGCAATTAGATTGGAACGATCACTTATGGATTGAAACAATCATACATATTTGGTATGTCTAAGTGACTATTTTATTGGGAAGAGATACACAAGTAAGGTATTGTACCCTGCGTACTCACAAGAAAAAGTTTTTGATTTGGAATTGTAACTATCCATGTCAATGACATAGACATAATATGTACTCTTGATGAAATTAGAAATTTTACAAGCTGCTTGAAATCATAACTTGAGATGAAAAATCTTGGAAAAGCTCGATAAAACACTAAGCTTGTGGTATGTTATTCCACCAGTTTGCATATGTCCAAAGTTATCAAGAACTTTAATAATTACAAGCATCTTGATAGCACTCTAATGATTAGTCGAGGTTTAAATGAAAGTAAATGACCATTTCATCTGACGGAAGATGACGAAGATGCTTTGGGAGATGAAATTCCCTAAATAAGTGTGATAGACTCATTATTACTCGACCAAATACTTCATCATGACTGAACTTGTTAGCTATATATAGCTCATCGCCGACGCAGCGTCATTGGAATGGTATAATGAATGTAATCATATACTTTAAAGGAACCATTGACATGAGTTTGTTTTATTCCTGCAAAGACATAAAGAAGATTTTTAATGGAAGCGGAATCCAAAAGTTGTCGAACAATAATCTTTTCTCCCATGAAAGTAATCAGGGGGAGACATGATAAAATTATTTACAAAGTCATTACCTATATTCACTTTCGAAAAACAAATGGATAAAGGAACTGTTTGGAAACTCCCCTGAATGTAATCAGGGGGAGATGCCGACATTAGGGGGAGGATCCAAAGATATGATGTCGACATATTTTACTTCGAAATGTGAAGTTGTGTTGTACTCTTTTTTCCTTCGGTCGAGATTAGTTTTTCCCATACGATTTTTGTTACTCGAGAAGGATTTTAGAGAGACAACGATAAATACACCAGGTATATGTTTAATGTTGAATACTTGAGAATCACATTGATTTTACTAAACAATATCGGAATTAGAGAAATGAAACACGACAGTTTGTCAGGTGAAACCACTTCCAGTATCAATACAACGGAGCAAGGATTGTACCGCAACAGTTTTAAGCATAGGCCAACTAGTAATAGTAAATACTATTACATATCAATATTGGGTTTTCATCAATTACCTATAAAACATAGAAAGAATATTATGTATGGGTAATCGACAAAGGCATACTTTTGGACTTATTGCGTTGTACTATTTTTCCCTTCGCGAAGGTTTTGTCCCACTGGGTTTTTCCTAGTCAAGGTTTTAATGAGGCAACATATGCGAGTCCAACTCTGTTCTAAGTTCTCTTAATATTTTACTCTTTTCTTAGTTTAGGTTTTGTCCCACTGTGTTTTCCTAGGAAGTATTAATGAGGTAATTGACTTAGACACAATGGTCATCAAGGAGATAACGACATCTGAAAAACTACATTTGAAGAACTATATGTGAAACACTACATATGAAGCAATAATGCTGGACAGCACAAGGAAAACTGTTGTGAGGGCCTTCGCCCTATGTGTGTGCGGCTCGTATAGATGTAATTAGGGTTTACCTTATAGCCTACACATAGAGGCTTAATGTAACTCATGTCTAATAAATAAGAGTCCTCCTTCTCCTATTTTTCCCTCATCCAGTAATACTACGACGTTGTTTTAATTAACATGAGTTGTTTGAACTTATTCAAGGGGAGCGTTCCGTAGATGGGGGGTTATTCTCACAGGATTTGACACTCATTTTAGCAGTCAGATGGGGACACATAAATAATGCAACAACAGCTTGGATTATCCGTAAATTATATGGCTATCCAGGTTGATCAAAACCCATTGCATGTTTGGTTTAAAATAAGCTAAATAACATATTTTGAACCACAGTGCGTACTTTGATAGTACAAGTTGTTTTGAGGTCATAACGAAGATTTTGAATAACTATACTACATATTTTGGTCAGGGTGAGATTTTAAGTCGCCTAGTAGTATTTGAAAATAGTGATATAATTGGTACTACGGTGGAGACTTTTTTGAGATCGCTGAGGCATTTCACATTATTGGACAGATATTGGGTCACGATAGATCAATGTCAGAACCTGTGTTGGTATCAAAGAGTGAATTTATTGGAGTTAACAAATTGATTGATGTACATAGACGCATATGTAACGCCATTGAGGATTCAACAAGTGAGCAATGAAAGACAAATAAGTAGCCTCAACGACTCATCAAACTGGTTAAATCAGAAGAAAAACAGTACCGTTAGAAGGGGGTCACTTAAAAACCGATGTTTGTTGATAAAGCCCAAATGGAAGTTGATGCTCTGGACCTGCAGCTTCTATCTAGCCTATCTAGCATTCAACGCAGAGTAATGAAACCAGGCATACAACATGCAAGTTCTGTCCCAATTGATGCTGAATAGAGTACACATAATCAGAAAGGTCTACTTCAAAAGTTTTTCTTTTTGAAAACAAGAGATTTTTGTTCAGATAGGCAATGGAAACCATGTTATCAGCGGGAAAAAAAAGCATACAACTTCTAACAAAAAGCTTGTCTTCTTTGCACAGAGTTGGTTAAATACATGGTTCTAACATTGATGTTGGTTAAGGCAATCTGAGGCTATTCTAAGTGTCAAGTGCTAACACCAAAAATTAAGAAGGGCCACATTTTCATCAGTTTATATATCATTAACACTAATCTACTATACTATAAACTATAACACTATTCTATTATAAGCTAGAAAATAAGGATTCAGATAAATTATCCGTCCATTTGCAACTGGGGCAGCAACAATTTCCTTTGAGTCCGTAAACCCTGTGGATCATCAAAATAAAAATAGACTATATTAAGCTCCAAGCAGCAACAACCAAAAATAGCTTGATTCAAAGTTACATAGTTAAACTAACCAATCCAATGTTTATATAAGATGAAATCCCATCAGATACAAATGCACTGACAGAAACATAATTTTCATTTAACACTCCTAACATAGCAGATTAAAGTGCGAAAGCATTAGCGACTCATTTGATTCCGAGAAACAAACACACCTTCACTTCTTAAGAAAGTGTTGGTGACTAAGACCCAGGACAGTATCTCAAGGGATTGCTTAAGCACCTGCCTTGTTATATCAGTTGATCATGATCACCAACATAACTCTTGAAGCAATGTTTTACCCTTGTCGAGGACCATATACTCATAAACTTTATTTGAATGGGGTTCTATAGCAAAGAAAATCTAAAACTAGCAAGACATTTAATTTGCATGCCTTAATACATGAGATACGATGAGCACTAGATAAGGCAACCAACTCGACACATTCACACATTTAATTAACGAGGCATGATACATCTATAAACAAATAGTAAGAAAATGTGCATGCAAAGGTTTCCTCGGGCCGGACGGAGATTGGCCCTCGAGTGCAAAGGCAGAAATTCATCTATACACCTACAAATTAGAGTCAGGTTTGTTGATAAGACATTCAAAATATCAAACTGAAGCAGCTCTCTTGAATAAACCTTTATCACATGTGACATAATTTTATATGGAAAAGTTAACTTTCATTAAACAAAATGAGTGAGAATCAGATCAGACTTCCAAACTCCAAAGAAAATATAACATAATCCAACGACTGAAAAATTGAATTATCTGCCGAAACTCACTACAACTGTTAGCAACTTGCACCCAATAATTCCCTGGTAGGATTAGGAAATCATAAATTTTGCACAAACACACACACACACACACACACAAACAAAACTTGGTAAGAGGATAAAGTAACAATCACAAACATTTCACTCTCATGAATATTGAAGATTTAAGCAATATATATTTAAGACTCTGATAACCCTTTCAAGCCTTAAGAAAAAGAGCACTTTGGATCTTTTACGGTCGGCCATTATAGAGTTAATACTCCAAACTAAAGTTGTCTATCTTCTCATCTCTATTAAAAACGTTAACTTCAAAACTGACTTGTTGTTATAGGAAGAGAAGCAAGGCATTTATACCTCATGTTCATTTCTCATTAAGTTTTAATAGTTAATAACCATGCCAACATACTCAATTTACAACCATTTTCTCTAATTGTTCTTCTGGAACTTTCCTAAGTTACGATGGTTCCTCAAGAAAGAAAACAAATATGGTTTGACTTTCTACAACCCCTAGCCTCTTAAAGAAGGCAAGCAAGATGCTTTAAGATCTCAACAGAGATTGCATTATTGATTTTGGCTAAACATTAACATGTGGTCATTGATCTAAATTTTCAACTGTAGACTGTTTACTGACGTTTGAAATTTCTCAAATTAAATGACCAACCTACCCAATGCTGATGATACATCCAAGTTTCATTCACAGATACATAAGAAATGCTGATGACCAACCTACCCAATGCTGAGGATTCACTCTTAACTTGCTTAAATTGTAAGTTTGCAATAACCATGGAAACATAGGTAAATATCAGCTCTTTTCTCTAGTTGTTCTTCTGGAAATTTTGTGATGCTTTATAAGGAAATAAAACAAAATATAGGTTAATTTGCATTCACAAGATAAGAGGCTGAGTCAACGCAATAACCTTCTTAAACCACCATAATGTTTTTAAGGTGGTAAGCCCGATCCTTTGCATTCCATATGGATATTGAATGCATTGATTTCTCTGATGTTGACAAGGCCTTACATGTGGCCACAGATCTAATTATTCAATTGTAGACTGACCGCTACACAGTCCAACATTTAAAATTTCACATATGAAGTTACCTACCCTAAGGCTGGTACAAATCCAAGTTTTCATTTATGAAGAATTGGAGATAATTAAAGATTCCACAACTAATTGACTACATTTGTTACTACCGTGGGTTATCGAGACTTGGATTATTTTGCTGTGTTTCTCAATTCTTTATCTTGCCATAGTAATCCAGTCTTTATACATGCACAAAATTAATGGTTTGTCACTTAAGAATTCGCCAAAACAAAACAAACACAAGTAATCCATCATAAGAAAGCAACGTAAAATCTTTGAAACAACATTGAGATCATAAAACAAATCAAACAGTTGAGCTGAACTAAAGAAAAATGTTGCCCAATATCAACTCCTCTCATAAAAAGGACTGGAAAATGATACAAGGACTCCAAATGGACCAGAATACATGCAACAGACCCTAACCATGAACTGTGGGACCTAATTGCCCCATACACCTACATACTTATAATCTCAGTCCAGATTCCAAATACCTGTTTGAGGTGCTCAACAAATGCACTGGCTCCCTTTTATGCTACATCAGTCGTTTATTGACCTACTCAACAAAACTTGGTTCCTTTTATGCCATCTCACTCATCTACTCATTCACATTGTATTCAGTAGTAGACACTTAATACGAAGATTCTGCAGAGTCTTTCCAACAATTTTTGAGTTGTCTAAAAAAAGTTCTAAGACCAACACAATACCTCAAGTTGATTCTACCTAAATCTTTTCAAACTCAAGGTCCATGGAATAACAATAAAACCAAATGCAATAGCATAAAAAGAAGTAAAACCAAATGAACTAGCTTCCTTTTATGCTAAGTCACTCATTTACTCACCTACGTTGTATCCAAAACTAGACAATCTATACATATATAGTATGAAGGTTTTCCAGTACTATAAATTGGCTAAAAAGGTGTAACTTCAAATACCAATTCATTAGCCGGCCAGAATCTGGCTAAATTTTTTAAACCCAAGCTGTCAAGCATTATCATCCATGGAATTAACAACAAAACCTAATGTGACAACATAAAAATAGGTAAAATCGAAACCATACAAGGAACATGTGAAACAAACGAGATAAACACTTACATATTCATTTTTAGGGTTTCATTATAGAGTTAAAAGCTATCACCTATAAAATGAACAAAAATGTAGCTAATCTCGTACTAACCTTGTCAAGCATCGCTATCATCACTATCATCCTCATCGTCCAAATCATCAACACGATACTCCTCAGGTGGTGGAACAACACGTCTTCTGGTTCGTGAAGGTAGTATATTATCAAGATCAACTTCAGCAAGTGGATCATCAGATAAATCACTATCTATATCAGACAACTCCCCACCACAAAAATCATCATCATCATCATCATCATCATCATCCTCATCTTCGACTATCATTTTCCCTTTCCCTTTCCTATCAACAACAACCTCTTCTTCGCCATCATCTTCAACAACTAATTTCCCCTTCCTTTTATCTTCTCTACTAATCATAATCCCTTTTCCTTTACCATTCACTTCCTTTTCTCCTTTTTCATGATTTTCTTCACCATTTAAAGTTTTTTCTTCGTTGTTTTGATTCTTTTCTTCGCCGTCGTTAACAATTTCTGGTTTGTTTTTCTTGTTCAGATCTTCAATTTCTTGATCTTCTACACATTTTCGTTTCGAAGGAAGAAGAACAGGATTTTCCGGAATTCCATTCTCCATTTTTTTCCCCTCTGAACTTTCTTTCCTACGGAACAAGGGTAGAGGGGAAAGTTAGGGTTTCGAGAAAAGGGTGTATAATCAGGGTTTTAGGGCGGGAAAATGGGCCTTCTATTATTATGAGAGATTGAAAATAATGGTCCAGTATTTCTGAAAGTTGTGATAATGGGCCTTGTATCCCCGGTGGCTTTGTTTCTTTGTCTAAGAAGACCATATTTATTAATAGATAAGAGACCATAATTGAGTTAAGTTTAGGGGTGAGGATGGATGGTCTAACCCGACAGTCCGATCCAATCCATTCGTAATTTTACGGTGGATATTCAACACGTTTATAGATGGATTGGATATGTATTTATTCTGAAGAATCCATTAAATAATGGACCGGGCCTAGATGTATGTCTAGAAATTCATTGGACACCTACACCCGCTAGGTTAATGATATTTTTAAAATTATGCAAGATATAAAGGTAAATTTAGTAACTTATAGATAGTAGTATATCTACTTCGTATTATTCATCTATGGAAGTTTTAATTTTACACGTTGCTAACAAAGAGACAGAGAGAGTTTAGTTAAGCATAAAAACTTATTATTGGGGTTTCAAGGGGGATTTTTGGGGCTCACTAGATGAAAAAAACGGATTCAACTATCCTAAATGTGGATAGGAGGGACCTAATCCATATAAAAAGTCAAAAATATCCTTACCCTATAAATATACCCAAATCTAACTATTTATTAAAAAAACTTAAATTATTATTCTACTTTTTTTTTTCTCCTTCATAAATCATGATATGATGATCATAATCTCATCATGATGAAGATGATGATCATAAAAATAAAAATAAATAAATTTATTATTATTATTCTTATTTTTCTTCTCCATCGCATCATCATTTCCTCATTTTTCTTCTTCAACAACGATTAATCGTCAATTTTCACTATTTATTTCCGCTTTTGGTTGGTTAAAAGGTTCGATTCGATTGAGTTAGGGTTAAAAAAAATAGTTTCTGAAACTGTTTATGGCCAGCAGTTCTTATTTTTCCCAATCGAAAATCATATATTACTGTTGGGAAAATAGTAATTCCAAGCCATAAAATAGGTATACGCTTTGAAAAATAAGAAATCACAGTTGTAAGCTGGATATTATCAACTTATTACGGTCGGGAAGTGAAGAATTCCTAGTTGTATGTTAACCCGAGAAGTTAGGGTTTAAAATTGGGTTTCTGAAACTGTTTACGGCTAGTAGTTTTTACTTTCCCAACTGTAAATAAGCTATTACAGCTGGGAAAATAACAATTCCAAGCCGTAAAATAGGTTTACTGTTGGGAAAATAAGAAATCTCAGCCGTAAGGTAGATATTATCAACTTATTACGATTGGGAAACGAAAAATTGCTAGTCGTATGTTAATTTGAAAGGAATTATACTAATATATCCCCACATTTGAGTATGAAACACAAATATATCCCCGTATTTTTTTTTTGCAAATTTTAAATCTACCCCCACTGTTATGTTACCGTCCAAGGTTCTGTTAGTTTGGAATCCACGTTGATATTTGTACAAAAAATTCATATACACGTGTAAAAAACTAAGACAAGATTCCATTTCTACCCTCTAATTTGTAGATAACAACGACTAGAGATTTCACTTGGGTTTCTCTCATCAATTTTTCATCTACTAGTTTACAGAAAACTAGTGTTCTTTAAAATCAAACCTAATTTACAGAAAATAAAGACAAATTAACAACACATAATATATACGTTTACATCCGAAGAATCCTTGATCGATTTCTTAGTTTTTTAAGCTAATTTTCCTCTATTTTCATGGTTTTAGAAAATTACAGTTTGGGTTTTTCCTTTAAAATCGTTAGAAAAAAGTTCTAAAGTTTTTGTTGGGAGAATACTTGAACAAGTTAGAAGACATGGCTGACAACCATCTTTAACCTAAGCTTGTTCCTGGGTAATGAATAATCGAAGTCTTAAGTCAAGTGGATGAATCTCTAGAGGGATTGTTTCATAAAAGGTACTACTTTTACTTCCAAAGCTTAGGAATTTAATTGTGCTAGTCGATGAATCAAAGTAACCTTGTACTTAGTTATGTTAAATTATGCATATTGATTGTGTTAAATTATGCATATTGATTATGTTTGTTGTTGAATCGTATTTCGAAGTTGTTTTTTTCTTTGGTTAAACTTATTCTTTTTTTTTGTTTAACATTATTATTTGTAGTTTGGTGACTTTGCTGACTGCTAGTAGAACAATGAATCAGTGATCATTGAAGTGATATTTGTGCTACTGTTAGTTTGTTGATATTCAAGAATGAACTTGTCCCGTGTTTATTAGCATAAGGATATATAATGAATCTATTTAATGACCTGACCATAAATTATTTGCTTAAATCGTGGTTATGTTATGATATTCTTGTACTGGTTGTGCCTTATTTTCTTGTTTAAAGTAAATCATTTTAAGTACTTCCATGGAAAAGACTTTGCAGTGTTTAAAGTCTATAGACTATTGCACCTGCAGTTAGAGTTTTTATATGGCGTCTTTTCATAACGGTTTAGGCTGCAGTCAATCTATACACAAATTTCTTGCAGCACATAGACCCTGTACTTAATTGGATAACTACACAATTTGTAATCTGATTTTTAGTTTATAAATTCGATGGTTCTTATGATTGTCAATGATGTTGAAACTTGTGATGATAGTAAGTTGTTTGTTATAATTTGACAGAGAAATATAATGCAAATGGAGGTTCAAGTGGTGGTGATAGTGGTGGATTATGAGGTCTGGGCAAGTTCGGTTAAAGCAACGGTGTGGGATCAAATGAAATCGAGCTCTTCTCTGTAGGTATTATGTCATGTATGATTATGAGATGTAAATTTGTTGATTGAATGATAATAATTCATACATTCCTTGACTTTTATTTTCAAATTGAATGAGAACATGATAGGTACACTTTGGCTGCAATCTGTTATGTCTCTTGTCTAGCTGAGAACTGGGTATTGGATTCAAAGAAATCACAGAGTATGACTATACTACTAAGGGCTTTAAATGGTGAGTGTTCAGATTTTCTTTCACATATTAAATCAAAGATGCGTGATCAATAATACTATTGAATGTTAACAAAAAAAAAAAACAATCACAAAAATAACATTTTTTTTTCTTTTTTTTTCTATTTTAATTCTTTGATTGGTATCTACATGAACCACAAGTAAAGTTTTAGCCCCAATTATGTTAACTTATATGATAGAACTAATGTTAATTCCATAAACTCAAGTTTGTCATACCAACTTGCAACTTTAGGTGCTAGATTCATAAACTCATCAATGTTAACAAATTTTAAAAAATAGAAACAAAAATGCTTACTGTTTTTTTTTTAGAATCTCTAGTATAACCAGGAGTTCTGCACTTTTTTTTCTATTGCACATAACAAGTACATTTACTGGTGAACTAGGTAATCCTGAAGATTGGGTTCTGAGCTTCTAGAAACATTGGTAAACATAAATACTACACATTCAGTTACGTCGATACTCTACTATGGGAGATTTAGAGATTCAAGAATATAATTTTTTTCCAAAAACCAGTCTACTCCAATCACTTCGATCTCGTAGTAGTTATTTCCATGTTCAATGATTACTATCAACTTGATGGTGATAGTGGAACTTATCTAGTTATCTCCATAGCCCCCACTGCAGTTAGGTCTCTGTAGGAAGAGGTATTTCATGAAGATCAACTTTGATGGCGCAACTATTGATTCCAACTCTTCTGCTGCAGTAGTTGCAAGAAGTTCTAGTCGACTATTTCTAGCAGATGTTTCATTTCTAATGACTCAGATCGTTCCCTAAGTGGTTGAAGTCCAAGGTATATATCTTGATATATATTGATTTGACTCTTAAGTTTAAGGTGTTGGAGGTCGTTATTGATGAGGATTGCAGAACGCCTATCCACATCCTCAATAAAGAAACTACAGTTATCCCTTGGGAAGTTCGACGCATAATTGAAGATATTCAAGCTCGGTGCCTCCTCTTTAGCTCAATCCAGTATAAATTCTTCAAGCGAGAAACCAATGAAGTGGATCATATTCTCGCCAAGCATTCTTTGAAAAAAAACATCTACACTCATTGATTTTGTCCTCATATTCGTGTCTGCATCTCTAGTATGTTAGAGAGTTTAGATTGGTAATTCTTTTTGATGTTTTTGTCATCTTTTCCTCTTTCAAAAAATAAAATAAAATTAGAAATGAGATAAATCGTTCTAAGTATGTGTGTTTGCTTAAATTTACAACTCTGGGTTTTAGATTTGTTACCAGGAATCTCCATCTTATTGAGGCATAAATGACAAATATACTAATTTTGCTTCAAGATTCAGCTAGAGAGTATATTAATGGCGGTTAGGGTTCTATCCTTATAGAAAAGAGAAGATAAAGAAGGCGACCATTAGAAAAGTTGTACATGTCAGTGGTTTGGGTAGTCGCCATTGTTTCCTGACTGGTTACTTTTTTTACTAACCCGAATAGGAGAAAGTGATTAAGGGTAGATTGGTCTTTGGTTCAGAGTAAAAGATAATACAGCTGGCAGAAAACAACCGTTTAACGTCATTTCAATAAAACTGGATGGAAAAGTAAAAAGTGGGATAGATTTGCAATATTCATAAAAAACGGACAGATTTGCAAAAAGGACTTAAATGTGGGGACATATCAATAAATGACCCTAATCGGAAAAAAAATAATATTCCTAGCCATATATATATTTTCCTAGCCGTAGAATGTGTAGTGAAAACCCGTTTTCCAACCGATATTACTATTTTCTAATCGTAGGTTTTTTTACGGCTAGCTCGTACCTTGATTGCTAGCCGTATAAATAGTTTACGGCTAAGAGTTTATGAGTTCCCAGCCGTAGACTGTAAAAAAAATATATTTAAAAACTAAGTATAAACCAAATTCGTTAATCTAATCAAACTACTGAAATTTAATTAGTTTCGTTAATTGAATTCATTAACACTAATCAAAAATGATAGGAAAATGAACTTTTGAGTTGGATACTTGATGACCTTATTTTATCATCTTGTAAGCCCTCAAAAACCAAGGATTACAACCTCAATAATAGGTTTCTAAACGTATAAGGATATTTATTTAAATATGATTTAGGATATTATAAATTACTAATTAAATAATATTTTTATTAAGTTTTCATCTTAGTTAAATAATTTCTTAATATAAATTTATGGATCCACATCTAATCCATCTATCCGTGGATGATAAACCCACAGATGATAGATCGGATGCGGATAAAAATTTAACATCCGTTATTTAGATAGATCGGACGTGGGCGACACCAAATCTACAGATTTTATCCGTTATTCATCCCTAATTAAGTTAATAGATAAGCTAGAACTAAGGTAAGAACAAGAGAGTCTAAAAAGTTTACCACATCATTAATTTGATTTGACTTGATTAGGGGCTGTTATAAATAGAGTGATAGATTTTGGAGGGCGGTTTAAATGGTTCTGTAAATGGGGGTGCAGACAAGATTGTCCAAGTTTTTAGTATAAAACCTTGAAGTTTATCGGAAAGTGCGAACCTCACGAATACGGTAAGTGGATGGTAGATAACAACTACTCTATTGGTCGTGCGAATACCGTGTGTAGTGTGTACTTTATGTTTTGCGCTAACAGTTGGACTCGACAGATTGGCGTAGTTGACATGCTAATCTGACATCAAGCCATTCAAACCCTCGAACTTCAAACACGTGATAGGAAACTTTCGGGGGGGAATATGTTTGGCATAATATTGAATCACGTGTCTTTTGAGTTCACGTTTTTTCCCTCTTGTCACATATATTTCCTATTCTTGTTTGACATCCGACGTGAGTGAACTAATTGTACTTGAACAGACTAGGGAAATTTGGAATTGATTTTAAACATGTCTACATAAATTGTAGCCTCTTTCTTTGCCGACAAGATTTTTTGAGTGTTTGCTTTTGTAATAGAATTATTACTAATAAGTTTTTTGTGCCCGGACATTTATAGATATCGTTGATTTAAAAGTTTTTTTGTTAACTTTTATCTCCGTATGGATTTATTAAGATATCAACCATTTATATTAGAAAATATTTATTTTTATTTTAATAGAAAATAATTTTTTTGCATTGAAAACAATAAATCTTGTTTCCAATGTAAAGAATTATTGCTTTCAATGCAATAAAACAAACAAAATCTATTTTCAATACAAATATTTTTTATTTTAGTGAACCTTTAACGGAGATACAAGTTAACAAGACCATAAATAAAAAATGACTAACTAAAAAAAAACATATTTTCTTTTCATTCAATTTTGTTAAGAAATTTAGAGAGAATTATAAATCCAGAAATCTAAATATATATTGAAGTGTATATATATAAACCAACTAAAAATGAGTGAAGAAAATTGTACACCGATCGAATAAATAAAATGAAACAAATATTAACGTTTAAATTTTCTCATATTTGTCTTTAATTTACTTTTTATCGGAGGCATGCGTAATTTATTCCCTATAACATAGATATTACAAAAATAACTAGTTGACCGCTTGCACGGTGGGGGCCGATTGAATAGAATCTAGAAAGATTTTGAACTAAATTGTCATTTGGAACATGTATTTCCGTTCTTAACATAATTAGCCATGGTTCTTTCTTCACGATTTAGCAACACTTTCCTAATAAAATTAGCAAAGGTTTTTTATCACAATGTAGCAACACGTATATCCGTTTCTAATAAACGGGTATAAAAATGGGTGAATCTTACTTGGCCAAAGCTCCCTTCTTCTTCGGCCACGTTTACCCCGATTTTGACCCATTTTTTGGGTAAAATTTCAATTTCGAAAATTTTCATTTGTAGATCAAATTTATCGAAATTTCTTTCAAATTGTTAGAGCTAAAATAACTACTAGCTTTTGAATGTAAAAAGTTTGAAGAAAAACAATTAATAATTGATTTGAGAAATCATTTTTTTTCTAAAGTTTGATTTTAAAGACCAAAAAATGTGTCTGATAAAATACATGGAGTCACCATATAAAAAGATTCCCTTCAGTCGTCCTATTAAATAAAAATGATAAAATATAATTAAAAAATTTACAAAGAATATTGTGCAAAAGTTATCATTTAGTTATTCTTTCTCTTTCATTTATTGGGTTGATTTTACTTCTAATAGATATTAATGGAAGAAACATGTTACTCTCTCCGTACCTATTATATAGGCGGAGTTTACAAATTTTATAGTCCCATTATATAGGCGGGGTTCTGATATCAAGGTTGTTTTTTCTAAATATATCCTTATTTATGATACTTGAGAATCATCACAATTAATTTAATATTTTTTATCTTGGGAATATAATAAGAGATAAGAGAAAATACGATAAGTATTTATAAAATCAAGATTTTTTTTATTTTAAGAAAATTGATAAATTCCACTTTTATATTAAAGACGGAGAAAATATTAGTTTTATGTAACGATGTCAAGATTCCATAATAAGATTATCCTTCACCAAAATCTGGAGAATTATGTTGACTGATGTAAGAAGTCTTGCGAATTTTCCCAATGCCTTAACTTTAAGACCTCATTGACTTAATGAAGTTACTATTTGAACCGTAATGATTCATAAACCATTTAAACCAAGTCTGAAATAGGGAATCATGTTTCTATAAAATTTGAATTACATTATCTTTTTTCGATAAGAAGACTAAGGGCAACTCCAACAACGCGAGTATATCAAAGACTAAAAATTAAAAAAATTTGATCTTTTTTTATTTTTTTTACAACGGTTTCCAGAATAAATATGATCGCACGTCCAATTAAAATGACGTCTATTATAAGACGTTGTTGTAGAGTAACGTGAGTTCATACGGACGTTTAGGTGCGAAGACGTATATTGTCATACGCCTCATCACGCGAGCGTTTCGTATTTTAAAACCAGACGCAACCATACATGAGCGTTTGCATTTTGTTACGCTACTGTGGGTGGACGTATTTATAACGTCAACACTGATAAGCGTCTGTTGGACCAGCGTTGTATTAAGTGAACGTGTACAATTCGTGCGTTGTGCTGCCTGGACGTTTAGTGATAAACGCTGTTATAGTAAACGCTTGAATAGCAGAAGTCCTTCTAGAGTAGCGTGCATTCCGAAAACGGCCACCCACAATAGCGCTATATGGACGTCCACCAGAGTGAGCGCCAAATCGACGTTCTGCTAGGGGAGCGCTTTGATTGTAAACGTTGTATGGTGGGGAGCGTGTGCTGTGTGGGCGTTGTATGCTGGAGAGCGTATGCTGGGTGGGCGTTGCAGCAGGGAGAGCGTGTGCCGTGTGGGCGTCCTATGGTGGGGAGCGTGTGGTGTGTACGCGTCGGCCTAAAGTGAGCGTCTGGTGATAAACGTCTGGCTAGGGGAGCGTCCGTCATTTAAACGTGTGTATAGGGGAGCGTCTGGTGTAAACGTTTTCTCAGGAGAGCGCCCGTGTCTAGGGTTTCATATTTAACGCTCTCCCTAGCTCTTCGTCTCTCCCATCTCCCAAGCGCTCTTCAACAGACGACGGCGACTTTGTGTGGGGAAAAATTTGATTCAATCTCAAGGTAATTAAATCATTCTCACAGTCATTTTCTTCTTTGTTTAAGTTTGTTTTAGTTGTTTAAACGTGTTTGTTTGGTTTTACTATTGTTTCAAAGTAACCATTTTTTCACGGGACTCCATCGTTCTGTTAGGATTACGCGTGAACATAATTAGGATTATAAACCATAATGAAGATTAGAATTAGAACATAATTTGAATTAGAACATAATTGTGCCGGGAACATTTATATTAATAAACTAATTTTTGAGCCGAAAATGAGATAATTAAAATTAGAAAAATAAATTTAGAACATAATTTTACGGGTTTTTGAATTTTAAAAATAGTATAAAACAGTTAATTTTTTTTGTAGATGTTGAGAAATGCCGCTTCCCGATTCGTTGGTCGGAAAAAAAAAAACAAGAAAGCCCGAACAACTCAGGATGTACCAGATGGCAGCACTTCGGAAGGAGTGAATGATGATATTGGTTTAGGAAATTATAGTATGGTGGAAGATGATGAAGGTCACGTTTCGAGCAATATGAGTTCGAGGGCCGACCCAAAAACCAAATATATGCATCGTGGGTCTCTGAAATCGGTCCAACAAGCGTATAGAGCTATAACCAAAACCTGCGAAAGAGCAAAATTTATTATTGAAAGGGCAGGATGGGACCGGTTTTTGTCAATGGATGTTGGTGACTCGTCACATGCGTTGATTGATTATATCGTCGAGCGTTTCTGGGACACGACGAACACCTTTCACTTCTCATTTGGTGAACTGGGTTTTACACCTGTAGACTGGGTGATGTTGACCGGAATCAGTATTGGTATTGGCGAGGCGCCTCCATATGACCCGGATAAGTATACCTTTCAACATGTCCGCCAGCATATTTTCCCAGATTTAAAAGACTCTGAAGTTTGTCGGAGAGAAGGTATCCCGACGCAGTGGATTTCAGATGCCATTACTGTGGCCTTTTTGGGCACATACTTTACAGAGGCAAAGTTGGTTGAGGCGCAACAGGATAACGTACTTGCTGAGAGAGTGGCCCGAGCATTTTGGATGTATGTTCTGGGACAGTTCTTCTTTTCCAATGCTAAGAACTACATCGATGCTGGATGGTTAGCTGCTTTTGAGGATACAAATAAAGTTGGTACTTTTGACTGGGGTAGTGCTGGTATGTCAAGACTTTATTCCGCACTTGGTGCAGCAGGGAGGGGTCAAAAGTCACATACCGGGTCTTGTCAAATATTGGAGGTAATTTTATTTCGTTGAATTTTCATATAACTAATAATTTCGGGGTACATTATTAACTTTGTTTTAATCAAATTCAAGTTTTGGGGGTACGAATATCTGGGCATACTTCGACCTCACAACATCCCCGATGAGAACGAATGTCCTTGGCCAACCTGTTCGCGGTGGAAGAGTACGAGAAGGAAGAGTAATGATATTAAGGGTGCAAGGAAACTTTTGAATGAATTGACAATGGATGTTGTGACATGGAGACCATGGGTTGAAATTGCGGCACGCCATATTAATGAGACTATCCGCGTAGCTATGGTGGTATCAAATACCCGCACCGTATTTACTTGGGTTGGCACTTTGAGTTGAGACTATCTAGTTCAACTACTCATATTTATAAATATTCTTTTTCAATTTATGGGTACATGGCTGATAATAATTTAATTTTACAACATAACGTGTACCTTGGAGACCGTTTATGGCACCAAATCTATGGTGGATGGAGAATTCCTCGCAACCCTCCAAGTTGCGTGAACAACATCACTGATGCCGAGGCTACCAAGATGAGGGAATCGAGTGGCATACCAATAACTGACTACCTCCAGGATCGGGTTACTTATGATTCCTATTTGGAGTACTGGCGACTTGTTACAAACTCCAAAAATTTTTGCACCCAAGTCAACTGGGAGGTGGAAACATACGACTATTTGGGGGGGCTTGTTACGGAAACCCTCGACCAACCCGCTGAACATTTTGCCATTCCGCCTCAAGATAATTGGACATATGTAAGTATATTTAAATTTTAAACGAAAAAATATTTTGAAAGAAAATGTTTGAGAAACTGACCTTTTTTTTCATATAAAGGTCGAAGCTTATAATTTTGCGCAAGAATCAGCCGATTTTACCGAAGAATTCCGTAAGTTTCATTTGGCCCAGTCGAGGGAAAGGATGGAGGAATTGCGCAACTATAAGAATGAGAACACTAATTTGCACCTACAACTTGCCCGTGCTCATTCTCAATCTCCACACTTAGGGGTTGGTAATTTTCCGGCAACTCTCCCAACGCAAATGTGGAACACGGGGGGTCAGGGAACCTCGTCAAGTATGCCTTCTTTTATGCCACCTCGCTCTTCTCGTGGAGACTAAACTACTGAATAGTGTTTTTCCATTATTATGTAGTCATTCCAGTTTACACTATATTTTGGACTTACATTCATGAAGTGCAGAACAAAAACAAAAGAATAATAAATAGAGAAAAACAAAATTTGGGTTTACCTATGTCATGCATATGTCACCATTTTGTTTTTACTAAATTTGTCATTTTTTTGTCTTTAGTATGTTTGGCTTTGTTTGAATTTGGATTTTAATGCATGTCTCTGTTGTATTGTCTAATCAACTAAAACTTCTTATCTCTTGATTTTCTGAATCAAAATTATTTGTTTGGTTTTTCTTTGTTGGTGTTTTTGTGTATGCATAAATTTTACTCTACCCTCTGCGTTGTGTTGTCTAATCAACTGAAACTTCTTATCTCTTGATTTTCTCGTTCACAATTAATTGTCTGTTACTTCTTTGTTGGTGTTTTTTATGTATGCATAAACTTAACTCTACCCTCTGTGTTGTATTGTCTAATCAACTGAAACTTCATATCTCTTGATTTTCTCATTCAAAATTATTTGGCAGTTTGTTCTTTATAGCTCTTGAGTAAGTTTGTTGGGTTTCTATTTGCTTTATTTTTACGTTGTTTTCTTAAACATAACTATAAAAAGAACACAGAACATCTAAACACCATAAAACTAGCAACCTCCCAAAAACATACTTCCTTCCCCACACGAATGGCAGGTTATCAAAACTGCAACATGTTTTATTCGGC
>JAJJMC010029502.1:1081451-1101985 GCA_023531435.1 Papaver californicum
AATTCCTCTTCTTATATTCCTCCTAATCAGTTAACCCTATCTTCGACATCTAATGATGATAGTAATAACACCACTTCCTCATCAGATGAAGAAGCATTTTCGATTAACCAAAATAACGCAGCACTAAATTTAGGCTTCGTTGCTTCATACATTGACTGGCCACGTACTAGAATCGAAATACAAAGAAATCGTGAGGATGGAGCTAGACTACTATGGACAGATTACTTTTCAAGAAACCCAACTTTTCCTCCCCATGTTTTTCGTAGAAGATTTCGTATGAGAAGACAATTTTTCAACCGTATCTTGCGGGATATAGTAGCAGTTAATCCTTATTTCGTTCAAAAACGGGATGCGGCCGGGCGCCTAGGATTAACCCCACACGTGAAAATAACGGCTGCAATTCGAATGCTGGCATATGGATCTGCGGCGGATGCAATAGATGAGTACTTACGCATCGGAGAAACCACGGTTTTTGAGGCAACACGACGATTTTGTTTGACGATACTGCATTTATATGAGGAACGGTATTTGCGCAACCCAACAACTTCGGATGTAGAATTGTTGCTTAACCAGAACAAAGCCAGGGGATTTCCTGGGATGCTAGGAAGTGTGGATTGTATGCATTGGAAATGGGATAGATGTCCATCAGCCGAATCTGGTGCATACACTGCCTACAAATGAGATGAAAGTATTGTATTGGAGGCAGTGGTTTCACAAGATCTTTGGTTTTGGCATGCTTTTTTTGGTATGCCTGGTTCCAACAACGATATAAATGTAATGAACCGTTCTTATATTTTTAAGAACCTTATCAGAGGTAAAACACCACATGTGAACTTCGAGGTTAATGGGAACCAATATGATATGGGGTACTATCTCGATGATAGGATATACCCAGAGATAGCAACCATTATTATGTCGATCAAGCATCCAGATTCGGCAAAGAAACGAAAATTCTCAACTATCCAAGAGGGCTGCCGAAAAGATGTTGAGCGAGGATTTGGGGTTCTGCAAAACCAATTTGCAATCGTTAAACAACCAGCTAGAATGTGGAATATGGACGCACTAGCATATATAATGAAAACGGTAATTATTCTCCATAATATGATTGTGGAGGATGAACGTCAACCCGGTGATTGGCCACACGAATATGATCAAGGGCGCTACCACGCACCTGTAAATGTATCCCATCAACAAACTGCTGAACTGTCGAGGATGTCGACTCACCAACGCCGAGTTTCAGTACATAGCAAAGAAAGGCATATTCAATTACGAAATGACTTGATTGAACATTTATGGTCGGATTTTGGTGAACTATGAAAAATTAGTAAACCCTGCGGCTAGGTTTTGTGGGTATATCTGTTGTAAACCCTCCCGAGATATGTGAATTCCTTGCATTGACTTGTCAACTTACAACATCCATCTTGCACGTGCGAATTGCAACCGCTACTCATGTGAAAATGACATATGTTAATGTAAAGTTGTGTTCTGGTCTGGTTGCTAATTGACAATCAATTTAAGGACTCAAAAATTAGAATTTTCATTAATAGTCAGAAAAAATACACTCGAAGTTTTATATGGTTTAACCAAGCCGAGATTGTCTTCTTTTCTGTAAAATTTCTTGCTTCCTTATTTCAATCCACTCTTTGCTTGCGGCATCCAAATGGGAGACGTCCGTCATCATAATACGATACTCCTCTTTTGCTGCAAACTCGGCTTCTCTTTGATCATTCTTCCTTTTAGCATTTTCCATGTAACTGTTGTTGAAGTTTTTTTGGTTGATAATAATTGTGTCCAAGGCATCGGCTTGGGCACTGGATTTTGCTTTCCCTGTTACCTTCAAACGTTTAGCCTCTTTTTTCCCCATTGGACGGGGATACGTGTTAGGTATATCTCCAATTTCTTCGTATCCACTGCCTTGGCCTTGGGTTAACCCAGTATTGGTATTTCGAGTATCGTCATCGGTATCTGAATCTTCTTCGGCTTGTGATGAATCGAAAACTTGTGTTGATCGTCTTGAATATTTGATGTTTTCTAACATAATTGCGTAGCACTCTTCGTGCTTAAATGGTTTCCCACCATTAGCTTCCTTGAACAGCCTCCTTACTTCTACGCTCTGTTTATTGTTGTTATGAAAAATAGTTAGTGCATCATATACAATTCAAAACTTTAAAAAAGGCAGTGCATCAAATTTAAGTCTTCACAGACCTTTGTTTCTGGGCCCCATCCAGTATGGTGTACACGTTCCACTTCTGCCTCCTTTGCAGAGTAAAGAGCCACATCTTTACTTATTCCCTGAAAGCGTTTCTGAATAGAGGTCCAACTCCGATCAGCCATTGAAGGTATAACTTCTTTCATTCCAGCTTTGATGCGAGACCATAATTTGTCTTCTGATTGATCGGTACCAACACTACAATCTTGGGATATTGATAAATGAATCTTACACATGGTTATATCTTCATTAACAGTAAAATTTGGACCTCTTGGTTTTGGACCCATTACTGAAAAGTAATTACAAACAAATTGGAATGAAAAGCAAATTGAAAGGAAATTGTTTTTCAAAACCTTAAAAATTTCTTTACTTGTTGAAACTGAGTTATGAAATGTTATTGTGGATTGAAACATCCAACGCAACTAGTTTATATACATAAGGATTTAATAGCCGTTTAACGGTTACATTTTACAACGGTAACAAAAACGCTCGTGTTACATTTTACAACGGTAACAAAAACGCTCGTGTAAGGGGACGTTGCGTTGCAACGCCTAAATAGAACGCCTAAATAGAGGAGCGTCTAATTGGGACGTCTGCCCAGAGAAACGTTCCAAATCTGGGCGTTATGTTGGGAGAGCGCCACGTTATGTTGGGAGAGCGCCTGGCCTAGGCGTTCCCATAGGTGGACGTCCAATATAAAACGTCTCTCTGGTTGGACGTTTGGTCGGGCGCTCCCTTTGCTTGCGTTTATGTTAGCTAGCGTTCTCTTAAGCAAGCGTTAGATAATACGCTTTTCTATCCAAGCGTCTCATCAAACGTTCCTCTAACCAAACATCCGTGTTTTAAAACGCTTTCTCAACGGAGCGTTTTCTGTTAACGCATATTTAAAAGAGCGTGCGAGTATATATTTTGTGAGAGGAAAAGTCCTCTGGTACTGTACGTATACTCGTCGAAATCCTAAATTTAATCGCCCGTTGCGCTTTAATTTACGCGATCAAAGAGTAAAGATAATCTTTACTCTTTGGTATACTCGTCTGTTGGAGATGCCCTAAGCAGATAACTAATGAGATAAAATATATTGGATATGATTTTAGTCTTTATATCAACAAAATAGTATTGGGTCATCGTATTCTAATTTTAGCTACCAACATTCAACTTCCTGATTCTCTTGAAGACATTTTAATGAATGAATATATCATCAGCGGTTTTGGTTACATAATTTCTAATTCCGAAAAATTTATAATCCAATGGAATTATAAATTTTGGAATTCATGTAAATTCTTTGTGTGTTTGATAACTCACTTAAAATACTTAGAATTCATAAAATTTTCTTGTTGTAAAATATATATATTATTTGGTATTATTCTTGGAATTTTAAAATTGTATATATATAGAATTTTAGGATTAAGAAAAGTGGATCCATAAATCCCGTGATAAATTTCCCAACAAATCATAGGAGGAGTGGTCGAACTCCATATGAAGAATTTGCTGGAAAAAATGATTCCCATAGAAAACATAATTCTAAAGAATTTAGGCAACCAAACGTACAGACGAAAACATAATTCTACCAAATCCCACCTTTAAAATTTTAAATACACTTTAGAATCACGTATTTAATTTTCTTATCTCTTTTTTTTTTCTTTTATATTCGCGTACTTCTAACTCCGTTGTCCACCTGTAAACCCTGCGTATATTCAAAGCAACGCAATTTTCATACCGTCTGATTTTTAACGTTAATATGTATTTGTAAATTATTATATATCGATAGTTTGATTCTCTGTAAGCAATCCAATAAAAATATACAATATATTTTTTAACTAAAAAACAACATACATACTCTTCTCCATAGTTAGAACCCTATCAAGTGTTGAATACAGCAATCCCTTGTTATGATTTTTTTTAATAAGTTCATGAGGAAAGCAAAACCAAAATGAAGATATACGATATTTACTTTGCCATTTTCACAAACAATAAGAAGTCACAAATTTAATTTATGATGGTAGATTTTTAATAAAACATAAAATATTGAAGTCGTCTATGTCCAGCGGTAGAAGCGTAGAAATAATAAAATTTTATATATGCTACTGACCCGACAGTAAAATGATAAACTTCATATTTTATATTTCACAGGAGAATTAAAATATTACTCACTACAGGCATCTCACACTGATCTTGTACTCTCTCTGAAAGTACACATATAATATTAGAGCCTTACCCGGCTGAGCTTTCAATATTTTATACACAACATTAATATTGTACAACTCAGTGCTTACTCCTTTATAATGACGGGAACTCCTAGATGAATTAATCACTAGTATAGAGCTACATTGTTCTCAACATATCACTGGTGTTGTTTGCAATTTCTTCCCAGATGATCTCTGACCATACAAAATAAATATCCAGAACATATCTTTGTTCCCGGATGGATATCAATGCTCCTAGATAGATTGCCTACTAGTATAAAGCAACTTGATTCCTCTTTATATTCCCCAGTTGAATTTTCAGAGTGACTTTATATCAATATTCAAACCTTAACTGAATAATATTGATTTATCACATTGCATAACAAGTTGTGCACGAATATACTAGGTCGAAATACCACATCTTTGTGTAAACATCAAGTCGTTCTCGCGCCAAATGTAAAGCTAAAGCTCCAATTGACCAATATCTGATATTGGTCGAGCTTGAATTACACATCCTAAATATCGGTTGCGCTAAAATTCCAATATTGGTCGAAGTACAACGAAACCTTTACACTTGTCAACATCCAGTTACTGACGTATCATCATAGTAATCTTGGAAAAACATAGCAATGGGGAAAAATGTTCTAAACAACATATCTATGTATCTACTACGACATACTAAAAGAGCATCCCATTCCGAGTAAAGATCTAAGAGATATGGTCTAAACCCTAAACGAACTACAAGCTGAAAACTGTCAGAATTGTATCTAAAAATTCTTGGAAGGTTGTTGTTTGCTCCGTTTGACATCCGAAACGAGCTCTAAACTTAAATCCTTCCTCGGTTGGATGTATCCAGTGATTTCCAATTCCGAATTGGGGTAGATCATCAAATACGGACATCGTATGAATAATCTACAACGCTTTTACTAAAGAACATTATTCTGAATTTTTCGGGCATATGGGCTAACACCCACGGGTGTACATAACAATAATGGTCTTAGAAGCACATAGCTTTAAAGAACACATAGCTTTAAAGAAGGAATATGACTTAAGAGCAAATAGGTGGAAAGAATAAGGAATACTAAAAAAAATATAAAAGAATCGTGGGACCGGCGCCAACCGGCCGACCATCCCTTGGTCGGTCCCCACTCTTGTATTTTTTGAGTTTATTACTTTATTCTAGGGTTTCCTTTTCCTATTAAAACTCCTTTGCTCCTTCTATCACAGTCAAAAAATACCAAATAGATGCGCACAACAATATAGAATGGTCCCGCAACCATCTAATATATTAAAATATCATTATTTTAATATTCCCAAAAAATTTGGTCCTCATGTCAATATTATTACCAAATATATATCAAAATATTGAAAGCGACCATATGATACGTGAAGCATGGTGTAGCAACTACCAAATTCGTGTTTTGCTAAACTCGTGTTACATATATTTTGGGTGGTCCTATGTCCCACCAATTTTGATAGGTCCCTCTGACACCAAATTGGTCGGTCCCTTTATCACTCTTTGATTGGTCTTGCTACCAATAATAGTCTGAAATTCTCTACTTTGTTACTCGAACTATTTGTCGGTAAGACAAAATTAAAATATTTTACAATTACTAACGCTAGTATTCATATGAGTCTAGCGCTCATGCGAGACTAGTGCTCACACAAGATTAGCGCTCACACAAGACCGGCGCTCGCATGAGACTAGCGCTTACATGATATTTTCACTCACACAATTTCAAGATCATACGAGTATCATTGTTGCCTCAAATGATACAATGATATGTTACAACTACCAATCTCAATATCAATCAGACTCTTTATGTTTAAGATATATAGCATACTGCTTATCTCAGCAATATGCTGGACTCAGCAACATGTTAGACTTATCAATATGCTAAGACTAACATTCTAGATAGGTCAACAACTAACTAAATAATACATGTGTATAAAATAGACTCAACCATGCTCGAGACATCAATTAGGTCACATTGGGGGATATTCACTAGGGTTTTTTTCTGGCGGCCTACAACACGTGCGGTGTAGCAATACACCCACGATGAGAAAGTATATAAGTCGTGTCGGCAGTTGAAGGAATAAATTGAACAGTGGTTGTACAACTGTTAAGTCCCACTAGCATGATGAAATTGGTTTTCACCACAATTTCCACATCTCTGCATTTGTCACAAATTTTCCATCTAATGTGTTAACTTCTACTTTTATAAATAGGTTCTCTAACATATCGATAAAAAACAAGAATTTGATTTCATAAGCACAAGAAGGGCGATCATAGAGCCATCATCTTAGAGATTCTCATAAAACTCAGACTTCTGATTTTCGTCTTCACAATAGTTCAACACATTTTACCATCACTGGCATTCAATTCCATTGATCTCAATACCTTCTCTGCTTCCCTCTCTACAGATCAACCCTTTTCCTTCCTTTGTGACCGAAGCAAAATTGGAACGACCATTCCTTGATTTAGGCGGATTTCGTACAGATTGATCTCTTAAATCTTAAAAGTACTTGTACAGTACAAATGTTTAAGGTTTAAACGATATGCTCTTAGTAGAATCAGCCTACTCCATCATTTTTCCCTTTTACCCTTTAATTGTTTTTACCCACAAGTATTTTGACGACCACAGTGGGAGATTAATCTCTCGGTCGTAAAAACTAATTCTCCAATGTGAATTCTGCCAGTACTAGCACTGGTACTCCGGGTAACACTCCTCAAGTTACCAAATTCGACAATATCATTCATCCTCCGTTTGAGCAGCACACTGAAGAAGTCAGGAATGATCATACTCCGCCTACCATCGTTGATTTGATGCAAACACAAAAAACCCTGGCCAAGACTCAAGCGGAAATGGCTACAACTCAAAAGGTGATACTCACCTTTCTCAAGACTCTTACATAGAAATTATCGCCAGCAGAACAAATTAGAAATACTTCTGAAGCAAATGATGATGCCAATACTTCGAGAGGTCAAGCTCAAGAAGATGATAAAGTTCGTATTCTCGTTCATCGTCAACAACCCAACTTCGTCACTCGTGAAGACTTGGAACGACTTCTCCAAACTAGCAGAAAGCAGAATTCGTCTGTTGTTCATAAACACCAACCCCCTTATCCCTCTGAAATGCAGAGGATTCCTCTTCCCAGGGGATATTCTTCCCCTTCATTCTCACTTTATGATGGAACTTGGAATGCCCGTAACATATTTAACAATTCTTGGAATCGCTAGGGGAACACGAACATAATCATGTGCTCCGCCTTAGAGATTTTTCCAAATCTCTCATTGGAAGAGCATACACTTGGTACAAAAACATCACTCCCAATAGTATTCCCAACGGGTGCGAGATGGTCAATGCCTTCTATACAAAATACTTCTTTGTATCTGAACAAGTCATGTTGTCAGACTTGGGAAGGATGTTTCAGTGGAGCAATGAACATCCCAATGATTATGCAAAGCGATTCATGGTTCAAGTGTTAGACTGTCATGACCCAAACGTGACTGAATTACAATTGGTAGAACTATGCATCAATGGCATGGTACCAGTCTATCGTGCTCTACTGGAGAATATGCATTTTTGGACATTCTCGGAATTGCATGAAGTTGCTTAGCGATCAGCCACGACTGCACATGCCCTGCTAGAAAGGACAAGGCCTATCAAGAATGAAAAAGCACGTGAGACTTGTAGCATTCCACGTCTAGCTCTCAAGTCGTACAACACTCAACCATATGTGAGTACCATGATTGAAGGAGGAAAAGAGAAAGCTTCAATGCCAAAACAACGACCCAAGCATGCAATACCGGTACCAGTCCCATCGCCTGCCCCACCAGCAGTTCGACCACCTTGGAAGGACAACCAAGCAGCTGCATCTCCACCCCCAGTTCAACGCCAACCTCAACAGCAACCAAGAGAAGCATCAAATGCCACAAATTTTTTATTTCCAATCGAAGAAGTGATTGAAATTATGGAAGTATGGATACAGGATGGTGCCATCAACCTACCTCATGTTCAACGTCCAACAATGGAGTAAGAAATGGCAGATCCTAAATATTATCGTTTCCACAGATTTATTAATCACCCCACAAGTGATTGCAATGGCCTGAAGCGGATCTTCAAGAAGAAGATTAATTCAGGAGAATTGGATCTGGGGTTGAAGGTCTACACAAAAACCCTTACCTATCATTAATTTCACTATATATAAAGAACCTACAAATCAAGTACTTCAGTCTCTGATGGAGTGCGTGTGTGAGCTTATTAAAGGCTCAACACAAATACATATACACGGATCTCAATCATATCGTATCAGGCAAGCGCCTATCCTTCCCAGAAGAGACCGAAGGACCTATTGAATCGGTCAGAAGCAAAAAAAGGTGTGACTGGGGACTGCTTACCACCACCAACCTCAAAGACATCGAATTTGGAAGAACATTAATTGATGTTGGCACTGTCAACAATATCATACCTATCAAAACTCTTAAAGTTGTGGCAATTACTTGTCAAGAGGCTATTTATACTCCTATATCAATCAAAAACCATGAAGGAAGATCTAGGGATCCCTATGGACACATCACTTTGGGAATAAAGATGGGTTCCGCGCGGACAAAAACCAAATTTTATATAATTAATAAAGATCCAGGATACGACATGATCCTAGGACGAGCATGGTTACACTCTGACAAGATAATATCTGACAAAATGCCTCCATCAACATATCTATCTGAGGAAAGAAACCTTAGTCCAGAAGGTTTGGCAGATGATCCCTCCTTATGTTTCTTAGAAGAAATTAAGACCTTGATGGAACTAAAGCAAGAACCTGAAGAAGACGTGAATTCATATATTAAAAGGTTTCGCAAACTCAAGCAACTTTCATTCCATTCATATCCTTGTCATTGAGTTTCCCTCGCTCCTTCCTAGCATGGGGATTCAATCTTGTTAGCAAGAACAACTGTGCTCTGACTAAGCACTAAGAATGGATCGTCTCGCCTCTATAATATTTTTCTAAGTGGATGAATCCGATTCCTCTCCAAATAAACATCAAATTGACACGTTCATCACTCAGATGATGTCTGATCACGACAAAGAATATCACAGATACTTCCCTGTAACACTAAAAGAACGTCCACATGTTCAACAGAACCCCTACAGGAAAGTGCCAACACGAACACATAGATGAAGTGCTAATGCTGACATTGGGATGAAAGGAAAACCGTGGCAACGACACATATTCATAGCCAAAAAAATGAATCCTAATGTTTTTCAAATTGGAGATTTGGTCATGAAAGCATCAAGGGAAAATGGCTTAAAGCATTTCATGCTTGAAATATTTGGGTTTTAACTTTTGAACATTTGGCGCTTAAAGCATTTGATATTTAATGTTTAAAAGAATTAGGGATTTTTAAAATTTGCTTGTAATTTCAATTCCTCCAAAACGTGTGTAATACATTTGCATTCAATAATCAAATTTTGTGTAATACATTTGCATTCAATAATTAAATTTCCTTTCGGTAATCAAATTCTCAATTTTATTAATTCAAGAATCCCTATCAATCCAAAAAAAAAATCCTTGCAATCGCACTAACAGTTTAATTATTCAAATCCAAACAAAACAGAACCAGACCAAATAAAGCCTTCCATATTTCAAAAGTCTAAATAAAAAAAAATCATTTGTCTCTCAAAGCATATAAAGATTTTGAAAATAAAGAAAATGGCTAAGGAAAAATAGTTAAGAATGGCTTCTGTCCATTATTGAAAGCTTTTTTCATGTCATCAGGAGCATTTTTTCTCCAACTCGAACTTGAAAGCTTTTTTCATGTCATCAAGAGCATTTTTTCTCCAACTTGAACTCTCGAGCCAATCTTGAACCTTTCACCTCTGCTTGCATAATAGAATCACTGGAAGGAGCCGCAACTGTAGAAGCTCGGATTTCTATAACAGCGTTAATCTCTCGGCGTAGCCATTCAACATTGAAACCATAATTCTCAGAGGTCTCTAAATGAAGTTCACAATCAGACAATATTTCATCCGAGATGGTTGTCCTCGCTGCAATACGCTATTCATAAACAATACACAATACTGTTTCTACACGCCTTGCAAGAAAAGAATGCAACCTACTATTTTTAGTAGAAGCAATGTGACCGTATTTCTGCCACACTTGAGTATATAACTCAGCATATTCGATGGGAACACTAAATCCACCAACCAACACATGAGATGAATGGGGAATTAAAAGGAAGACCAGCACCAAAATATTCAGTCAGTATCTTCTTCAATCACTGTAGCATCCTTTTCAACTTCTGGAGTAGCATTGACTTGGACTCCAACATCAACAATGGTCTTAGAAGCACCAATCTCATGACTGAAATTTCCAAATAATCTCATCATCACCTTGGTCTATAATGATGCTCGCATCACCATTGTCAAGGTTGTTTCCTCTTTTTTCGCCATTTTCAACCTAATACAACAATTTCATGAGTTAGAGTGTTTCGAACATGAAATCCAAGCACCAACTAGAAATTTCAGAGTACAAAGGTATTAATGACATAAAAATTCATTATCAAGCAATCAAGACATAAATAAACTGTGACGGACCAAAAAAATTTCCATCTAATGAGTTGGATTTCAACCCATCTAAAAAGGCAAAATCCTCCGATACGTCACCCGAAAACTAAATAAAAATATAAGAATAAAGAAAATACAATCAATTCAGAAATCAAGCAACAATGATATAAGGACAATAAAAGCAATGAAAATGAATACTGAAAATCACTTGTCGTGGTTCTGGAAAGAGTAAAAGAATTCTTATAATATCTTAATGTTGGATACCACAGAAATTAAGTAAAGAAATGACATTTTGGACTAGTAGAAGTTTAAACAAAAAAAACAATTCGTATAGTAATTCTGATGTATATTGATTTAGTATAATAGTTAAACTTAAAACAAATGCTTCACATAAAGAAGCCTTATCAAATCTAAATCTCAAGTGGCATGAGAAGTTGGCAACGAAAATATGTACATAATCCAAACAGTTCAAGTACAGACAAATTAAACAATTGAAAAGATAAAATAATATTTTCATAAAGCAACAACTTATATGGATGAGTGGAAATAAAGTATACTAATAATTATACAAGAACCAATTGAAATATAAGATGAAATTTAAGATGAAACATTCAGTTCGATAACAGCTGAGTACACACATAGTTATTGAGCATTAAGTTGACGTCCATTCAACTCTTATGGTAGTTGAAAAATATAGAAATGCAAATGATTTTCAAACAGAAAAATATAGAAATGCAAATGATTTTCAAACAGAAAAATATAGAAATGCAAATGATTTTCAAACAGAAAAATATAGAAAAAACATGGGTCGAAAGCAACATAAGATCAACTACCCAGATACCCAGTCATATACAGACGAGCAAAATTACCAACTTTTGCTCAAGTTCCTAGCCATAAACTCTTCTCAAGCTTATTGTTTTAACCTCTCCTCATAATTTGTAGGAAAACAAAACCAAAGGGGATGAACAAATGCCCAGTAGTGGTTACAACATGAAATATGAAGTATAAACAACGAGCGACAACAATGATTACATAGAGAAAGGAAAACCTTACACAAATATGATTCAAACAGAAAATAAGATCTGCAGTTAAATTTCACTCTACCATTTGTATGGCTGTAGCCACTGTCAGGGAAGTCGGATACCAGCCATTGTTCCGAACGATCTTCCGGGTAGCCATCGAGGGGGTGGGATACCAATTAAGACCTGACAATCCTAAAGTAGAGTCCTCTAGTTTTCTATCAAGCCTACTTGTGAGAAGAAAACATTCACCATGAACATCACAACAGCAACACAATTCATAAAAGTAAGTAAGGCTTGTAGATGACTGAATACACATAAAAATCATCTCCCGTAATTCTGCCAAAAGCACATACATTTGATACAAAACAAGGAGTTTATTAATCAAAATATAAAGCATTTGAACCAACTAAACTGTCAGCATATTTTTCAAGTGAGTTGCAAAAAGGATTCAAACTGGTGGTGCAAACAAAATATTGCTTGGAATATTAAAGTCACAAAATGAAGAGATAATACAAAATTCATCCAAAAATTCCAATCTTTGGTTATTGGTGGAGTTAAATCAGTAGAACATGAGCTTATTTAAATTTTAAAACATGAATGATAACCTTCGTTATTGATGAAAGTTTCGAATGCCCATTTAATAAAAAAAAAACAAGGCTTTAGGCTTAAAACGAAAAACAAGATGACTTTGTTCATCAATTCAAACCACAACCAATATTTCGAAGACGTAATTCATTGGGTCATTTTAGCAAACAGGTAATAAGCTAGATCAAAAGTTTAATTCAAAACTTCATTTATGGTAGGAAAACCGAAGTTGGATGACTTCTGCACAAAATCGTTTACAAAACTCGAAATCATACACGGTTCAGTGGGTAAGAAAATGAGCACATTGTAAATGAAAGATTTCAAACAAAGTTCGTTGTTGTACAAGGAAATGAAAACAGGGAGAGCTTGGAGAAACTTTATGGAAAAGGTTTATTAAATTCACGGTTAAGAAAAAACATCCCAAAGAACCAATTTCAGATTTGTATGAATGATTTAGTTAAAATGGCGTGGTGCAATAACAGAATATTTGCATTTTAGTAGGCATCAATTTAAAAATTAAGAGGTAAAGAAATAAATAGGAAAGAACCCCTACCTTCTGTAGAACACAAATTCAGCCGGAAATGAAGAAAGGGTTGAACTTAGAATTCTTTTATTTAAAAGCTATAAATTCTTACGCTTGAGATTGATTTGAGTTGATATTTGTCACAGTAGAAAAGGGGAGAAAATTTCAGTGGATCTTAAAAGAAAAAGGAGGTGCTTTCCTTTATAGTTAGAGCTGGTGACAGGGAAAAATACAGGACTGCCTCTCTAGCTGCTCATGTCCGCCACATGTACTACATGCTAAAGATTTTCTAGACTTCCAGAGGTCTGCTAATCACGATTCCTAATACTAGGAAGGGATAGTCCATTCAGTTTAATTCACCCCTACTAGGTTCAGGGCACTCTCCCGGTTGTAAGTAACTGCATGTGCACGGACAGTTCTTTCCAAATGGTCGGGCTCGGGCTCAATGCCCAAGCGAAAATTTATTGGGTGTCACACAAATGGTCTAAAGATCTAAAAAGACATTATTACATCAAACTCGTCAGGCGTATTTCTGCATTACCATGTACGAAGTCGTGAACTGGGACCAATTGGTGATGAATATAGGGATGATTATATGCCAAACTCTTCATATGGATGTCCTCTAATACATATTAAAAATTCACATCAATCGGATAAACGAGCTTAGAGATATGGTCGAAACAGTGAACTATCTGGCGGCTGAAAAGTTCCTGAATTCTTTTTGATGTTTTACTGTTTCGTCTTTTTGAGGCTCTGGATTAACTCAAAACTCAAATCCCTCCATTCTAGGAGATAACTGGTCTTTTGGGCATTAAATAGTTATTTGGATAATTGAAAACGGACTCAGTATGAAGATTTTACAACGTTTTCAGTGAAGACCCTAAATCTGAATTCTGGTTAGAAACGTTCTCAAAATTTGAAGAATTTTTTTTGGTAAGAAAACAAATTCAAACTTGGTATTATCGCCTATGTAGACCACATCAACCAGAGGATGAGTCTCTAGCAACTGAATTTCTTTTTGGACATCATTAGGTTCGGGAAAACATTTATGAAGATACTCTTGTAAAATGGTTGAGGCACATATGTCAAGTCCCAAGTGAGAGATATTTCTAAGATTCAAAGTTAAAGCACAAAGAGAATGATAATCACTCCCAAACTTAGAATTTTAGGTGTCTCTAGATAGACTAGTCAGAATTTCCCTAATTTCTAGGTCATCAGATTCCTGAAAATGGCCAATTATTTCTTCTAAGTTATAAGTAGGAGGTGCATTCTCACTCATATTTAAAATCTCTACGAGTCTATTGTCTTCATCTGATACTATTGTTCCTGAATCGTTGGACTCTAAAACACTAGTCTCGGGATAAACTCGTTCCTCTAAACCATTATCGTCTTCATAATAACAAGGAAATATTTCACCGTCTATAACAATGGTATCTCTCGTTAAATCCTTTTCCTCTTGAATAGGTGAATTATCATTAACATTATTAGGATTGGAACTAGAAACATCATTATTATCATGAAGCTAAAATGGTGTAAAAGTTTCATGATTATTATGAATACGGATTTCAAACTCTTCATCAATACTCTCTTCATCATCATAATAATATGAATATGGTTGAACCCTATCTAAACTAGTAGTGCTTTCATAATAATATGAAGATGGTTGAACCCTATCTAAACTAGTAGTGCTTTCAATACTAAGCTCGCCCTCTAAATTAGGTAAATATTCATCATTATTATCAAGGGTAAAATTGGAAACACTATTTTGGCAATTAAGAATATTTTGAGCAATTCTCATTGTTGCAATGTACTCCTTTGTAAATAAGTCAAACCTATGTGTCGACTCAGTTAACTGCTTGAGTGCTTCTTCTAGAGGCATAACGGGTTCATAAGGAGTACTAGGTCGCAACTGCTCGAGTGGTTCTTCTAGAGAGGTGTTTTGGTCACCATAAGGAGTACTAGATATCATCTTCTTGAAGAAATTTTCGAAAGAAATAGTATGAGAATTCAACTGCTTGAGGGCCTCCTTTAAATACAAAGAACTCGAATTTTGCTCGTTTTCCCGTTCATATGACTGGTGCATATGAATAGTAATTGGGATCGCCAATATATGAACCATAACCTACAGAGGGTTGGTAGTGGTCCGAAGTACTATTCACACTATGGTCATAGTATGGGTAATGTCCATTTTGAAACTCAGTTGGATATTCATTATATTGGATATCGTAATACCAGTTTGACATTTTTTTTATATAGTGCACGTGCAAATGCAGGTTCGACTAAAATAGATAAGTCCAGGTTACCTTAGCAGAATATACCTACAGTCAAAGACTGGTCAAAGGTACGAGGCTAAGGCTTGTGGTGGTTCGGCTGATAACGCCCAAAAGGTTCAGTTTACTATCCCACGTGTTTTTCCTAAAATTGGTGCCAGAAGATGCAATTGGTGTGTGGACTTGTGTTTTCTTTAATTTATTTATAGTACAAAATAAAATAAAGAGAAAATAAAAATAAAATAAAATAAAGATCTTGCTAAAAATATACAAAAGAAATCCTAATTTCCTAATTTACTTATTTACAAAATGAAAATCTAAAAAAAAAAATTGGGTTTTATTACTTACCTTTTTTGGTAGGAAATTCCACAATAAATGTAGAATATTACTTGCACATCAAAAACAAGAAGATACCCAAGCGAAATGTAAAAAAAAAAGTAATAAAAAAATAAATTAAATAAATTAAATTCTAAACTAACTAAACCTAAAAACAAAAATAAATCTAAAACCCTAACCTAAAAACAAATTCGCGTCGGCGACGCCAAAAATTATTGTGGTTGTAGAAGTGGTAAAAATAGTTCGTTCACTCAGACTTGTGAATATTGATTTTAGACTTAAATTCTAACACTAAAATAGAAAAACTCAAATAAAAGTTGATATCATAATTAAGAGAACGTTGAGGCTAAGGTTCCACTATTTACCAATTTTCAAAGTGATTTAATTCAATAATTATAATTATGCAATTCATACATTCAATTTGATTCTAAAAATATTACAACAAGTAGATTTTCAGAATAACAACTATAAATCGAAAGCATAAAACATAAAAACCCTAGGCTAAGCATGTATCATCAAAAGAAATCACAATTGCTTAACGAAAATCATTAAATCAAAATTTAACAAAGCAAATAATCATACAGGAATTGCAAAAATTAGATTAATAAGAATATACCACTTTTTATTGGAATAATAGCTTCCTCTGTCGCCTCAGCAATGGGGTTTAGCTCATCATAGCAAAAAAAATAGAAGAAGAAATCATTTTATTTATATTTTTAGAAAGAATTACAAAGAAGAACTGACCCAATGCGTCACAGAAAGAATAAGATTCTTTAATGAATTTACGACAGCTTCTGTGTGAGTTAAAACCCAAAATGTCGTTGTGACTATTCGCGAAACCGTTGCTAAAGGTATTGAAATTAAAAGTATAGGTCACGGTATACAATGACAGTTTTGGAGAGCATCTTTCTTCTTTTTCTTTCTCCGACCAAGAACCCTAGTTTTCTGAGATGTATTTTTTTTTCTCGATCCTGGCTACTTGCCAGACTCCTCCATACTTTCTACACGACCCTTATTTATAGTAGAACACACATAACTCGATTTCTTCCCAAAACCTTCGAGAATATTTTCTTTGAAGAGAATCATATCTCGGTGATGTTTTGATTGTCAAAAGATATTGAAAAGATATGGACAAAATCGTGTTAGAAAGAAAATGCCGAGTTTCCCAAAATATTTATTCTTTCCAGTTTTACCAAGATATTTTTCCACCTGTGTGATTTCACGAGTGTTGATTTTGTTGATGTGTTGCGCACAAAGTCCTCTTAATAAAGCAAGATATAATCTTATCTTAAAACATTAATATCTTCTCAATATATTCAAACCAAATCCACAGATTTGATAAGATTGAGTTCCCTCCAAAAATGAATTTGAAGTTAAATGAGGTTGGTGCTTTTAACACATTGTTGGATGCCTTTATCATTTTCCTTAGGAGTGCCTTTAGTAATTTTTGGTGTGCCTTTAACACTTTTTCCGAGTCAATTTTTTTTAAAATATTTATTTTCCAAAAATATCTACAAACACATAAAATAACACAATTAATACACAATCGAGAACTATCAATATAAAGAATTGAGAAAAGTCAGACACAAAAATATGTCTATCACCTTTGCTAGAGATTATCAGTATGAGCAATTGAACTCTGATTTTGTCTCAATTGACTAAGTCCGTTTTAATCTTCAACTGCCAACTTTTTGTATCTTTCGTTAGCAAATCTAACATTTTTAACGGTCATCTCATTTCTCATATTCCAAACATTACACAATATTGAGGCACCCATTATAAAGCATTTATGATATGAATCTACTTGCAACAATTCTCGAAAAAACTTTAGGATCACTACTATCTGAGTTTCTTAGAATACTTGCAATAAATCAAACACTATATATTCTGGAATAAATACATCTGGAAAAAAAAGGCGTTTAATCGTTTATTTTTCTTGTCCATAAAAAGTATATTTGTTGTTCATATCATGAATAAAACAATATCTATTATGTTTAACTGCCAATCCATTATGAACCAATTTCCACATGAATACCTGTATTCTATGAGAGGTATTTGACATTTTCCAAAATAGTTCCAAAGAAATTCACCAGTAACTGAAGCAGAGGAAATATCATTTGCAAGCAACTTATAACAAGACTTAGCTGTAAATTTACCTAAATTTTATTTTTGACCAACTCAATGTATCTTTAACAACATCTTCTTTAGAAGGATAAATAGTTATGATAGACTCCACAATATTTGGTGGTAAAATCACTGGTGATAAAGGTATACTCTACTCCTTAGAACGTTGGTTAATAAACATTAGTTGGTTGGTCTTCTCTTACACCCAAATTTTGCAAACTGACTCCTAGCAGATTGGGAATCCAATTATCTTTCCATTTGCTTACTTTTTGTCCATTGTTTATATGACAACAACAATTAGGATTTATAATGTTTCTCACAACTAATATACTTTTCCAAGTAGTAGAAGCATTTGTTATTTCATCAACAAACTAATAAGTTTCCTCTCTAAGATATTTAGCAATTAACAATTTGACCCACAAAGAACTTTTATTTTCTAAGAATCTCCAGACTAGTTTACAAATGAAAGATTTATTTATCAAGTCAATATCTCATATAACTAATCTTCCATATGATTTTAATTTGCATATTTTCTTTCAACCTACAAAAAATATAGGAATATTGAATCATTTTATCTGCTGAAGTACTCTTTGGAAAGTAAACAAGTTCCTATAAAATATATTGGAACAAAAGCAAGAATACACTTGGAAAGAATAGTTCTTCCTGCGGGTACTAAAAGTGGTGTTTCCAATCGGCCAATTTGTTGTTGAACTTATTAATCAAAAACTCAAAGTTGTTATTTTGTTATCATTTAGAAGAAGATGGTGATAAATGCATAATCTACATGGTATTAGTGTTAATTTCATATTTGTTTTAGTTATATTTCTTGCATTCTACCTTATATTACTTTTGTTTTCTATTTAGTTTCTCATGTTAAGACGAATCAACCAAAAGAAGTAGAAATAGCTTTAAAATTATTAAGGAAGTAGAGTGCTACAAATGAAGAAAGATCAAAGATAAATTGGAACTTATTCAAATTCTGAATTCTTTACCTCCATATTGAAAATAATTGAAAGACGAATTGGAACTTGTTTGAAAGACTTGAGTATACAGAGAGATGTTTGAATAATAACTCATCACCTCGAGTCAGCCGAACCTGAAGCCTAAAAATCAAGATTTTCAAAGAGTCTACAGGAGAATGTTCTACTAGAAAGTGCACCAATGGTCCTAGCCGAACATCGTACATATGTGGACACAAAATTGACTTCTAAATTGAGTATATACGTTTCCGGGATGATTTCAAACCCTAGAAAGAGAATATACTTTATAGCCAAGCATTTAAGGATATAAAAGAAGACATCTAAGGCTCAAAAAAAACATCCTAAACCTTAAAGTTCTCTTTTACATAAAAACTTAGGGTTTACCCCTTTAAGGGGAAACCGTTATTATTCTTTTTCTTATTCTTTTTCTTATTTTTTGTATATTTTCCATGGGCTTTAGTAAACCCACGAGTAGCTAACTTTCCTATTGGATGGGGATGTAGTTGGTAGTCTTAAGCATTTGAATCAATCTAGTTGGTTAGTTTTAATATTAATGATCTCTCTTATCCCTTATATTCTACTATTAATATCGCCATGTATGATTTGAAGACTTGTTTGTTTAAGTTGCAAATTGAATGTTCATGTTGTCATATCTAAAGCTAGACTAGGGTTTGAGATCCAAAATTTTCGAAAAACTCTAATCACAAGTAGCACAACATGGTTATTAACGACGGGGTGTTGTCGGGCGATCCTAATTGCCATGGTTCAGCAGCATCAGAATGAGCTGTGGGTGGGAAGATACCCCCCACAAAGAGGTTACTTAGAATAACCTCAATTCACGAAGATCAATGCTCTCACTAGGTTAAACTTGAGTGGATATTGCGCTAGGTTATTTAGCATGAAGGATTCAAAGAGTGGTTCTTGCGCTTGCGCCTTTGATGGTATAAAGAATGTTGCCGAAATGAGCCCGTAATGGGATGCTTTAGGGTTATTGGTACGAGAATGATTGAATGTTAACTCTAATTGATTAACGATCATGTTTGTTGATAAAAGATGAAACCTTTAACCAGTATTTTCTCCCTCTTGATCAAAATCTTTATTTGTTTCGATTTTGCTTTATTATTTTCGTTTAATTTAGTTTAGTAACTCACAACACCATTTAATTACATAAGAAGTTGAAAACAAATAACAATTACACGGTTCCTCGGGAGAGCGATACTTACTACTGCTATATTAATTTTTAATATTAATGGAAAATATTTAAATTAATTTGTTACACTTATTGTATACATCAGATAGATACTAATAAATAATTTATGGTCTTCATTTCTATAACACCTGACTCCTCCGAAATGATATTCTTTCTGAAATATAACACCTTTGTTGGATAAAAATTATTCCTGTAACAAATAAACAAACCAAACACCAGAAGCTTTGAAAATGTTAACGTTAGCGCAAATATCACATTTTCAGACAATCACTCAAAACACAAATAAGAGGAGTCGCCTGTTCAACAGACTGCCCTTAACTCGATATTTGCCAGGTACACTTTAGAAAAGTGTTGCTATACCTTTTAGAGTTGGCAAATCGAATCCAGGATAAAACCTCTTGATACCAACCCAGTTAGCAAGACTCGTTGGCCCGTTGTGAACTTAACAGAAGAATAAGATAAAAATAAATCTATTACGCACAACAAAGCGAGAAGAGGGGAAAAGACGACAGGATAGTAGCTG
>JAJJMC010029502.1:1101995-1167310 GCA_023531435.1 Papaver californicum
GCAAAACACACGCAAAAAACACACGCAAGCTCCGCAAGCCCGCGTGCATGCTTCGGTGCGAAGCACCGCACATGTGTGAATTTGCCCACTAGCCCATTCCCTTAGTCTATATCCAATCCACACATTTTTCCCTTAGAAGTAACTTTCGTGGTAATTAGATAGACTTCATCCTTGGTTTATCCCATGCGGGACAAACCAAAGGTTTCTCATTCACATAGAAGTGAAAAATGGATTTTTTATTTCCACACACAATATAGGCTAGTGACCCTTTGGTCCCATCAAGATAATTTTTGTAACAAAATATTTGTTTTTTTGTAAATAAGCAATAAATTCATTTTTAATTCTAACAACCTTTACCGAAATGTATTGAAGATTTGTTAAAAAAGATATACACAGTCTGTTTACATTAAGTGGTTGATAGTTGGTAATTAGCTTGCAACCTTCATAGAGACCTCGTGTTTCATCTCCATTAATAAAGATATCATTTAAGAGTTTATGATGAATAATGTTGGAGATAAAGGGTATCTTTACCTACCCCTTTTATAGCTTGAAAAATCGTTGAGGAAACTAATTTAGAAAGACAAAAATGTTGCATATTCAACACAATTCATAATCCCGGTGTGAAACAAATTATGTAATCTCATTAAGTGTAACACATGACTGTAATAAGATTAGTTTACTTTATCATATGTCTTAGAAAAATCTAGGTTCAATACAAATACTCTTTCCTGAGTTATGTATGGAATGGAAAATTATTTACCGTTATGATTATAAATTTATAATCTCAGTGATTTATCTATATTGGGGGTCCGAATTCTCATGGGTTAAAAATGACTACATTGGGTTTGGGTGTAAATCAGGCTAGACCATGCCGCCTGATTCAAAAACTAATACGGAGTATAAGTTAACAGACCAGTATTCATATGAAATTTAAGGCCGAACAAAGTAAATAATTTAATGGCCAGTCTCTCAAAATTCATTTTTCTTATGAGCAAGCTAGGTCGGATTCAGTAAACCGTAATTATATATTTTTTTCGTTTTATCAAAAATATTACTATTATTTTTACTAAAATGAGGAAATATTTTTCTTTTAGTTTGAATTTCGAATATGAATATTACCAAATTAGTTTTATTTTCAAATAATATGTATATATTAAAAAAAAATATTTTCCAACCTTAACATAATGTGAGTGATAATTATATTTAAATCTTAACATTACGACGGATTTTACACTAATTTTTTCTCCAAAATTAACATATAGTCAATGATATTATAATATATTCAAATCTCAATATTACAGGGGACTTATATTGATGTTTTTTTTCTTTTTCCAACCTTAATACATTGTGAGTGATATTATTGTATGCTTTTTTCCCTATACTAAATAGTTAAATAATAATTAGAGTACAAAAGAAATCAAAAATTAAATATAAAATAGTTTCATAAATATTTTGAGGAGTTTGATATAAATAGAAACAATTATATTTTATTTGTTTCTCGATTTGTGCATGACAATCTGCAACATGATACCGAAGCATGGAGACATCGTATGTTAACTGAAAGGAACAAATGGATATGCGAATGATTACCACTTGCAATGATTTGGCTCACATGGAGAGAAACTCAACGGTGCTTGGTGGGAAGAGGAAGATAAGTGAGGAAATCATTTTAGAAATTAAGGCATTTGTAGTACCAATGTAGTTAATTTCGGATCTTGGTCTCGTCTCGGCCGGGACCTTGACACCTTGATAACAATATTTTGGGAAAATTATCGGTGAAATATCGGGAGTCCCAAATCTTATATCCAAATTTTATAATGTGAATGCCAAGAATTAATTATATTTTTATTGATTTATTACCAAAAATCTTAACAACCATACTTTAAGAAGAGATCATATTAGTATATTACAATTTTAAGTTCAAAATTCCAAAATCTAGATTAAACAACAAGTATATACCTTGAATATCAGGTGAATCTCGACCGTATCGGGCGAATCTCGACCGTATCGGCCGATCCGACGATATTTGAAGATTCGTCGCGCTCTTGAAGCAATACCTTGAATATCACCGTTATCGCGGTCGTAACGGCCGATATTGACCACATAGATTAGTACTATGAGCCTCTAATTCATATTTATTTAACTCGATTCTTGTGAGTAGCATCCTTTATAAATGGGAGGATGTGGCGTTAGAATGTATATATTTTTTTTTCTATCCAAGTGATGGTTATACCACATTCTATTGTTATACTCCCTCCGTTTCAGGAAAAGAGTTACTTTGTCTTTAAATTTTTGTTCCAACAAAAGAGTTACTTTCATTACTCAACATAACAAACTTTCAAAACTACCCTTGTTATTTTAAGAAATGTTGTTATCCTCATTATAAAGATATATGTAGTATCAAACTTTTTGTTAGGGTAAATATGGAAATAAATTATAAAAGTTATTCTCTCTCATCTTGCCTTAACAATTGTGCAAATAGGAAAAGTAACTCTTTTCCTGAAACGGAGGGAGTATGAACTAAATTTTTTCATTAAACCTTCACAACCCTAGCCGCCTCCCTTTTCTCTATCCCTTCTCTTCTCCATTCTTTACCTTCACAACCCTAGCAGCCTCCCCTCTGAGCTTTGAATTTGTTCCTTTATGGACCAAATTCGAACTCGTATTTCACTCCAATCTTTCTTCTTTATGTGTTCTGCTGTTTTGGGTTTCTAATCTTAGATTTTTGAAGTTGCAATTCTAGATCTAGGTTAATTTTGGTTTCTACTGTGGGTTTTCTTTCTATCCTAATTAAGCTTTATGGTACTGTGCTTCTTCATCTACATCATTATTTGCTCCTTTTTTTCCTTCATTTTTATCAAAACCTTGAGTAAATCTTTCCTAACTCTTCTAGAGTGGCTTCAACGGTAGTTGATCGTTGTGAGGTTTGAAGATGGTGGTGCAGGTGATGGTGGAGGTGTCTTAATGACGCAGTTTATTTTATCAATTGGGTTCCTCAAGGAGGAAATATTGTTTTGTTGCTTCTATTGTCAATCCATCTTTTTCTTCATTTTATTCGATCAACATCAACGAAATCACCAATTTCATATCTTAGGTACATGTTTAATCTTTGAAATTGGTGGCGACAATTTCTGTTGGATGGCTTGGTCATGGAAGATGATGGAAGTAAACTTTTTCATGGTTTCTGGTGGCTGCGGCAGATTTGGGTGAAGCCAAGCCAGTGATAGGGTTGAAATGTTTTAGGGTTTCCAGTTGAAGTTTTTTTTAGGCTCTTCTTGGGCTTAAAATTTCTCACTATTTTAGGGCCTTCATCCCCTCGGGTGGGGTAAGGGATTTTCAAACATGGATGAATTATGTAGCCTACAGGGTTTTTTACATATCTAAATTATGTAAGAAGCATTTTCTCTTTGGAGTTTGTACCATGTACTTACTATTTCAATAATAAAATTTCTATCTATCGAGCAAAAAAAATAAATCTTTTCGTTAAATGTTGAAATAAATTTAAATCACGTGAGCATATATTATGTCATAGTCATAGCCCCCAACAAGAATGCCAATCGAATCCTAATAATTTTTATTGTTTAGATAGCCAAATTTTTTTGATAACTCTCTTAATCGATCATTTTCCTTAAACGGTGTTTGTCTATGTAAATATGATGATGTCTTTTATTTTCTTGTTGTTGATAATAATGTACAAAAACTCAAGCAAAAAAAATATATTCTTGTTATATTGTTGGGGTATGTTCCTAGTCTATTAATTAGGTTTATACCTTCGCCTTGGTTTATGAGGTTGGAAATTCCATCAGACTCTCGTTGTTTTGTTCTAATGTTTTTTGGTTTTACTAATATATTCCTTTTTTACCAAGCAAGAGAAAAAAATCTGCAGAAATCAAAACCAGGCAAGAATCAAGTATGAACTTGGTTGCATAAATTGTATGAATCCAAGTGAATTGTATTTACTGAGGAAAATTCCAATGTGATGGGAAAATAAATAGAATTACTTATTTTGTGGTAACCATGAATTGGAAAATAAGCAAACATGATTGGTAAATAGGCTGAATTGAGGGTTTCCCTATGTAGGGCAAGCTATGATCGCTTGGCTATATTATGGCAGAGCAGATAATCTTGTCTTCTCGACCATTACTTAGTCTCTACCATATTCAATCCAACAACTATTATTAGTTGAATTCGACGAATTATACCGGTTTAATATAACATCTGTTGGAATCTTGCAACAATAAACAACAACGTTAGATGTATCAGAATAATATATAAAGAACTGAATCGAAAATAACTCTACCACGGACAACTACGAGGGAAGAGTCACAGGTTCAACAAATTGTCCTTACTCGAGAAGAGCAATGCTAAACACCAACGTGCGAAGATGTGTCCAGGATAAGACTTCCCGATATAGCTTGTATTAGCACAATACAAACTACCCACTCTTGAACTTAGCAATAGGGAAGGAAGGGAAATAAACACTCAAACGCGCAAAACAAAGCAAGAAGATAGTGAAAAGAAGACAAGATAGTAGCCGCTTCTGGGATATCTTGAAAACAGTTTTTCAAGTTGTATTTATAGGAAAAATTTACTTGCAAACCAAGTTAGGTTTTCTTATAAAACAAGGTTTTATTTCTTGTAAACAATTAAAACCGAAAAAAGGAATTTTTCATAAATAAAACTTTTAACAAAAATATTTTTGGAATTAAATTTCTAAAGAAAATCTTGCAAAAATAAATTTGTGTAGACATGGGCTTGGTGCATGGTATTCACACATGTGTATGACATGGGTTGGGCCATGTATTATTTGCCCACCCATTCCACCCACAAAATTTGACGAAATTACTATTTCACTCTCAACATGTGAGGACGAATGCAAAGAGTAAAACATGAGACTCCTTGTTTAAGAGTAGAGCTTTACACTCCTCTTCTCCTCAAACGTGAGGACCAAAACTAGTCTCCTCTTCTTCTATTTTTCACAGGAGAGGACAAGTTGTGTCCCTCTTCTATTTTCATGTAAGAGCAGAGTTGACGTCTCTCTTCTATTTTTTTTGTGTGAAACACTTATAATTCACGAGAGAACAAGCTAACCTCCTTTTATATTCACGTGAATATCCAATCTTAATATTTTAGGGTTTCAACAAATCTCAAAATCCTAAAACTACACTAGTCCTCTCACATATATTGAGCTATCAAGTTATTTTTACTTATTTTTATATATCAGGACACCATCTAATGTTTACCACACAACATTACTCGTTCCATGCTAAGCAGGGGACTTAGTGTAGATGGTGAGTTTTTGACAAGGATAAATTAGTAAATCACCTCTCAAGACTCTGGTCTGAGAAATACTGAACTGTTAAAATTCTGAAAAAGAATTCTCGGGTAGACGCTTATCCCTACTCTATCTCAGCCGCATATCCCTGACCTCTCTCTATATGTCTGACTAACATATATGATTAAATTGATGAAATTAATCGACATCCATCACTACACAAATTCATTAGAGCAACACTGGCGCACACGACAAGTTTCCCAGATGTTCTATGATTTTTATATAAAATCTCTTAGGCTCCTAGATGTATTGCACACTAGTATAGAGCAGTTTGAGTAATATTTTCAGGTGTTATATCCACAGTTGAATCCCCAAAATTACGTATGTTAATATTTATGTTCAAACTGAACAATATTAACTATTAAAATAACATATATTTATTTAATTAATTAAAGTACCACAAATGTACTTAAATTAAATAAAAATATGACTTCGTAGCTTCTACTAGTTAAAACAATCATACCTGGTTGCATTGATCCTTTGCTTAAAGAGACAACCAATGCAAGACGAGTAAAATAATTCAAAAAGGGTTTTAAAGCGCTTGACAACACTTATAAATGTGTCAAAAGTGTATCAAAAATATCCAAACCCTAATCAGGGTTGGAGAATAAAACCGCAACACTTAAAACGTTGCAAAAGCCGTCTCAAAACGTCCAAACCCTAATTAGGGTTTGAAAATAAATGTGCAGCACTTTCAAAAGTTACAAAAGTTTTTTTGTGTGAAAACCAAAGTTTGGTCCCCACTTCTAATTCACGAGAGAACAAGCTAACCTCCTTTTATATTCACGTGAATATCCAATCTTAGTATTTTAGGGTTTTAACAAATCTCAAAATCCTAAAACTACACTAGTCCTCTCACATATATTGTGTGTAAGGCTTCACTGCAATTTCATGCTCAGCTACATACTCTTATCAGTGCAAAATTGATATATAGTTCCATATTCGTAAATAAATACACATTTATTTTATTCTAGCCTGCTAGACTCCTCAACTAGTCAAGCAGGACACATTTATTTTATTTTAGTCTGACTCATCATCTAGTCAAGCAAGATACATTTCTTTTATTCTGCTAGACTCACTAGTCAAGTCAAGCAAGACAGACAGACTCATCGTCTAGTCAAGAAAGACGAGTCTTCAGTCAATAGACCCATTGAGCAGGTCTCAATTGACTTAACTCAGTAGTGTTTAATACTACAATATACACGAGACATCGAATGTCACAAATGGGGGGATATTAGTTAAGGTTTTGGTCTGTCGGTCTACGGCATGTGGTGTAGCAGTACGCCCACTAAAGAGAAGTTCTAGAAAGATCGATAACAGTTGAGTAGAGGAGTGGGAGGTTGAGTAACTGACTATTCAACCTTAATCGAAGTGGGGAACAGTTGTCAACACCTTCTCCACCTTCTCCACTTCACCACTACTCAACCACCGACAGTTTCTTCAAGAAAATAAGTCGACTAGTTACAATAGCTATGATATAAAGAGATGTTCAACAAATTGAACAAGTACAAGAATTTTACAAGAGAACAATTTTTAGATACAAGTTTTTACGCAAGTATGAACAACAGAGCAATTCTGAATTTCCTAGTCGAACACTAAAAAAACTAGTATCCAATTGTTCATAACTATTCACTCTGACCTCATTCTTCTCTCGCTTCCCTCCCTAAGACCAACCCTTCTCCTTCTCATTTTGCGAATGAAGCAAGACTGGAACGACCATTGCTTGGTTTAGTCCAGGATTGTACAGATTGATCTCTCGAATCAAAAAAAGTGCTTCAACAACACAAATGTTCTAAGGATTGACGAATTGTCACCTGCTCACCCACTTTTTCCAAAATAGCCTTCAATTTGTTTTTCCCCACAAATATTTTGGAAACCACAGTGGGAGATTAATCTCTCAGTTGCAACTCCCATTCTTCAATTTCTTAAGTTTTATTAATTTCAAAGATGGTTGGTCTCAGGTCAGGGTCAAAGACTACTTCTAATGTGAATTATGTTAGTACCAGTAATGGTACTTTAGGTAATACTCCTCAAGATACCAACGTTGACAATGCCACTCCTCCTCCACCTGAGCAACACACTGAAGAAGCAAGGGATGAACAGACTCCTCCTACCATTGACGATTTGATGCAAACTCAGGAAACCCTTGCAAGGACTCAAACAGAGGGGGATACAACACAGAAGGAGGTCCTCACCTTTTTCAAGACTCTTACAGAGAAATTAACACCAACAGAGCAGACTCAAAATACTTTTGAAGCAACTGTTGATACCAACACATCAACGGGTCACGTTCAAGATGATGATAAAATCCGTATTGTCCCTAACCCAGCACTAGAGAGAAGCCATCGGCCTGAATTTTACTCGTGAATATTTAGAACGGTTTCTCTAAAGTTACAGAAAGAAAAGTTCATCTGCAATTCATCAACACCAACCTCCATATCCATATGACATGCAAAGGATCCCTCTTCATAGGAGATATTCATCTCCTCCATTCTCACTTTATGATGGAACGGAAATGCTCGTGAATATATTTCATGATTCCTGGAAGCATTAGGAGAACAAGAGTACAACCATGTATTACGCCTGAGAGAATTTTCTAAATCTCTCACCGGAAGAGCTTACACATGGTACAACAATCTTGCTCATGACAGTATTTCTAACTGGTGTGAAATGGTTAATGTATTTTACAGGAAATACTTTTTTGTTTCTGAACAATTGTCGGATTTGGGAAGAATGTTTCAGCAAAGCAATGAACATCCCAAAGATTATGTCAAACGATTCAGAGTTCAGGCCCTTGACTGCCAAGACCCAAACGTGACGGTACTCCAACTGGTAGAACTCTACATCAATGGAATGATACCATTATATCATGCTTTACTAGAGAACTTGCGCTCAAACATTCTCTGAACTACATGAAGCTTCCAAGGGATCTGCTAATACCGCACCTGCTTTGCTAAAAGAGGACAAGGCCTCTTGTCAAGGAATGAAGAAGCACGTGAGACTTGCAGCAGTCGACGCCTAGCTCAAAGATAATTTAGCACACAACCATATGTAGGTGTTTTGACTGAAGGAAGTAAAAGGAAATCTCTAATATCAGAGCCACAACCTAAGTGTGCAGCACTAGCACCAGTTCCAACTCCGGCACCATAGGCAAAGCGATAACCTCGAAGACCTAATCAAGCAGATGTAGCTCCACCACCGGCTCAATGTCAACAACAACAACAACCAAGAGAGGCTTCAGCAGCTGATGCGTGTCGTAAGTGCAACAAATTACTCGATATATTTCCCACTAATTAAATAATACTATAGTGGTACTAAGGATCGTTCCCACAGAGATCTGTGTAATTGATAGGTTATTGAGATTAGTAAAACTAATAATAAAAGTAAATAACTAAAGGGGATTGGTTGTTTAAAGTAACTTAAAATAATAATAATAAATAGAAAAGATGATTAAGGAGTCCTTCACCGTTACCAAACGTTGACTTGATTAGTATACCAAATACTCTTAAATAACTCTGCATCCCTAGATTCCATAATAGTATGCAGTCCAATGTCAGAAAAATTTCACAACTCATAACCATGAACCTATAAGCACTAGTGTGCTCAGGATACCCTATGAAAAAACAATCAACGGTTTTGGGTCCTATCTTAGTTCTCTTAGGTGGAGGGATGACCACTTTTGCCAAACACCCCCACACTTTGAAGTAAGCATAAGATGGTTGTCTACCTTTCCATAACTCTTATGGAGTTTTATCTGATCCTTTAAAGGGTACTCTATTCAGGATATAGCAAGCTAAAAGGATGGCCTCCCCCCACAAGTTTGCAGGTAATCCTGAATTAATCAACCTGACATTCACCATATCCTTAAGGGTACGATTCTTACGTTCAGCTACAACATTGGATTTAGGTGAATAAGAGGTTGTCATCTCATGTATTATACCATGTTCTAAGAAAAATTCTCCTACAGGAATTTCATACTCTCAACCACGGTCAGACCAAATAGTTTTAATAGTAGCATCCAATTGATTTTCAACCTCAAGTTTATCATCTTAAAGGCTTCTAAGGCATCGTCCTTACCCTTAAGCAAGTAAACATGATAGTATCTAGTACAATCATCTATGAAAGTGACAAACCACTTTTTACCACCTCTAGTTTGAACTGACTTCATATCAACTAGGTCTAATGGATTAATTCTAAGGGTTTAGAAATTCTCTGGGCGTTCTTACTGAATGATTTCTTATCATGCTTAGATTCTATGCAAATATCACACTTATGATCTCTATCAAACGTGAATTTAGGTATGCAGCCTACGCTAATAAATTTACACATTGATTTATAGTTTACATGACCAAGTCTACCATGCCAAATATTCAAATACACACACATGTAAGCAGAAGAATCATTCATATTTATTCCAACAGATTTTACATTAAGCTTATAAAGACCCTCAGTCTTATAACCCTTATCCACGAAATCTTTTCCCTTAGTTACTACAACTTTCCAGAATCAATTACAACTTTAAAACCCTTATCATCTAAAACAGAACATGAAACAAGATTCTTGCAGATGTCTGGAACATGAAGAACTTCATTCAATGTGAGAGTTTTTCCAGATGTAAGCTTCGGCCCGACCTTTCCCTTTCCTACAACCTCTGCTACAGATGAGTTACCCATAAGAGTTTTTTTGCCTTCCCCTACCTTCTGATAGGAGGTGAACAAGTCTCGGCTTCTACAAGAATGATTAGTAGCTCAAGAGTCTACCCACCAGTCCCTCACATTTGTCACCATATTAGTTTCAGACACCATTGCAGAAAACTCATTCTTATTCTCAAAAACCAAGTTAGCATTATTCTTCTTATTAAGATATTTACGTTGTCTACAGTGAATTGTCATATGAAAACGATTCCCACAAACATAACAAGCACCCTTAATATTAGTAATGCTAGATTCAGGTTTATAAAACATACCTTTGTTGTAAGGACCATGCTTAGGATTATGTTTGTTGTTATCACCTTTTCCAGATTTGGAAGATTTGTGCTCATACATTTGAGCCTTGTTTTTTCATGTCCCGTGCAAATGACACGTTCTTGTCTTTGGTGCATAATATTTCTTCAACTTGAATCTTTTTTTCCAAATCAACCATGCTGACGTCACCAGTTTCATGTCTCAACTTCCTTTTGTACTCCGACCAAGAAGATGGTAACTTCTCAAACACCGCAGATACTTGGAACGTCTCATCAATGACCGTACCTTCAGCAAGAATCTCGTTGATGATTTGTTGGAATTCAAAAAATTGATCAACAACAGGCTTATCATTCGTCATCTTGAAATCCATAAAATTTGCTACCAGAAATTCCTTGCTACCTGGAGTCTCTGCCTAGTACTTTGCTTCTAACGCAGTCCACAAATCATAAGCATTGAAATTTTCTTTAGCATTATAAAAACCATACATCGTATTTTCTAAACAACTCATAATATGATTTTTAGCCATATAATTGTGCCTCTTGAAAAACAAGTATTTCCTTTAGTATTCAACAAATCATCAAAAGGAACCAGTTCTACGTCCAATTCATGAAAACTCAGGAAAAAGAGCATATTGGATTGCCATATCTTGAAATCCTTTTCGTTGAACTTCTGTGTTTTTTCAACATCGTTCTTTCCCATTGTTACGAGATAAAGGTAATGTGTTAAGATTGTTAGAATCTTGCAATAATGAACAACAATGTTAGACATATCAGAATAATATATAAAGAACTGAATCGAAAACAACTCTACCACAAACAACTACGAGGGCAGAATCACAGGTTCAATAAATTGTCCTTAATGCATTAATTCACGGGTATACTCGAGAAGAGCAATGCTAAACCCCAACGTGCCAAGATGTGTCCAAGATAAGACTGCCCGATATAGCTTGTATTAGTACACTACAAACTACCCACTCTTGAACTTAGCAACAGGGAAGGAAGGGAAATAAACACCCAAACGCGTAAAAAAAAGCGAGAAGATGGTGAAAAGAAGACAGGATAGTAGACGCTTCTGGGATATCTTGAAAATAGTTTTTCAAGTTGTATTTATAGGAGAAAGTTACTTTTAAACCAAGTTAGGTTTAGGTTTTCTTATAAATCAAGGTTTTATTTCTTGTAAAACAATTAAAACCGAAAAAAAGAATTTCCCATAAATAAAACTCTTAACAAAATCATTTTTGGAATTAAATTCCTACAAAAAATCTTGTAAAAATAAATTTGTCTAGACATAGGACTTGATGCATGGTATTCACACATACATATGGTATGGGTTGGGTCATGTATTGTTTTCCCATCTATTTCACCCACGTTTTACACACTATCCATATGAGAATAGTTATATAATGGACATCCTTCTCTAGATTACCCAATGTGTGACTAAACAAAAGAGTTTCATTCATTCAAAGAAATGAGTGAGCATCCATAGAATCCTAAGTCCTAAGATCAAACCACACCAAGACCAACAAAATATTTATTTAAAATTCATTTTTTCCAACAACATCTACTATTAGTACAATCCAATGACTATTATTGGTTCAATCCAACATACATTATTAGGTTAATCGAACATATAATAATTGTTCCTTGGTTACAACATATCACTTAAGTACACTAGAACAGTCCAGTGTGTTTATATTCATTTACTAGAAATTAGAAATTAAACTATATTTATATTACATAACGTTAAATATTTTCGAGGACCCTAGTGGTATTCATATATATTGGCCCCGTAATATATTTATATTAACCTTAAATATTTATTTATTTATTTTTATAAAAAAGATTTATTGAGAAAATGAGAGAGTACATCAACTTCTTACAAGGTGTAAGAAGAGAAAAAGAACAAAAAACAAAGAAACAAAAAAGAAAAGATTACAACTTTAGAGAAATATAAGATCCCAATTAAACAGAAAACTATTGCAGTTCCCTCTAAAGTTTGATTTGAAGAGTGCAACCCATGATACTAGAAGTGCTTTAGAATCTTGACAAAGTTGGTCCACAGTCTTTGATTTATCTTCAAAAAAATTGGTATTCCTTTCATTCCAAATCATCCATAGAGCAGTAGCAGGAATTAAGAACCAAATAGCATTGTCCATATCCAGAGGATTGAGAGATCCCCAAACTTGCAATAGATCCAAAACAGATGATGGCCAAATTCCACTAATGCCAGAGGAAGGTAGTAGGCAGTTCCATATTTTTGTAGACATCGGACAATAAAAAAACAAATATTTGACACTTTCATCGGTATTATTACAGAGATAATATTTATTGACATGGTAATAGCCCCATTCTATAAACTTGTCAGTCGTAATGATTCGATCATGGGAAGCAAACCATAAAAAAAAACATATTTTGGTTGGTATTCTCTTGTTCCAAATCATTTTATGTGGAAATTATAGATAAACATCACTATGGTGCAAGGCAGAGTAGAGGGAGCCAGTGGAGAAAGTACACGTTGGTGTTAAAGTCCACCTTCTTCTATTTTCATAATTACAGAGCATTGGGGGATCGAGACCAATTAAATCAAAGAGTGACACGAGTTGTTCTGTTTCAACATCAGTTAAAGCTCTTTTAAAATGCAGATTCTAACTAGTAGAATTGTTGCTTGAAGAAATATGAGAAGAAACGGATCCTTTTTTGTTGTTACTGATCTTGAAAAGTGTAGGGAATGAGCATTTAAGGGAACAATTTCATACCCAAATATCTGACCAAAAAGAGATACTAGCACCATTTTGTACAACCAAAGAACAAAATTGTGCAATATAGGAAGCTTGTTTAACAATAGCTTTCCAACAAGAAGATACATAAGCATTATTTACCTTATCTGGGATCCATAAAGAGGCAGACATACCATATTTTATTTAATTAATAGAGCACCATAATGAATTCTTCTCAACACTAGATCTCCAAACCCATTTGGTTAGTAGAGCTTTATTAAATTATTGTAAATTCCTAAAACCCAAACCTCCATTTTCAATTGGAGTGCAGATCAGAGACCAGTTTGCTAGATGTTTCTTATTAGATTCATCAATGTTATCCCATAAAAAATCCATAATCTTCTTTTCCAGCAAATTTATTATAGAGACAAGAGCCTTGAATAAATTAAAAAAGAACAATGGCAGAATAGGAAAGTACATGTTTAATGAGAGTGATCTTACCCCCTTTAGACAACTGATATTTTTTCAAGTAGCAAGTTTGTTATCGAATTTTTTGACAACTGGATCCCATATGGCTTTTGAATTAGACTTAGCACCCAGTGGAAGACCAAGATATAGAATGGGAAGTTTATTAGTTTGGCGTGAGCCCAGGAATCCAGCAAAGGTGTCTCTCCCAAACCCACCAATCTGGTTTTTGGGTTGTTTGCCCTAAGCCCTGAGACCAATCCAAAACACTTCAATGCACTGAACAAAAAGTGAATTTCCTCTCAATCCTCCTTGAGAAAGAGAATTGTGTCATCATCGTAGTGTAAATGAGAAATCCTTTAACCATCCATTTTTACATAAAATTCAGTAAGAAGGCCATTAAGAGTAAGTTTATCAAGGAATCTAGCAAAACCATCCATTGTGATATTGAATAGCATGAAAGAGAGTGGATCACCCTGACGAACACCCCTTGAACATCCAAAAGAACCAAAAGGTGAGCCATTTATAAGTACATAGAATGAAGTTGTGGAGTAGCAAAAATGAATCCAGTTGCACCATTTTTCTTTGAATCCAATCTTTCTAAGAATCAGTTGCAAATATGACCAGTTGATTGATAGACACATTTGTGTGCCTATTTTATCTCAATTCTATATAATGTTGGAACTCAATTTTGTGCTAATATTGTGTTTTTATGTATTTATAGGTATTTTTGGGAAATAAACTTGCTTGGAAAAATCGGCTCGAAAAATTGCTAAAGGCACCCCAAGTTACTAAAGGCACCAAACAGAGGGATAAAAGCACCCTCCTTATTCTTCACGTTCAAAAGAGTTTTGGCGGGAAAAATTGAATTTCACCTGCGATATTTGCTAAATTGATTTTAGAATTGTTTTAGTGAGATTCGATCGCAGAAATGGGTTGGTTTGGGCCTGTTGCACTTAAACATGACTGATAAGTCCACCAGATTCGATCAAATAGGGTTGAATCATCAGTTTGGAGAGAAAGCAAGGCACATATATTATGTGGAGATATTCTCGGTTTTTTATCCATTTTAGGAAGGATTGCGTGTTTCTTAAGGGTGTTTGACTCCAGAAGAGACATGTAGAAACGTGTTTGGGGTGTTCCACCAGCTGCAAACGCGTGAAAGAGAAGAAAAAGAAGGAATTATTTCCCCTGAACCGAGAGAAAAGAAAGAAGATTATATTAAGTTATTAAAGAGATTTGGAGGCCCTGATGAGTATAGAAGAGGTGTTGGAGTCATAGCAGACAGATATCGAGAGTTTGGAGAGAAGATAGAGGCTACAAAGCGAAAAATCAAGAAGTTGCAGATAATATTTTTTTGCTGCTGAAGAACGCGAAGAACAAAGAATAGGCGATGGTTCACGGTTTATTCATCACTCTTGCAACGAATATCTTCATCTTTGCAACGTTTATTGTCATCTTTACAACGTTTATCTTCAGCTCTAAAACACTTGCATTGTAACAGTGAGTCTGTAATGCCACCAGAGTCGATCAAATAGGGTTGAATCATCAGTTTGGAGAGAAAGCAAGGCACGTATATTATGTGGAGATATTCTCGGTTTTTTTGTCCATTTTAGGAAGGATTGCGTGTTTCTTAAGGGTGTTTGACTCCAGAAGAGACATGTAGAAACGTGTTTGGGGTGTTCCACCAGCTGCAAACGCGTGAAAGAGAAGAAAAAAAAGGAATTATTTCCCCTGAACCGAGAGAAAAGAAAGAAGATTATCTTAATTAATTAAAGAGATTTGGAGGCCCTGATGAGTATAAAAGAGGTGTTGGAGTCATAGCAGACAGATATCGAGAGTTTGGAGAGAAGATAGAGGCTACAAAGCGAAAAAATCAAGAAGTTGCAGAGAATATTTTTTGCTGTTGAAGAACGCGAAGAACAAAGAATAGGCGATGGTTCACGGTTTATTCATCACTCTTGCAACGAATATCTTCAGCTTTGCAACGTTTATTGTCATCTTTACAACGTTTATCTTCAGCTCTGAAACACTTGTATTGTAACAGTGAGTCTGTAATGCCTATAAACGTTGCAAACTCGTTGTTTTATAATTTTCTCTCCATTTCATCTTTGTAAGCAATTTTTGAGCCATGAATAGATATTCTGAGATGTTGTTTACCATGATGAGCTAATTCTCACGTAACCAAGGCAATGGAGAAAACTATTTACGCATGATTGATGGGTAATTATTTTATTTTCTCTAGCTTAATTATATAATTCACTTAATCACTGCTTCTGTAGAGTTTTAAATTGTTTGCATAATTTTCTTAATTATTTGTGATTCAATTTGATAGGTTATACTTTGTTAAATCAGTTGATAATCTATGCTTAATGAGTATAAATAATATTTGAGAATATGCCTGATTGTTAATGAATTCAGGAATAAAAAGACTTAAAAGATGACTAGGGTTTTGAAATATTTATAACATCATTCAATCATGTTTAGTAGTGGAATCCAATGTCTTAGTTAATTTTAAAATCTTGAAATCAATTTTTTCATTTAAGTTTTTCTATTTCTAGTTTAGTTTTAATTCTTAAATCTAAAATCAAAATCTTCACAAGTTCTGAAACAAACCCTTTCTTACCACTATCACAAACCACATCAATTTTTGACGCCGCCGACGCGGACTTGTCTATAGTTTAGGTTTTAGATTTAGTTATTTTTAGTTTTAGTTTTTGTTAGAATTTATTTTATTTTCTTTTTATTGATCTTGTCGAAAGTCTTCTCAAGATCAATTTTACATATGATTCCAGGCATTTTCTCCTTAATCTTAGAGTCCACAAGCTCGTTTGCAATCAGAATACTGTCATGAATGTGTCTACCCTCCACATAAGAAAATTGAGATTCAGAGATGATCTTGGGGATTAATATTTTTAGCCTACTAGCCAGAACTTTTAAAATGATCTTATACATGCCGGTGAGTAGACTGATTGGCCTAACATTGGGTATTTTCATAACCTTGAGTAGAAGAAGAAGGTGTGAATATTCAGGTTCTGAAGACCCTTAACTCCTCGAGCCAACCAACCTTGTAAAACTTCCTGAAAAACACAAGAGCCAAATAATCATAAGATAAACACTTTTGCAAGTCCAACTTGCGCACTACCGCATACAAAGTAAACCTTGTAAAACTTCCTGAAAAACACAAGAGACAAATAACCATAAGATAAACAGTTTAGCAAGTTCATCTTGGGGCACTTTCGTATACAAAGTAACTTTGTTAGTATTGTTACTATAAATGTCATTAAAGCTTCCTTAGAATTGTTAATCCTTTTTAACACTTTATCCTTAAGATCTCCATGTTTTTCTTTGAAATAAAATGGAAGGGCCTGATTTCACTGTCATCTTTCAACCAACCTTTTTGGTTAAATAAAACCTGATCTCCCGTACCATATATTATCCCAGTAAGAAACACCAAATCTAATTGTGTCATTCCTATAAGAACAATAACATCGTGAGGTTGAACGCATACAAAGAGATTTTTTTTTTTTTGAAATATTGGCAAACATACTTATTTCGAAGTATGAGAAATAAAACGTGTGTATAATACGCCGTCAATGTTCAACTAATACTAACAACGATTGGTTCTTATATTATTATGATTTACAAAGTAAAAATTACTCCATGGAAATCTCAGGAGTCTATTTCGGTATGTCATATGTAGAAACTCGGTAACCCGTTTAATTTATATCCAGCGACCTTTTAATTGTTTCATAGTGATTTTGCTCATGAATTTGATGTATATACATATATGACCTTAAGCTATATTTGGACTGGAAACAACTCAGGGATGAACGCACTCGTAGTCATCATTTTCATTGGCATCTTGAATGAGAGAGCAAGTTTTATGACTTTTTTTTTTGTCTATTTCTTATTCTTCGAGTATTGGTCTGAAAGGTGATATTGATTTTCGGTGAAGTAAAATAAGAACCAGAAGAAATACAATAGAGAATAATTAGTTAGAATTTAGAATAAATAGAGAAGGTGTGAGTAGAGAGTGACGAGGACAGGGAGTATTTATAGATTCAAAAATAGAATCGTTGCAAATTTAGCATAGCGGCTGTCAGTTCGACGTTTGACTATTCCACCCCTATATTAACTTGTATCTCATAGTGCAACTTCCTATTTGCCTACCCACGTAACCGATCGTATATAGTTTTTTGTCCATTTCAGTTGGAATTTCCCTTAGCATGATCTAGAAAGCAAACAATTTCAATTGGACAATTAAACCTTCTTTAAAAATAAAAATAAAAATAAAAATAAAAATAAAAATCTCATGTATCATTTTATAAAGAATGAACATTTAAAATATTTTGAACTTATACAAAGAACATGTGCCATTTACCTAGTTAGTGCTAATAATAAAACTCATAAATACCTTTCTTAAAGAAACGGCCATTTTTATTAAAGAAACATCCATTAAAACGGTTACGATATGTAGCGTGATTTTAGGGTTTTATGTTAAGCTCCTTGAACTACCGGTTAAAAAGGTTGTCTTTCCATTATAAACGTTTCTCCACTGATCAATTTAAGGATTTTTTAATTTAAAAAACATTTTAACTAGCGATTTTATAGGATCTTTTTTATGTTGTATTGACCTTCGTAAGCTTGGAAAGACATTTTTACAAGTGTTGTTTCTAACATTAAAGAATTTATAATTGTAATTAAACTTTTAAAACATATTTATTACGTCATATTTCTTAAATTTGTATGGTAAAAAATATAGATTTATTTAAAATTGTTGTCACGTTGTACAATTATAAACGTTGCATGTAAGTTTCTACTCAATATTTGTTCTTTCTATCTATTGGAAATTTTAATAAAGTATCTGAGTATTAAAAACCGATTTAATAGACGGAGCCATATAACGCAAGAGTGTTATATACGATTACTTTGAGAAGGGTATAATACCATCACCTATCAGACCCGTCGAGCGGTCCACGGAGCTACATCCCTACTCACCTGGTCTATGAATATCGCTCTCCCCAGGAGTCCCTGATCCATTGTATCGCTCTTCTAATGGCCGTAGGATCAAGATTGGGCGGATGCTCTTGGAACAGACCATGCATTCGCTCCTGTTCGAGCTTCTCCTCTTCCACTCGAGAGAATCCATGCCTTCGTTTTTTAAGTTTAATAAAATGCCTTCACTGACTGCTGCAATTATGTTTGGACAAAATCTCGTTGATTAATTTTATCAGTTTCTCATCACGTGAGAAGATGTCATGGCAAAATTACCAATCTACCCATAATTAATGAATTGTTCAAGTTTGGTCTCATGAATACATGACGGTTGGATTCTTCAGAAACCCTACCTTCTTCTTCACCTCTTTTATTCTCTCCACCACTTCACCACTTCGAAAAAAACGGCTCCAGCTCTTCACCTTTTCTATCTTTTTCGCTTTATTTCTTTCTAATAAAAAATAACCGATGACATCGCCATTAAGATTATCATCGTAATCTTATGAAATCATATCGTTAAAAATTAGTTTTAAGATGGTGGCGATGTTTATAATTATTTTTTCAGAGATCTGAAAATATAACTTTGTTTGTTTTGGATTTTAATTTTGATATTAATGAAGTTTAAGAATAAGAAGGGTGTTGTTTTACATCTTCACTGATCTTGCTCAAGTGATTCAAATTTTTGGCATGAATCATAACTTCAAAATTTTTGAATTTAGAGGAAAATTTTGGAGGTTTATCAAAAATTCAGTTTAATTCACACAGTTGAGGTGGTTTTAAGAATATGGTAAGGCTTAATTTTCATTTTAATTTCATATAAGGTTTATATTTCAGAAGAAAATCAAGGATTATGGTTTGAGGTGATGTTGGTGTTGGTGATGATTTTTCTAAGCTGTATATGATTTAAGAGTGGAATTTCGTGTTTAAGACAAACAAGGAATGCTACAAGAATGTGTGCAAATCAGTTGTGGTTTTGGGATGTGATTTTGAGAACAGTGAAGATGGTGGTATGAATTGCAGTTGCAGTTGATAAGGTATGTGACGGACCGGAAATTTTTCGTTTCCAATGGGTCGGATTTTATCCCTTTGGCCAGCTCCAACTTCTTGATACGCCATTCAAGAAACCGGATTTCTAAATTTTTCGAACCAGTTTAATCTTATCAAGTAAATGTTTATCGATTTTTCCCAAACTGCTTTATAAGCAGGCAAACATAATCTTTATATATTTTTTGGGGTCATCGAATCCGTCAACCTGCGTTACAGTTTTTTTGATATCATTTCTGACATTTATCAATACCAAGAGATGATACGAATCACCACATTTGGTAACAATCATCTCTTATAAAACATCAAACTTTTATATTTCAAGAATCATCGAATCCTACATATGATTTCCATCATTTCATTATGAAGATATAATATCTCCTGCCAGAGTACTCGGATACCATCCACCGTTACAGCTAACGGTCTTCCGGGTTGCCACTCGTAAATGGGAGCTAGCAGGCCTGACAACACACACCGTTCCAGCGACGGGTGGGGATGATCAGTCCCGTTGTCTACCACCGTTCCAGCGACGGTCTTCCGGATAGCCACCCGTAGGTGGGAGCCCCAGTGGGCATGAAAATTCACAGTACTAAGTCAAGCTCAACAGACCGTCTTTTAAAAATGATATGAACTACTCAAGAGAGATAGTAATCATTTTCAGATCAATGGTATGAACTGTCATCATAAACAATAACCATTCTTCTCAGATGGTATGAATTGCCTCTAAATGGCAACAACAATCTCCCAGTCTCATTTGGTGATATAAATTGGCATCCAACAATCACCCTTCATTTCTCATTAGATGATATGAACAACCTCGAAGAAGTTGCAATCATCTCTCAAGGTAGTATGAACAGACAGTAATACAACTACCTCTTACTGCGAAGGTTACAATCATCTCCGAATGGATGGTATGAATTGCCAAGCAGCAACCAACCCTTTTTAGACGATATGAACAACCTCATACAGTTATGTTGAACCGCATAGCGGCTGCCTACGTACCCTCTCTGTTGCTCAAAGGGATCAAGCACGACCGTAGTTCGTCATTTACGATAGATAGTATGAACTACTTTTTGTATCAGTAACTATCTCTAGTGTTGGATAGTATGAATTACATAGCAATAACTATCCCAAACTCATCACATCAGTAACAATTACCTTAGCACCTACCAATTAATGGCAAGATATCAACATCTATGTTTGTACTTGTACCTGCCATTCAAAACAACAATAGACAAAATCTGTGTTGTATACCAATCCAAGCCAATTTAACAGCCGATGATAATGATAACTTAAATCCAACATTTACCAAAATAACCAAATGAAATCAATTGTAACATTTAAATAGTAAACTACCCCTTCCCGTTTTACCGAGAACAAGAGAATCATCAAAGTGCTTAAGCAATTCATATTGTTACCATGATTACCGTAAAATGAAATAACAATAAAGTCATAAATAAGACTCCATAATAAGATATACCGATAACACGGTTTAGGTGTAACAAACATGCCTAGATTCACCTACAAATTTATACCTTTACAAATACAATATATAATCACATACAAAAAAATCTCAGCTCGATTCTATAATCTAACAAGGTAAGGAATGACTAACAGGACTACACAAAACACACAAAACTTCAAGGAGCATAAATCAATAGTTCTTAGAAAAGGCATAATTCACAATCTATAAATCAGAATGAAACACTTAATAATTAACTTAGTCCGAGTTACCATTCACAAGCTAAGTTCTGATTTATGCATTCCCTTGCTCCATAAATCTAATACAACTAGGGTAACACTACTCATATAATGATAAAGGTTTAAAGATGCACAAATAAATTCCAAGCAAGCAGTAAAGCATAAACTAAGACCTGTTGAAACATTTAGAATTCACGACAACAAATACATAAGAAGTCATACCATAGACGAACGACAACAAATACATACGGAGTCAAATCTGAAAGCAACGTAAATATAATTATGGGAGGGAAAGTGCACGGCCATATTTACAACCTCCAAATTTAAGAAGCTAAGGTTAAATAGATTTTATGTTTTTCTGAAAGCAAAACTTAATTAAAATTAATTCCACCAATACCATTGCTGCCAACTACGATTCCAAATTTGGATTAAGGACACCTTGCTCTATTAACAACATAAATCATAGTCTACAAACACTAATAGTCCTACACTTAGACTAAAACAAGTTCTAAGGTAACACTTATGTACAAATTAGAAAATCATAATATGTACACAGTATATTTAACTAGATAATTCACTTGAATAGTTGAATGATATTAACCACCGCAAATATACAACCTTACGCGCCAACCACAAGTAAATTGTTAACAAAAACTAATAAGGTGGAAATCAAAATAGAACCAATAGATCAATAAGAATTTATTTCCCAAAGTTCACATTAACAAGCTAGTGAAAGGATTGCACAGACAAAGGTCTAATTATAGTGACATATTACTTGCCCCTTTAATATACCCTCTGTATCAGACCCTTGTTCTAAGTCTAAATGATGTCTAGCCTCTATGAACATCCTAATGAAGAGGGGCAGAGGTTACAAGTTAAGATTAATACAGAAACAATGAGATTTAACAATAATTTTGGTGATCATGATATTTATGTACGAAACAGGTAACGAATCAAATCTAGCTAAATCCAGCTAGCGAAGTTAGTGTCCATGACCAGTATTCAAAGATCTGTACTAGCATATATTTAGTAGTTAAGCCAAATAGTTAGGCCACCACTCACCAAATGAAACACTCCTTGTTCTATCCAACAATTTAGTTCGGTTACGATATATCCGTGCAGTGCAATAAATCATTTTGGGTATATACATGGATGGCAGTACAATGAAACAGTTTGGTTATGGAACAAGAGGGAAAATAATGGCAGTTCAAAATTAAAAACCATAGAAACACAACAGTATGAAGCAAGTTACAATTTATTAAATAGAAAAATCTAGTATAAAGGTATTATTCAAGACCGTAAGCTTAAGTATCCATCTTTTATCACTAGCCTAACCATACTCACGTAATTCGCACCATCCCTACGGCGTACACCATCCCATATGGTCCAGCAAACCAATTTAAGAGATTCCAAAGTGGACATTAAATCAATTCAGTAACTACTAAAATTCCACAAGCCCACTTATTGACTAGCATACCTCAAGTTCAACTGACAATATAAATGAAGCTATATTTATACAAAATCTCTAAGTTCAACAAACTAAATACATTCTCTTAGCTAGAGATGACATACTCACTCCAACCGTATCGAAATTCCCAACAAAAAAAGAACAAAACACTCCCTTGCCATTCCATCTTCCTAAATCAGTATCCATGCTTGGGATCAGTACACAATCTACTCACACTAATGCACCTTTCTCAACAAGTGACTAATTAACCCATAATTAGTACTACCTGGCTTGAGATTCACATCAGTTAAACATATTAGCAAGGAAAAGAATTCAAATGTAAGTATCTCTATATGATGTGAATAGGCAGTAAGCATATCATTCCAAACAAATACATTTCTTTTAGGAAAAATATCAAGCTAGTGAAGTTCTTCAAATACAACGGCTTATGTAACACGAAAAATCAAAAGTTTTGAACCAAGAAAATTATCATCAATAACGAAATTATTTACTTCCCAAAATTACATCGTTATTTGTACTAGAATGAGGAAAAATAAAATATCCAACTCAATTAACAATCTGGAACATCAATTTTATATGAAGGTTAATCAATCACATTCAATAATCAACCCAAGATACTTGCATGCAGAAATCAAAACTTGAATGTGGAAGAACTGAAATCAAAAAGATTAATTTTTCCTACCTCCATTCATTTAGTCCAATTCAAAATAAACAACGGAATCACTTCACCATCCACCGTGGTGGATTTCCAAGCTCAAACTCTCATTGATTTCTCGTTTTTAGTTTTCAGTTATAGAGAAAGGGGAGACGAAGAAAAAAAAATGAAAAGAAGAAGAGAGTCGCAGAGAAAGAGAATGGGGAAAAGAGACGGTGATTTTGTTTGTTTTTATAACTGACACAAATATCCCTGGTTGTTCTTGTCTAGCCATGTGTCATACATGTTTAAATTTTGTTTCTAATACATCTACTAGTTTAGCATATTAATATTACTCATAAATAACCAATTTGGTACACATACCGGGTTTAATTAAACTGAACAAATATTTAAGGCGTCACAAGGTAGGTGGGCACATGGTGGAAGTTGAGATATATTTCGACAATAGCATCGAGAAAACAGAGAAAGGGAATTTAGTAGCAATTTATCTCAAATACGAATTTACAGGGTTTGAAAAGTTATAGAAGGGAGATAAAACTGCAGCAAAAACATCTCCTATCTTGATCTCAATTCTGCACATCAGTTGTTCGCTGAAAGTCCTCAAACAAATTCTCCTATTCAACACCACCAGTTCATCCAGTACCGTCAGCTGCTCACACCTTTGCACCATTGGTTCTAACGACTAGTCCATCATCAGCTGGAAAGAGCACAACAACACCAACATTTGAAGATCGATCATAAGCACTTTAACTTACTCGCCAATATCGTATTTGGTCTACTGTAATTTTCTTTAGGGTTTGCTTTCAAATGATTATGCTATAAAAAATTTCTTTAGAGTTTGCTTTCAAATGATTATGTTATAAAAAATTTCTTTTGTTTCTAAGTTTGATTATTGTTTTTAAAGTTAGTTCTATGGACATTATGAAATTATGAAATTGTGGTGGTATTTGTGGCGGTAGTGGATGGCGGCGACAATGGTTGCTTATGGTGGTATGTAGATGTGAATTAAATGTGTAAAAGGTAATGCATGATCAGTGAATTTAGCTCGGTACTGAGTTCAAATTCAACTCTGTGCTGAGTCACAATATTAACTCATTTCAGTTAGGTCCGAGTCAAATGATTTAGAGACTGGAATGTTTTTTTTTTCTAAGACTGATTTATTGCCACATATGCGTTAATGGTCGTTAACCGTTTTTTAATAAAATATGATGAAAAAGGTCAAATTAATATTATTCTATTAAAGTTTTAAAAAACGTTGATATTTTATTAATGAGGTTTTTAAACATGACCATTTTATTAGAAATTATTTATTGATTTAACTGTATAATAACTATTATTTGATATCGACTGTTTTAAAAACGTAACTTTTTCTAAATAACGCGTTTTATGGCATATACATGCTCACATCCATTAAAATCGGTATTAACAGTTCCAGATGAAAGAAGGTCAAAAGCTAAGGCATTTATCTGGGTCTCTATCGATGCTGATGTGCCAAAGCATACAGAAAAAACAAAATTAGATACCTACATGCCGTGAACAATGAGTGTTCGCTCCTAATGCAAATCAGAGCCCCGGTTAACGCGTGAAACAATCCGTCCGAGAAGTATGATAGCAAGTCCAAAATGGACAAAGAAAAGCTTACACCGCATTTACGAGTCTCATCAATTATTATGTGTGGAGTCACTTACTGCACTATCTAGATAAGAGATAAAACATACTTCAGTCAGAGGTACCACTATGGTACTGCAGTAGTAGACAAATAGTGGATTTATTGTGTGGATTTATTGTGTGGATTGTGTTGTGGCAAATCTACCAAAGATTGGGAGATAAACTCATTTCCTGCTGCTAAGTCAAAGAAAAAAACAAGAGAATACTATTTAATCAACGCTCATCGAGTATTAAGAGTCCTCCAACTACCAACTAGCAAAAATCATCTGGTTGGTTTTTGACGGTATCAACAATGAGAAAAATATCAATAATTCTGTTGAGCCCACTAAATTAAACCCACCGCTGAGATGACACTGACGTAGCTTGACTTTCTTATTTTATGAGTTTTCTTCTTCCTGCGTTTTTATTTACTTTTCTTTTTCAATCTTCTTGAAACAAAAGGTAAAACCCTTAAACTCTTTCCGTCTCTCCCTTGCACTTTTTCAATTTTTTATTACACGAAAAAATCGAAGGTTAAGGTCTTGCATGGTATTATTAATAGCATGTGAGCGTGTGAAGTGTGTGTGTGAGAGATATGTGTGTGAGAAGTGTGCAGTACACACAAGTGTGTTGCCTATATATACGAATGTGTCCTGTAACTGAAAATAACTTTCCCATTCAATCAAATCTTTTGATCAAATCGTCTGTAGCTCCAATGTAGAATTATTGTGATTCTATCAATTATGATACTCTCTCTGTCTCTCCAGCTCCCTTAAATTGAGTGTCTGGGTGTTGGTTGTTGTGTTTATTTATAGTTTTGATTTGTAATTTTCTCTGGGGCTGGAACTGTTGAGTGCAATTTGTCTGGAGAAAGAGGGGAAGCAGATCCAGAAGCTAGAAAACCCAACATGTATGATAATCCTGTATCTGGATTGCGGTCTTCTCCAGTTGGCAATTGGTCTGTAACTGCTATAATTTAGAGAGCTTTTGTTTTCCTTCCATTTGTTTTCTGAAAACAAATAAAAAGACAATGATCAATGTTATTATTTTAGATCAATCTCATGGTAGGTACTTTGAATTTTCTTATTATATGCTTTCTGCTACTGGAAAGTCAGATATATTTTTTTTTACTATTGCTTGCACTATAATTATAATTTCTAATACGTTATTAGGGCTGCACAGGAACCGACCGGAACCGAAGAACCGGACCGGAACCGACGGAACCGTACCCCAAAAGAACCGAACCGAGGGTACAAGGTACAGGGTACGGGTACAAAAAATGGGAACCGAGTACAACCGGGTACAAGGTACAGGTACTACCCCTGTACTTGTACCCTGTACCCTGTACCTGTACCTCCTCATGATCTTTTACAAAGTTGATTACTAAAACCTATTGCTCTTGATCTTTTATATGATTATATACTAGATGATAACTCTAATGTTGAGGAAGATAATGTGATTTTTTTTTTTTTTTTTTTTATTTTCTATATTAGTCATCAATTCAATCTTTAACATAATATTCATTTATACACATTTCGTAATACTGTATACATTTCGTAATTAGATTGAAATGGTAGAAACACTTAAATTTTCTAATATTTTTTATTTCAACAATTTACATTTAAATTTTAGATGTAACAAAAAAAAAAAAAAAAAAAAAAAATACAGGGTACAGGGTACGTACCCGGAACCGGACCCAGGGTACAGGGTACAAAACCGGAACCGGACCCAGGGTACAGGTACAAAATTTAAGAACCGACCGTGGGGAGGTACAGGTACAGGGTTCCACCAAGAACCGAGCTGAACCGACCTTTGTGCAGCCCTATATGTTATCCATTGACATAGATTCAGAACACTACCACGAGTTCGAAAGAGGATATTTCACTTTGAAGGTTATAAAAGCAGCTACGCAGAGTTTCAATTCGGCGAACGTTATCTATAGAAATTGGTTTGGAGATTCTATTTACAAGGTCTGTAGAGTCAGTCTATTATATATGCTGGCAATTGCCTAGTTAATATTGTTGTTATTTCATTGTTCTCCAGGTTCCACCCTTCCAGTTACTGCAGTAGCTGTGCCTCTTGATTCCTTGGGTGTCCCAAGTGAAAGCCCAATACTGAAGTATATGTTGGATCCAACATCTGAGGTTTGCAAATTCCTTGGATTTGTTTGCATTCGGTCGTGATCCATTCTCTTTTTGTATAGTATGCTGAATATCTATGTTGAACTTGCAGACTGAACCTGATTTTGATTTGGATATTAAAGATGACGTTCAAGATGAAGTTTCAAAGTTTGGAACAATAAAGCATATTTTTGTGAATACCATGAATGACAGTTGTTATTGTGATTCAGGTTATTTCATCTTTGACTGCACCCATGAGGTTTGATGGTGCACTAAATGTGGATGTAATTGAGTTCCAGACCAATTTGGTCCCATACCCTGGAATTCACTTTATGCTTCCAGAAAGTACTCCTTTCACATGAGAATCAAATCTTCCCATTTCAACAGCTCTGACACCTGCACAAAGACTTGATCCTTGCCAAAGAGTCAGCAGCAAAGTTTACCTCCCTGAACTCCAAGGTCCCCGTAACTTGTTCTCTCCTTGAACACCAATTCGAACCCCATCTAGTGAAAACCACGAAAGCTCCAAGATAAGCAAACATGGCTTCTGAACCTGCAAGAAGGAAAATGTTATATATCCCAATACCACTTATGCACAAAATCCATATTACAACTTTGGTGCAAAAATGAAGCCAGCTATAAAATACTGTAAATTACGTCCAGAAAGTGGCCCAATCAGTGTCTTGAGCTCCTTCACCTGGTTATGAAAGAATTTTACATGCCCAAAATTGCTGTGTTATATCTCTATGAGTTTAAGATAAGTGGGACAAATTAAAATGTCAAAAGAGGACTTCATAGTTCATAGTCAGCTTTGAACTTGCACATTCATAAATCACGATCCAGAAACATCTAAAAGACTAAGCAATATGATTGTTGAAACAATTTTAAAAGAACACATGTTTTATTTCTCTAACCTTTGCATTCAGAAACATCTTAAAAGATTAGGCAATATGATTCTTCAAATAAAAATAAATAAACAGATGTTATATTTCTCTAACCTTCACATCTTTCTGGGCAGAATCATTCTCCTGATTAGGAGACTGCTTTTTGCAAAACATGGTGATTCAATCTGTGGTAGCCCAAACCTACATTTGTAAACAATGTAACATAACATTAAACACAAAATAGTCTACTAGGAATCTTTACCAACTTTAGAACCATCAAATAATTCAAATTTCAATACTAGAAGCAGGTAACAATCTAGAAATATCCATCTACCTAGAGCACTAGATTTCTAGCAACAGTACTGAATAAAGCCTAAGTTTCTTCTCAGTTTATAATTTACAAGTTTACACAAGTCACATCCCTTTGATCCAATGAAGAGATATACTACGTACATACGATCCCCATATAACTATGGCTCTAATAGATTTCATTTAAACAACATTAACATGACTCGGGCAGTACGCGCAACTACGTTTCTATGCTAATACATCTCAAAACTGATTCGGATTAATTGCAAAATGAAAAGGAACCCAAATTCCAGCTACTACTTCACTTTGAAATTTCTCATAAATGAATTAGCCAGAACAAAACATAACCCTCAAAATGGGAATTACAAGTAATATACCAATCTGTTGAATAGAGATTTGATTAAGAAATTCTCAAATTCTTCACACTTGAGTAGCTCATGCACTGGATCCAAGTAATATTACATGATCTCAACATTCCCAAGGAAAAGTTATAAAAACAAAATGTCAACAAGGATTCCTTATAAGCCATCAGGTTTGAGTCATGTACCTTAGATTTGGGCTCTGGTCATCGAGAAACACCAGACAATTTTTGGCAAAAGCACATGATAAGCAAACGGTGAATGTTGTCCATCCCCAATTTCACTGTTTAAAATTCTTCAATATATTTCTAGGGTTTTAGAGGAATAAAACTATGATTTCAAAAATCAATAGCATAACCCAAATCAAATATACTCAAAAAACGAAGAAAAAAAAATACCTTCGTCATAGGAGAAATTGTGAAACCGAATAAAAGAAACGGAGAGGATCAGACAACTTGATAGAAGGTTTCTTTACTTTAAAACATATTTTACAGCCGAAAATTGGATGAAAGAAGAGCGACATTCTTAAAATCAAAAACTAAAAACCCCACTCTAGAAAAGAAGAAAACGTAGAAAAGAAAAAAGTCAAACCACGTCGCTGCCAGCACAGCGGTGGATTTATCGATGGATTTAACTTAGTGGGCTAAGCAGAATTGTTGGGAAAATATAGCAAATAAAAACACGAACTCACCGTGGATCGTCGCAGATTCTTAAATGAAGTGAACTCTCTTCCCCATATCCTTATCTCTGATCTACCAAATTCCTAACGCTACAACATAATGACCATTTTGCCACACATTTTTTTACTCTTCGTTTCGCATGTACGATTATATATGTCATAAACCAAAATTAACAGGAATAGTCAAATGTGATTTATAAAGACTTAGAGAGAATTCTTAAATATGTTGTTAGTCAATTGAGATTATACTCTCTTGTTATTGGATAAAGACTTTTTTCAAGTCTTTTAAATTCTCCCAAACTCTCTTGTTATTGGATTAAGATTTGTTAAAAGTCACTCAAACACTCTTGTTATTAGATGTAGACTTCAAAATCATTGATTTATAACTTATTGGGATTTTGGGAGACTTTTTTGATGAAAATAGGTATGAACAAAATCTCTCCCTTATAAGCTATATTTTGAGAGACTTGAAAATTTGGGTAAAACAGACATAATCCAAAGGTCCTCATTCCTCAGCCTTATCGGATGATCAAAATCCATCCACGACTATTCCTTCTTCATTCTTCTTCTTCATTCCTCCGTCTTTCTTTATACGACGGCTAACCTCTAGAAGAAGAAACAAAAAGAACTGAGAATGGGCAGATGGATAGTTTCTTTAAATCTCCTTAAAACCCTAATTTTAAAGACCTCACCTTCAAACCATCAACGAATTCATCAACAACCATTACTTTCAGGAATTGGAAAAACAATTTTTTATCAGTAGTTAGATTTTTATCTGTTAATCCTTGTCCAAGTAGTGATGTATATGACCAAGATTTTCTTTGTGAGGATTCTGATTTTAAGTCGAGGTATGGCTTGGAATCAAAGGAACATCAAGAAGAATAAAATAATGATAAGGAAGAAAGAGGAAAAATTCCAGTAAAAGCCTATTTTCTTTCTACCAGGTGTGTGTATCTTTGTTTTCTCAGATTTCTGATTTTTTTTAATAGTTTTGTGATACGGGTTTCGTTAGTAATGGTGTTTTACACTCTGGGTTTCTTTTAATTTGAAATTTTTGTTTGAATTGTAATATGTTTTAAGTTTGGGGCATTTTGGTTTGGGTTTCCATGGATTTTGGGTGCTGTCATATTGTTGGGGTTGAATAAAGCAAGGGTTTAGGCTAAATTATGCTTAAGAGTTAATGCAGAAGTAATAAAATTTGGATCTTGTTCATCCTTCTTTGAGTTTGAGGTTCTGAGGGTCTTAGCATTTAGATAGATTCCTACCTTCAATGATTTGATTGAGAGAAAGTAAAAATAAGTTTTGATTCTGATATAACATCAAAAGTATTTCCTACTTATCAGCAAAGAAGAGTTTAAAAGTTGAGGCTTGGTTATGTTAACCCATTGTTTTCATTTCCTTTTCACATGGTTTAACAGTTCTAGCAAGAACAAGGCTTTGAATGGGTTATTGGTTCTTGGTGTACCTCTTCATGCTGCTCAAGCTTCTAGGTGCCATCTGAGGGGGCAAAGTTGTTATATTGAGGTTACCCTTGGCTTCCATGGAACTGAAGCTGAAAAGGCTAATGAAAAGCAATATTCAGGAGATAATTTTCGAGCTCCTGAAGGAACATTTATTTATCCTACTGAGGCTGTGCTGGTACCTGTTGTGCGTATGGTGTTTGCTATATCTTCCCTAAAAAGGCACGTCTACTTTTTTGCAGTGTAAAAGAACATTAATTTAAATAACTTGGTTAACATGGGTTATATGGACTGCAGACTCTGGCTACAGAACTGGGGTGGGGCATCACAGTTCGGTTCGTCTTTCGCTGTGAACTGGTAAGTCTCATAAAGTATCATTCTCACTGCTCAATTTAGCAAGAAAACCATTGAGAATGGTATTTACCGGTTCTAAACCAGAAATGTAACGGTAATAAGCCACACAAAAACTATAAAGGTGTTATGAAATGGTTCAGAAACATGTTTGATGTAGTAAGTGAAGCTTTTAAGATTGGCTCCGGATTTGGGATAAACCTATCTAATGGGTTGTTAGAAACCCCGGAAGAAGTATGGGAAGACTACTTTGTTGTTACGGTACGTGGATGGTTTATGTTATATTTTCACTGTATATTGTTAAATTTAAAATTGATTAGTCGTAAATACCGATTATCTTCTTTTATTTTTTGTAGTCCCAGAAGACTCAAAAATGGATCAGAACTACTGTGTTTGATGATTATGACGACATATGCATCATTTTCGGTGGTAAGGCGGCAACAGGAAAAATTATTGTGGATGTGAGCCAAAATGCTACTACTGCAAGAACTTGTGAAAATGAAGACAAGTCCATACATGATTTTGTAGATTTTGGTCTTAGAAGCTTTGAACATCCTTCTAACTTCCCCTTTCGACCCAATCTCTATTTGTTGAGGTTGGAGATGTTTACAGTCCCATCTTACCAAAAACAAACCGTGTGAACCAATTTGAAAACTCAGGTCCAAAGAAAAGAGCACGAAATGAACCTGACTTTACTACACCAGCAACTGATATCAAAGATGAACTTATGAGCAGTGTTTCTACTGGGGTTAATTCCATTGCTTCTCATATAGATGCACTCTGTTCCATCATAGAAGAAAAGGTTGTTGATAGGCGAATGGAAAAGATGGAGAAAATTAGAGAGCAAAAGAAGAAGCAATGTATTAGTGACAGTGTATATGCTACCATTATGGAAATACCATATCTTACTACGGATGAACATTTTCAAGCGGTAGAGATGTTGAACATCAAAAGCAAAAAAAAGATGTTCATTTATTTGTCTGCAAATGATCGAAATGACTGGATTCGTTCTAAGTTAAACAAGTGAATGTTATTTTATTATCTATGTAGGGTAGGATTTATGTCTTTTGTGAGTGTTTAGAATCTAAGCGTTTGACAGTATAATTGGTTGGCACGAGTTTTTTTCATTTCATTTTATTTTTTTCTTTGGATATTTCAGTTTTGAGCATTCCATTTTTAATCAATTATTAAGTTATATGTTCTTTATTTGCTTGTTTTTAATTTCATTATTTATATTTATATCTATTTGGTGTTATCTTATAATAATGTTTATAGTTTGTATTGTTTCTTTTATTTTTTTAGGCATGGAGAAATCCAATCTTGAAGAAATATTAGATGAGGAAGATTGGATGACAGAAGAAAGCAATGAAGAAACTGATGGAGAAAGCCAAGAAAAATAAAGTAGTGATGATGAAGAAAGTCGAGATGATGAATATGAAATGGGAAGTGAAAGCGATGAAGAAGATGAAGAATTATCCATTATTTTGATTATTTTCTTAGCATCATATAATTTTCTAAAGATGATAATGGAATCGATGGAAATCATAACTCAAATTGAAAGACCAATACCTCGTAGACCAATTACGAGATTTGGGAACACTTATATATATAGAGTACTAATGGATGATCCTGAAGACTTCCGGCGAGAATATCGAATGTATCTATCTGTGTTTCAAAAACTATGAAATATAATTAGAGAAAGAACGCATGTACAAGATACACGCTTTTATCTCTGTTGAATAAATGTTTGGTACATTCTTACTTATTGTTGGTCAAAATTCTTGGTATGCCGTCGTTTGTGATACGTTTCGTCGATCTCGTTGGACGGTCAGCTCAAACTTCAATCGAATGTTGAGGGCCTTGAATACCTTATCGTCGCTGATGATGGCTAGCCCCTCGAGAACAACCCAACCTAAAATAAAAGAAAGTACACGATTTTATCCTTATCTTAAGGTAACAATGATTTTTATTTTTTATTTTTTTTATGTATGCGTACATATATATTACTCAAGATTATAATTACAGCATGCAATTTTGAACTTATTTTAGGATTGCATTGGAGCTATGGATGGTACACATATTCCAGCAATGATAAAGGGCAGGGATGTGAGTGCTTATCGTAATCGTAAAGGAGTATTATCTCAAAAATGTTTTAGCTGCATGCAATTTTGATTTAGAATTTATATATGTGTTGAGTGGGTGGGAAGGGTCTTCTCATGACACAAAGATTCTAAATTATGCTTTAACAAAGAGGAACGGATCACCATTCTGCAAGGTAATTATACATGATTTATTTGTAGCAATCTCTTTGAATTTGGTTATTATGCATATAATGATTAAGTTAATCATAAAAAATTAGGTAAATTTTATTTGGTGGATTGTGGATTTGCAAACCGACGCTAGTTCTTAGCTCCATACCGTGGTGTTTATTATCATCTCCAAGAATACTCAGGTTCCAGGCGCCAACTAGTAAAAGATGATGAATTGTTCAATATTCGACATGCATCTCTAAGGAATTTAGTTGAGAGAATATTTGGTGTATTCAAATGACGCTTCTTAATATTTAAGAGTGCACCCTCGTTTCCATACAAAACACAGGCGGAAATAGTTTTGGCATGTGCAGGACTACATAACTTTTTGCGCAAAGAATGTCGTTCCGATGAATTTCCAGTTGATGAAAGTGAAGAGGAACCAGATTCTTCCACTGAACAAATAAATCCTGAAGACAATCTTTCCCAATTCAAACTCAGGGACAAAACAACGAGAGGATGTTAATCAGTGGCGAGATAGCATAGCAAATAAAATGTGGGAAGAATGGAATAAAGAGAATGAAAACTTAGGCACAGGACAACAATGAGCTTTTAGTTTTGACAAATGACACAAATTTTACTAGGTATTCATGATACTTGTGCTAATTGTGTAACGTGAATAATAAAAAAGTTGGTAGATGTTTTGAATTTATGATTAGATATTTTACATCTTTTTATATCTACATATCACAAAGACTCTCTAGAAATCCATTAGATTTGTATCTACAAGTCGCAGAGACTCTCTACAAGTCGCAGAGACACAATACTCTTTTCAAATCACTCGAAATCTCTATATTTTTAGAGAGTCTCCGGGAGTCACTAAAAATAAAAATCTATGAAAGTCTATATAAATCTCATTTGACTACCCCCTGTAAGTTATTTCCATTTTGGAACATAGATATCGTGCTTTTGATTAAGAATTTCACGTAATTAATTAAGGAGCTAGTCAGAAGTATTCGAATGAACGAAACTTTCTATCCGAGGTTGGACTTGATTAATCGTTTTACGCCTTTAGGTTTTTATTCACTTATTATTTATCTCTTTGATACTTGAGTCTGTAGAACACTGCCTCATTGGTTTGAAACAAAGAGTTTGTTATATTGATCCGTGAACTCAATGGATTTCCAAACACCATTATACCAAAATTCTTTCTTTTGAGCATATTTTTATTTTTTCACTAAAAATTTAATTCCATTTGATTATTGAAGTAGATCTTGTGATAACCAGAATTTCATAAATATTGTATCCATTTAGCCGCTGCAGTCATCCAGTTATATGTGGTTTTCCAACGGGCCCCTGCTGTGATCCAGCAACAGCTCCCGGGAAGTATCACATTTTTGGATTGCTCTCGGCACAGTATGTTTAACTGCGAATTCATTTTGATGTTAATTGTGATGAACGACCTCGATGTTAGTGTAAAGTATAATATTATTATATTTCATTTGGTCAACCACTGATGAATCAGGGGGTTACCTTAGAATGAATTCGTCCCCGACACCAGAATATATAACCCAGATCTTCAGCGTTCATTTTCCCTCATGAGAAAAATACCTGGACCAACCCGTTAAGCTTATCATCTCACCATATATAAGTTAACCACCATCGGCTTTAATATCATTTGTAACGATCCGATTCTACATTGTTCCCACTTAGACACTATGGTGGTCCAACAATATGGGGTTTGAACGAGTACCGCTACAGTCATCCATCGGTAATTTTCTTGGAGGTCACCCATCCCTGGATTGCTTTTGGCTCATCACACTTAACTACATATTTCTTTCCAACTATGGATCCAATTGTGATGAAATAGCCTCGATGCTAGTTTAGGGTGTATCATTACTTATATTCTATTTGTAATGATCCGACTCTCCACCGATATCGTCTCCACTTAGCCACCGCGGTCATCCATCAACAACTTTCTAGAAGATCACTCATCCTTGGATTTCTCCTTCTCGCGCACACTTAACTCCATAGATCCTTCCAACTCTAGAGACAATTGTGATAAAAAAAACATCGATGTATGTTTAAGGTACATCATCACTTATATTGTATTTGGTCAACCGCTGCCGAATCAAGGTTTTTACAACCCAACTGATAAATGCATGATTATCCAGATTTTAGCTACGAGTTCATATGCTACTTTGCTAGTTTTCTTTTAAATTGCTTTGTATTTTGTTTGTTTGTTTTTTTGTTTTTTTATTTTTTTAATGGTTGCATTATCTAAAAGGAAGGAACCGACTCTTATAAAGGTATAAATACAAGCTTTTTTTTACGTTTATTGCTCGAAATCCATGTAAAACTTGACCATCTTGTAGATAATGAAAATAAGATGCCAACGAGCAAGAATCACTCAACTCGGATGTAAAATGGAAGTTATAAGAAAAACACTGAAACCAACTTGGATTTGGTTTTTGTTGTTGGTTGTTGGGTCTGCTTGGGTATGCACTTGAAGCAAAAGAAGGAGTGCGTTTTGAGCTTATGTTTGGACGAGATTTTGCGCTGATTTGGATATTTTGGCAAGTTTTTGACGCACATACTTGTGTACGATAACTTCAACGCTTGAGGGTATGTTAATAAACATCCGAAGAGAAATCTCATGGCGCTAAATGAGGCAGGAGGAGAAGCTCGGAATAAGGAAACTAGGGGAAATCTTGGTATTTTATAAAGTATTTTTAGCTTTTTATTTACTTGTGTAATTTTCATATATTTTAGTAAACCCCATGGCTAGATGAATTTCTATCTGATCGAGGATGAATTTAATGTTCTAAATATGAAATTCAATTAGTTTAATTTGTGAATTTATTTTGAATTTTCCACATATGTTCGATTGTCTTTGTGTAATTTAAAGTTTATTTTTTTTATTTTTTTGTATGATTTCCATGTATTTTAGTAAACTTGATGGAAGCTATTTCTATTTGATTGAGGATGAATTCAATGTTCTAAACATGAATTTAAATTTTTTGTATGAATTTATTTTAAATTTTTCACATATCGTTGGTTGTCTTTATTAATTCTAATGTTTATGGTTAATTTCTAGATTGGTCAGGAGGCCTACTAAATTCATAAACCTAAATTCAAATAGGTTACACCTTGAGTTTGGTATCTCTAACCGGTAAATCCGGTAGTAGAGCGCTTCCTTATTTAGTGTCATAAAAAATTCTGAGGATAACAGAGTTTATATTGTTATCCTATCGTTGTTGACAATGTGTGATTTAACAAAGATAAACAAATATGCTAATTTAAAGAATGTTTAGTAACAACTTTATCTCATTACTCCTCGTGGGAAAGATAACTATTTACTACCATATTAATTTTTAGTAGAATGGAAGATAGGTGATCTCCTTTTATTGAGTAAGGGACCTCATCACCCATCACCTTAGAACGAAGCCATCCCCGATTTCAGAATATATAATACAAATCTCCGACGCTCCTTGTCCATCATAAAGCAAGTACCTGACCTACGTGTATAGCGACCCTATCACCCTCGACAGGTGATCTATTGTCAGCTTTGATACCATTTGTAACAATCTGGCCCTCTACCGATTTTGTTTTCACTTAGACAATGCGGTTATTAAGTAGCATGAGATTTTCAACGGGCAATGTCACGATCACCCAACAACACCTTCCAAAATCATCCATCTCTGGATTGCTCCAACCCAAGCACGCTTAACTCCAGAGTTCTTTCAGAATCTAAAGTCAATTATGCTAAAAAGATCTCGGTATTTGTTCAAAATATATCATCGCTTATATATCATTTGACCAACCATCGTTAAATCAAGGGTGTTACAGATTTTATCTTATGATTAAAATTTGTTTAAATTACTACCTTGGTAATGGAAATTAGAGGAGAATAGATTTTTAAACAATTTGTTGGGTAAAGCTGAGCAGAGCTCTCGAATCTGGTGGATCCACATGACCCGTTTGCGTTTTGGCAGTTGGACATGTGATCCACTTCTTGGCGGATTGGATGGTGACGGGTTTATCCAAATCCCCCGACTCGCGGATTGGAGGTGAATGGACATGTTAAAATACGTTAGATACCTGATACTCTTATAACCACAAATATCAAACAAGTTATCGAAGGGTGTTTACAGTTCACTATGTTCAATATTGTTCTTTTTGACCTAGCAAAGGCAGTGAAAGAACTAATTTTTAACATGAATACAAATGAAACCTGTTGAAACGTGTCAAGTCAAAGTAGATTATGATGGGCATGGTATTAATCATGGGTTAGTGCTGCTGGATGAGAAATCAAAAGTTCAATAGTGTGCAAAGATAGATGCTGCTACTTGCAACTTTCGATTATAACAAAGGCTAGTGGATGCAGAATGCGGATATCTCAAGATCATCAAGAGTTGCAAGTATCTCGGAATTCACGATGACAAACGAAGTTATGGTACCACATTTATTGTTCGTGAATTATTTAGAATCAACCAGTTTGGAGGAAATATATGTAGTCTAATCTGGCCCATCCATCCATCCGTGAATGACAAACCCGTCGGATGGCGGATTGGATACTCATACATTTGATATTGAAAATTTTGACCAAAATTTCTTTGATTCTCAATTCCGAAAAAAAAGTTAGTTACTGAATAACAACGAATGTATTTTCTAGATTATATCAATCTCGAATCGTATTCACAGCGTGGTACAACAACCGTGTATTATATTGACTATCGAAGTTAACTAATAAAGTTAACCTCTTAGTTTAGGGGTGTAAATTGGATCGGGTCAGACAGCCCGACCCATTAATTAAATGGGTAAGTGCGGACTGGGTAGAGTAATTTTTTGCTCGTTAAATTGAATGGACCAGGCGGACAGAGATTTACAACAAAATAAAGTGCCCATGGCCCGCCCAAACCTGTTTAATAATTTGGGCATGGACGAGTAGGGTCGGGCGAGCCTTAAACATATAACAAAAAATATTTTAATTTAAAAAGAAAAAATTGTTATACAATTATAAAATAAAATAATAATTAAATTTCATCAAGATTGAATCATGTTAAAGGAAAATCGTAGATTTTTTTAGTGTATTTAGTAAAATAAATTTTTTACCGAAAAAATATATGGCTAGTTGGTTATTCAGTTTGTTATAATTTTATAAATTATATTTTTTAACATAAGATGAAAATTGGAAATGAGCAATTATGCCAAATAAATGGACAATATTGACGGACTAATAGGCCGGGTATAGATTCGGGCATGGAAATTCAGGTCATGACCTTTACCCGTCCTATTATATATGGGCTAGGTCGGGCCAACCCGTAATGGGCCATGGGTACCCATGAGATTACATAGGTAAAGGCGGTCGGTACTGGGCCTTGGGCCATCGGGTAAAATTTACACCCCTAATTTACGTTGTAAAAAATATCGTTGGGAAAACAAATTAATTTTCATTTATTATTATTTAAAAAAATATTTATAAATTTTTTCATAAATTTTTTTTATTGTGTTATTAGACTCTTGACCGTTTTTAGTGAAAGTTAATAGTGTTAATTTTGCCATAATAAAATACTATTAACTATTGAATTCTTGAGTACAAAATAAGATTTTGGTTGGAAAACATAAGAGAGTTTTTCTTTATGTTTTTTGAGTTTATACGAAAATGATCTTTGAGAAAGAAAAAAAATGTTTAATCATGTTTTGTTTTCTACAATTGTGATTTAGAGCAAGAATAGAAGTGTAGAAGTATCATTTTCTCTCATAATGCAAGAGTGATTGTGAAAGAGGTTTTACTCGGCTGTTTTATCATGGAACGATGTGACATCGAAGAACTGCTTGCACAATCTTGGACAGAGCCACAAAACGTCTTCAAGAGAGCTACCTGATAATGACTAATCCATAACATTGATTTTTATGATTGTTTTGCAGACTATTTTCAGCAATTGTTCCAGTGGATATGAATGTTGGAGAAAAATGAACTTAAAATGTTTTTGGTCTTGGTGGGAATGGACCTTAGGACCTAGAAGTCACTAAGGGACACTAGCTCATTTTTCACTATTGTGAATGAAGAACCTTTAGTCTTACATTGGAGAGACTAGAGATGAGTCCTCTCTTTGTTACCACAAAAATTGCAATTAAGGGAGGGCCTTAGGGTTTAGAAGCTTTTGTGGTTGGGGGAGGTCTAAGGCAATGGGCTAGTTGGAGCAAACATACTTTTCACACATGTGCGGTGCTTCGCACCGAAACACGCACGCTTGCCGTTGCGGCTTGCGAGCTTGCGTCCTTGCGGACTTGCGGGTGTGGCTGTGGGTGTGGTGTGGCTGCTGCTGCGGGAATGAGTATGCTTGCGGGTGCGGGCGTAGCTAAGGCTGCGGGCCAACCAAGACTTACGTTTTTGAACATAAACTATTTCATTAAAAAAAAAAATAAATGTGGGGGCGTCTGACCCTGCGAGTATAAATCTTGTCATAATGAAAAAATAAAATTTGCCCGTTTTATGACCGTTTTAAAATTAAATTTTGCACATAAATTTTTTGATTAAATAAAAAATTTATTTTCATTTATTACTGGACTGATTTTACTCCATCTTTGCCTATAAAAGAAAACAAAATTTTTCATTTCAAAGTACTCCAGAGCAGGCTACTATCCCTAGCTTTTTCCCCCTCTTCTTGCTTTGTTTTTCGCACTTTGATTGTTTATTTCCATTCCTTATCAATTGTTGTTGAGTTCGCTTGAGAGTGATTAGTATTGTGCTTATACTATTCATAACGGGCAGTTCTATCCTGGACACATCTCCTCTTTTGGGGTATAGCATCTCTCATTCTTGAGGAGTACCCGAGGACTATTGTGTTAATGACAATTTGCTGAGCAGGTGGCTCTGTCCATTGTGTGTTTTTAAATCAGAGATTTCTTAACTTTAACCATTTCTTCTGTTTAGTGCTTTTCATTGTTGCAGAACCAACAATGAATCCTATTGTCTAGCATCGTTCTTTAATATTTACCAGATACATAATTGATATCCGGGGTACAGTAAGCTAAGGATCTTGAGTCTTGACTCAGTGTTAACATATACATATACGATATTGTTGATAAATATTTTTCTATCATTTTTTTAATTTAATTTCTTAAATTGTATTATTTGTATAGCCTATAGAGAAAAAATGAAGCGTTTTCACAGTTTTATCGTGCTTAAGATTCATTAGTAGTGATTTGGACATGAAAATTATGTCAAGTGAGTAGCCAAACAAATGCCCATAATCATCAGCCTTTTATGCTTCAGAAAACAGAAAAATTAGTCTTTTGGGCAAACACGCGACTAGCATGCTTAGATTTAAGACTCGAGATATCATGGAGATAAATTTCAAAAACGAAAAAAAAAGGAGTTGTAAATTAAGGCCCAAAGGACTAAAGTAATTTTTTTGTTTTTTGAAGTATGGAATATAGTATTGAGCTACAAAAATGCATTTTATGTCATGCTAGTGAGAACCCTTTAATTACATTGGAAAAAGATAAGTTTCATTTTCAAATCATAAAAATGACAATTGTTAACAATTGAGGGGTATTAAACTCGTAGCTCAAAGCTTGAAACACGCCTCGAATTGCAATTTTGAGACCTGCTGCACAGTTGATCTCTCCCTACGTTCAGAGCACACTTATCTGGAAACAAGGTTATTAATTTGACCAAATTAAAGACTTTCTTATTTTTTTTCTTTTTTTTTAGCAGCGTCAAACTAAAGACTTACTAATTTCATCTCATTAAGTCTCAATTCCAATAAACTTCCAAAATTTCTCACCGATTCCAACTTTGCCTTTGTGGTTAGGACTTAGGAGGAAAACACTAGGCACATATTATTTGACTAAAGAAATGAATTAAATTAAGTGGTTGAAAACTCAAATGGGTAGCCTTACTTTAAACGGAATGGTTATAATGCATTTCCCTTTTTAGCTTCACAGTACTGTTTCACTTGAGCCATCTGTATGGAACGAAACTATATTTCTTCAATACAAAATATCCAGCCTTATTTTTTTCATTATATACTGCAGACTGAGTTTCGCAGCATCATCGCCGTACGCGTATACACCAAGCCCTAGCAAATGCGAAGAGAGAAACAATAGAGTCGGTAGTGATGGCAGTTCCGCCTCAAAAGTTTGATACAAATTCAAATAATTAAAGGCCAAGCAATTGTTATTTTCGTCATCTTTACAAGGATGGGTCGACAATTTCCTTATTAGTCATATGACATATATATTAGCCTAATCAGTATTATCCTTCTATCAATATTCATTTTTTTCCTTTAGGATAGTTTTTTTTTCCTTCTCTTAAATCGGTGTTTATTGTTTATTTGACCATTCCAGCGGGGGTTTTGGGCACCTAGTTAGTGTGGACTTCTTTGTTGGTGGCAGTTTTAAGAAAATGTCTGCTGCCTCGTTCATATAAAACATATAACATGTTTTTAAACTTAAAATATAATTTTACTATATATTCGTTTTCGAGATTGTATTTTCTTGCTTGAGCATATAATTTTGTATCACTAACATCATGTTTATTTTTACCACTGCATAGTACTATCTACCGTTAATTTAAATAGTAAATTATGACTATTCTGTTATTATATATATAAATAAAGATGTTTATTTTTCTAACTCCTCTGTTAATCTAAATAGTAAATTACAACTATTTAGATAGTGAAAATTAAATAGTGGTAGTTTATCATTTTTGCTGTCTGCACCTCCATTTCTAAAAGTTATTTTTACCCTTTCATAAATAAACAATTTTCATTTTATATCTTTTTATACTAAAATCCCGTATACTCGCACTCACAATTTTCTTCACCGAAATGGAGGAGTCGTTCAATAATCTGGCATGTTTAGTTATGCAAAAGGAATCTTACTTTCAAAGTGTTGATACTTGATAGATTCAGCGTTCCTGTGAATTGATCATTCCCTCGATCACTATTAGATTTCACGAGAGATCTTTGATGAGATAAATCTAGGGCCAGTGTAGAATTGAAGTTATAATAACTCAGCTGATTATAGCGTGCACTCTAGAATTGTATTTTTTGGTTGGTTTCGTGATTCATGTGTGAGGGCCAATCATACTAAAATAAGGTTCTCTAAATTTGTTTGTTTTTTTAATTAAAAAATGATAGATTCTATTGAAAATTAAGTGAGAATACATGAGTTTTCCTTTTCAAGACTTTCAATTAAGAAATTTGGAGGATGATCTAACCATTCATTACTTGTTCTGGCATACTTTGCCATTACATTAACACTATTATTTGCATTTCTTCCAACATTAGGGAATGTCCAACTTGTAAAACCTTCAAGCAAAGATTAAACATTCTTGGACAACATTATTTGTTGTACATTTGATACTATTATGTGATTTACTAATAACATTGATAACATTTTTGTTATCTTCTTCCAAGTGAAGCCTGATAACTTTTTTCCTAACAACCCATTTTATAGCTTCTAGTGCAGCTAAGTCCTCTCCATGTTCCTCATCTAATGCATATGATTTTTCATGTTTCCCCTCTTGAAATCACCTGCACCATTTTGCATCACATGCCTATTCGAATACTGTATGGAATAAAAAAGACATTAAAATTGACTTTTAGATCTGTAAGAAGTGGAGGGCACCACTTTCGACTTTGCAGTCTGGAAACATGATATTGATTGTTTGACATAATTTTACCTAATTCATTTATAATTTTTTTCAAAGAGAATATGAATTCCTCTGGTTTAAATTGAACTTTATCAAAGATTATAACACATCTTAATTTCCAAATATATCATAAGGTGCAGTTAATAAATCTTAATCGTTCTTGCATAACATAGATACTAAATTGATTAGATAAAAACAAATAAATTAACCAATTAAAAAAGTCAATGCAATTGATTGACAAAATTAAGTATTTATCCATAGCAAACCATATTCTTTGAGAAACATAATATTTTAAGAACAAGTGACTCATGTTTTTATCACAATTATCACACAGAGGAAAGAGGGAACTAATATCATTCACAAATCTAGACATTTTATCTTTAATTGGATACAATGTTGTAGACTTTTCTAAAAAAATGCAACACATTTGGATGGAGATACAGGTTCCATAACCTATTCCAAGGAAAGTTACCTCCATACTGGTTATTACTTTGTTGGGACTCATTAAAAAGCAAATTGTAAATAGATTTAATAGTACAGATGCCATTTATGGATCCAGTCCATCTTAGTTGGTCAGTTCCTACCATTAGGATTCTAATTTTGCAGATGTGATCAAAAATACTAATAAGAAATAAAGCTTCAAATATATTAATATTCCAACTTTTCGTATCCTTATATATCAATTTGCTAAAAAATTGTATATTACTCGTGGTATAAGTAATAGGAAGATATTTGCCAATAGTTGACACCTAAATATTATTCCAGTTATGAATCTTGGAACCATCATTTACTTCCTAGCAGTGATGCTTCTTGATAATCTAAAATTCCTTGGCATACTCCCCTCCAAATCCATGAACCATTAGTATTTACCTCATCATCTAAAGGGTCACAATGAAGGAAGTACTTATGCTTCAACATTTGCATCCATAAAGTATTAGGATCATGCAACATTCTCTAAGCCAACTTAGTTAATAATGGTCTATTAAACATAACAAATTTTCTTATGTTTAGACCAACTTTACATTTGGGACCAGCTATGTGATCCAAGTTCTTCAGATAGACTCATCTAGAGCCACATGTTTTATTACACCAGAACTTCCTTTGGATATAAACAATTTTGTCTGAAGTTTTTGGGCATATGAAAAACACTCATGAGAAGCTAAGGAACCAAGGACATAATGAATAAGAATTGCCCTACCATGTTGATTTATATATTTAGTTTCCATCTAGCAAGCTTACTATCAAAATTTTCAAGCACACCCGAGAAAGAATAAATTTAGATTTTTCCTAAAAATTCTCATACATCTTTCTTTACAGATTAGCCAACATTTTGTGGTCACTATTTCAGTTATCTTGTTGTATAATTTTTCTAAAATCCAGTTTGAATAAAGGTTTACAAGAGAAAATTTTGAGTTAAGGTTGGAATTCAGACCTGCCAACAGGAGAAGCATCCATACAGATCTCATAAATGAATAATCAAAGAACAAATGTTTTATGGATTCATAAAGGTAATTGCAAAATACACAATGCATACCAATATTGTAATTAATTGCTTTTTTTTTCTGACTGGTAAAGCATTGTGAATACATTTCCAAAGAAAGGTTTTGATTCTCTGAGATACTCTCATTATCCAAGAGTTTTTCCAAAATATGGCATTTTTATCAATGATGTTTGATGGTTCTAAGTATTGTAGTTTGTTGTACATTGATTTAACAATAAAAATATCATTTGTTGTTAACTACCATCTATCCTTGTTTCATTTTTAATTTTTGTCAGTGAACATTCTGATTTCCATAATTTTATCAGAGATAGTATTAGGAAAGTTATTTCTAGCTTCTTTTTACATTCCACTTCTTTGTTGTCGAATCAAGCAACTCAACAACAAGTGTTAAGGAGTTTAGTTTTGTGTCAGAGAAGTTTTATGCTACAAAATAATTAATATATTAAATTCGTCAAAATAATTAATAAAAGTACATCTTAGATTTCTTAAAAAATAATTAAATTGCATTAATTAAAATACTCAAAACATAGAATTACATAATTAAACTTTATCTAAAAATAAAATTTTGTAGAAAACACAATTCAAAATTGGGTTTGACCCGTTGACTAGTCAAACACAATTCAAAATTGCATCTTGTTCGTTGACTAGTCAAATACGATTTCAAATGTCGTACGACGTTATTTGGATTTGCGTATCTTTGGATTCCACTACTAAACTTGAACTTCTATGATATCTTTCAAGTGTTGAGGTGTCGTGGAACTTAGAAGATGAAATTCTTCCGTCATAAGACTTGTTTTAAAGGACTTTGATTTTGAATCTAATTTAGTATGTCTAGTATACGGAGAATAAAAAATATTTTAATAATAATATGGTTTGCAACCCCAATGTAAACTAAGGAATTAGGATGCATAACATCAAGATGTTCTTTTATCAATTTTCATCACCAGAATTTGTGATTCTGTTTGGTGATTAAGACAGACAAAGTTCCTTTTGAGGATTTGAATGCATGGTGATGTAAATTGGCAGGTTGATGATCGCAACATTTATGATTTTACATAATACCTTTTTTCATTAAGAGCATCTCCAACGCAAGGGGTCAAGGTCATCCTAGGTGGAGGTCTTATTAAACCTTTTTTTTGTGGGTCATTGCTAAACGACAAAAAAAAGATTAAGATAAAACTTTTTAGCTAAAATTCATCTCCAATCCCCAAGGTCTTATTTAACACTTTCTATTTAAATTTAGAGACAAAATGATGATGTGGACTTAAGACCCAAGGTCATGAAGAAGGTATGATCTAGACTTTCTCCTTTACCCCTACTTGGTCCCCACTTGACCATGTCATCTTTTCTCATTACCTTGACCGTAGCATTGAAGATCAATTTTTGGTGAAAAAGGTGTTAAATCCTAAATGGCATGTAGTTTTAAGACCTTGATCCCTAGCATTAAAGATGCTATAATCATATATGCATAGCCGCATCATAGACCTTCTGACCTCTAGCCAGAAATCATTTTCGTCTGTCAGCTAGCCAAATGGGTTGTTCAAAAAGGCTAGCTGAATAACAAGGTTGACATAACCGATTAGCTTGGCCCAATTCACATTCATTATTACGTTTCCTAGTTAGCTGACGGGTAAATCTTCCCCGTTTGGCGCTTGACGAAACTTGGTTGCAGCACCGTCTGAATAATATGGAAAAGGTCCGTTTTATATACCTTCCAGCAACAACATCCAACTTAACAAGCACAAAAGCAACTCAAGGGGGCATCTATTGTGCAATTTGGCACTCACCACCTTTGTTGTGAGGGCATAAATCCTACTCGACACGTGGTCCAAAATTAGAGCCGAAGTAACTTAGCTCCTATAGAGTTGTCTACACCACATCTAGTTTTATTAGCTTAGTTTGTAACTAAGGATAAATATATAATTTCCATATCTAACCCTTTTTCTTATAAAAAAGAAAGTGTATTAGGTTGTAGAGGGGACTTCTTCTCCTCCTTTGTCTCTTGAGATATTCTAGCTCACTTGAACATCTTCGTTCAAATGGAGCTCATTTGTAAACTAATACTCATAATGAAACCCCCTGTGGATATAGGTCTTAACGCCGAATCACGTAAAGTCCTCGTGTCTACTTTACATTTTTGTATTTAGTTTTTCATTTATGATATTTGATCTTATTATTATCTTTAGGATATTTTTTGGTGTGGTGATAGAAAATATACTACTATATTTTAGCGCTTGAAACGTGGAGGAGTATTAGTCATTTTTGAGTAATAGATCTTACTAAAGTCTTTAGGGGCAAAGACCAACGTTCGTAAAAAAGGATGAGGTTCAGGCAACAAACATTAACCTGAAATTTTAGATGGGGAAAAAGGCAGATCTCTAGTTGTTGTAAGAAAAATCAGAAAAACATTTGAAGGAGACTACAGTGAAAGCGAGGAAATCTTCATTAGATGAGCACTAGATCACGAATCTTCTTCTTATCTTTTATTTCTGTTCACTATCACATAGATCTAAAATTTTCAAAAAGCCAGTTTCTTCACAAATGTTTATGCCAAAATTCCCATTGACATCAACAACCAATGATTTGATGAAAAACAGTAAATAGAAAGTTTTTAAATTACAATTTGATACACAGAATCCTCTTTAAAATCAATTAATGAGAAAGATTTCAATTAACAATTTATTTACAGATCAAAAATCTGATCAAATTACAATCTCAAATTCATAATCTTTTTAAGTATAGAAGATGAATCATGATAGTGAAACTTTTAAATCCTATCTTACACAATGAATACATACCTAATGATCTTTTTTCTTCTTCTCTGATTACTCTTCCTTAGCCTCTTCTTCGCTTTAATTTTCCGACCCCCTCTATGTTCAACGCTCTCTTCTATTTATAGATTATCTAATGGGTCCCTCTTGTCCCGCTACCTTCTTTTGTTCTCCTTATTACCTTTGGATCGGGATGATTGTATGGTTGATAGGTCATGCTCTTTATTTTTTGGTCCGTTACCTTGTATGATTAACACGTACTCTTCGTTCTTTGAGGATTATCTTTGTCCCGATCACATGTGTCGACCATGGGTTAAAGTAAATAAAAGTAATTATTGTTTTTACTTTCCCGCTCCACGTTCATTATTACTCTTACTTTCCCGTTCCATATTCATTATTATTCTTACTTTCCCGTTCCTCATTCATCATTACTCATACTTTCCCATTCAATAAGCATTTAATGCTATCTGTTTCGATCAGTGTGATACTACTTTCCCGATCTTATGTGTCAAACATGCAGGGATTTACTCAGTCTTTCACATCTTTCCTTTCTCGATCCTTTGATACAGCTTTGATTGTGTGCTTCTCGTTCTTCTTAGTACCACTGACTCCTTCTTTAATCGTTTTACACGTGTCGTTCTCCTTTTATTTCCCAACAACTTGCCCCCTTCTTTTTTTTTTTTCAAAAACTTTTAACGGTCGATCCAAGGATTTGAAAAAAGTAGAAGAACAATTATTACCTTCCACTTTACCATTACTTCTTTTCACACGTTATGCGAACTTTTCGCAGGCAATAACTTCTTATTATCACGTTTGTGTCAATTACCTTTTTTCGAGGAAATCAAATTTTTGCCTTGATTAACGCCTTTTCAAATTGTGACGGTTTCTATTCTTTTCTTTAAATACGATGCAGTCTTTTCCACTTTTGTCTTTACCTCTTAAAGTTGCTGCTCTTTATCTTCCTTGAAATTTTCAAATACTTTCGTTCTCCCAACTGTTCAGGAGCTTTTAGCATCAATCACATTTATTTTACCTTTGATCAAGTAATTGTTTATCTTCTTTCTTCAGGTATGTTGAGGATTTTTACTTTCAGTATCTTACTTTAATATTTAACCATGATTAGCTGTTAACAGATATGATTGAACTGATAATTATTTGTTTTATTTTATGATTGTTTCTTTATGATCTACGATGATTCCTTCACACATTGATCCTTTGAAATTTTCTTTTCAGATAAAACGTTATGTCTTCCAGAAATCCCAATGCTGCTGGTGATCACCAAGAAACCGGAAGATCTTCAAGAGTTCCTTCTTCTAGATATACTGTGTCTCGGTCTGTTCGTAATCCAGCTCCTGATGCTTCTATAACCGCTAATCCTGCCCCCAAAAATAAGCGGGCTCATGCCACTTATAGTTATCGTTCGATGGACATTGAAGTTTTTAAGAGAAGACATGCTCTTGAAGAATTTAAAGTCTCATTCTATGACAAAAATACTGACGTACTAACTTTAGGAGCGATGCAAAGGTTTAACTATTCTCCCAATAGTTTATTAATTTCTGCTGGTGCTTTAGAGGCCGGACTTCGCCTCCCATTATATGAAGAAGAAAATCCTTTTCAATATGAAGTTCTTGCAACTCATGGTGATTCTCCTCATGGACTAGCTCGATCCATTACTCAATACAATGGAAATTGGTGGCGTATCCTTGATGAGTGTAGCCTCCGAAGTGAAGGGCGAACTAATCTTACTTGCAACGTTCCAGATTTTACAGAACGTGACAGTTATACCGTTGAAAATTTTCATACTACATACAGAGATTGTATTAGTAACAGGAATTTTGTGAAGTGGAGCGTTAGCGCTGTTCGCAAGTGTCTTTCGGGATTTCCCTTATTACATGAGGTCGACGATCCCAAAATCAAGTTTATTCCCCATACCAAAATTGATTTTCCCACAAGAGAAAGAATTCTTCAGGATCATGACTATAAGTGGTATCGCACTCCAATTGTAATTGAAGGTCCTTGGGTTTTCGGTAACATCTCAAAAGATGAAATTCAAGGACTTCGTAGACGTTTCCCAAGCTATTGTCCTTGGCGGTTAAATTTTGATGACTTCAAGTTTGATTATAAGGTTCGTATTATTCTTTATTTCAATATTGTCCCGAACTACCATTGAATTTTTTCTTACGGGACAAATGTTTGTGCTTCAGGTTGAACCCGATTCTGAACTTCAAACCGATACTCCTCCTCCTCGCCCAAGCCTTGGGATTCAAATCGTTGAAGGTAGGCAAAGAGTTGAGGAAGAAGTTATTGAAGGTAAGGGAAAACGAAAATTGGTTTTCCATGAGAAGAAGAAAAAGAAACTAAAAAGACCGTTGTACCCTTCTGAAGTAGAAGAAGGGGAGATTAGAGATTGCTTTGTTGAAGGGAATAGCAGTTCCGCTCTTATCGTTGCTGCGGGTCAGGACGTTGAAGGTTCGGTCCAAGCAGAAGTTTCGGACAGCACGTCATCATCAATGTTGTTCCTGTTAGCGTGGGGGAGCCAATTATTTCTTTGGACCATCCTTCAATAGCTCAATCTATTTCTGAAGTTGTTCTTACTATTGCTGCTCCTACCGGTCTTTATGATTCCCTTTCTCCCCTTCCTTATACCTTTGACATAGAGCCAATCGCTTCAAGTAGTGGTACAATAACAGTTTTTACTGGATTACCTCAAGAAGAAGCAGATGATATTGTTGTTGAAGAAGTGAACGAAGTTGTTACCGTTGAAGAAAATACTGAAAAAGAAAATGTTGTTGTTGATGTTGTTATAGAAGAAAAGAGAAATGAAGTTTCTGAAGAAGCGAACGTTGAAAACATAGCTCCTAGTACTTCATCTACAGATGTCCCTAATGTCCCGAGCCTCCTTGTGGATGAAAATGCTTCTGGAGTTATTCATGAATCAAATGCACCCATCGAGACATTAGTTCAATCTGCCACTAATGCAGATAGAGCCGATGTTGACATGCCTGATGATGAACCTTCTACTCAATGGTCCTTCTCAGAAGTGAATGAAGGAATCACTCTTGCTGGTGATGAAGACGAAGCTTTTCAGTGGTTTATTTCTAAAGGATTTCTGAATACTTCCGCATGTCACGATCCATTGAAATCTGATAGTTCTTCAATGGCTAGGCTGTGAACTTCATTTGGTGCTGTTCCACTGGGGGATGCTCGGGACGCTTGGTTCGAAAGCGAGTGTTACGATCAATCGTTCCCATTTAGTCTTCCTTCTTCTTTAAATGAAGTTCGGACTGTTGCAGAGGGTCCATCATATTCTTTTCCGCAACAAGCTCTTGCTCAACTTAAATATGGTACAGATTGCATATTTGCTGCGTACAAGTTTTATAAGGCTCGGGCCACAATGATGGAGCTGATGTTCAAGAACGAAGCAACGAAGGTGAAGCGCGGAAATGATGATTTGCAGAAAGAAATTGAAAATCTCAAGCAGCAAAATAACTATCTTCAACAACAACTTCAACAACAACAACAACAACAATAACAACAAGAACAACAACAACAGCAACAGCAACAACTTCAAAATTTTGAGGATCAAAATCAAAAGCTTCAAAGTCAGAATCAAGGTTCGTTCCTTACCTCTTAGTTCGTACTTATTTTGGGTTCGTACCTCCATAGGTTCGTACCACATTTTTTTTTTTTGAAGTTTTGAAATTCATTTATAGGATCAGTGGGAGACTTGGAATCCCTGTTTAGGTTCCATCGTAGGATGAATCAGTTGAACAATCATGCAAGAGAAGTAAATATAGAAATGGAATTGGTTAAAGGGAAGTTAGCACAGTTGTCCGATAGTATTGAGTTGAATACTTGGAGACGTAATAGAGCTGAATCAAAATATCAGGAAGCTCTGACAACTTTAACCCTTAAAGAAGCAGAGTTTAAGTCTGTAGCTAGAGGTATATGCTTGAGTTACATGCTTATTTTATTGAGGGTATTATATGGTTTATCTGATACTTATTCTGGTTTTCAGGGATAGAAAAGAAGGTCAACGAAGCTAATGCACGAGCAACAGTAGCAGGAGCTGAACTCAATATTGTAAATAACACAATAACAAATATTACTGAAGAGTACAAGACTTCAGAGAAGAACGTAGCTCTGAGTGTAATAAAGCTTCGGGATTTGCAATATCAGTTGAATGCTGAAACTTTGAAACGCGAAGCTTGTGAACAGGAAATTATAAAAGTACAATCAAGATCTGAAGAGTTATTAAAGGAATTAAATGCTGAAAAAGATCAAGTAGAAAAAGATCAGCAAAAAATTAAAGATCTTCAATCAGAAATTGATTACAGGCATGCTTATATAATCTGGGTGAGACAGGATGCCAAGGAAAAAATTGCAATGTCATTTAATTCTACCTTGGATCGTGCTCAAGCCGATCCTTCTGTTTTGAATGGTCGCGCTACCGTCCCGGTAGTTCCTCCTCAACCGTCCCGACGCTCCAATTCTGAAGCCTAGTTGTACTTGTTCTTTGCTCTAATGCTCATAGCTTCATCTTTTGATATTCTTTTCTTGTATCCCGATCGTTTTGTATTTTGAATTTTGACATACTATAGTTGGAAACATCATTTTGTGATTTTCTGCTATTGTGCTTGGATATGCTCTTAATATTGTCCCTGCATAAGAGATGATATTTATGAAATCTTTAGGTTAATCATATTGTTTCATGAGTATAATGGATCGAAGTATATATACCTCAAAACATGTAATTCGAGATCCCACACATACGAAACAAACCCGGGCCAGGGGTAAGATACATGGTTGGTCCCGAACGTACTCTGAAAATGATAACCATAAATTAGGTATTCCTTCTTTATTAGAATTTCTGAATTATTAAAATTCTATAAGGACATTTACCTCTTTGTTGATATTACGATTGTATCGCTAATCGTAAGCTCAGAATATGATGTTCCTGGAGTAATTGAATCTTGATTATGTCGCCAATCGTAGCGTTTTCCAGAAGAAGGTGTTCCTGGATTTGAATTTTAATTATGTCGCCAATCGTACCGTTTTCCAGAATAAGATGTTCCTGGAATTGATTCTTATTTTAAGTATAACTTCATAAAGAATTTTATTATTAGATAAAGTATTGAATAAAGACTTTTATACCTGTATTGGCCACCATAGTTGTGCTATTAATCATGGATAATAAAGCTTTAGGTATTGTGCGTTCCATGGATGTTATAAGATTTTTCCTTGCATATTCCGAAGATAGTATGATCCTTGTCCCGCTGATGCTTGTATTATGTAAGGACTGTCCCAGGTTGGTGCGAACTTTCCAGCACTTTTGTCCCGATGGTATTCTGGGATTTGTCTTAAAACATATTGTCCTTGGACAAAGTTTCGTGACTTGACCCTTTTGTGGTAATCCCGTGCCAACCTTCTTTGATAATTCTCCATTTTCTGGAGTGCCACCTCTCTTTTTTCTTCCAAATCATCCAACTTTTGTAACATTAAATCTGAATTTATATTTTTCTCCCATGCTTCTGTTCTAGTTGTAGGTAGAATGACTTATGTTGGTATAACTGCTTCTGTCCCGTAGGTAAGAAGGAATGGTGACTCTCCAGTGGATTCTTTTCTTGTGGTGCGCGCCCATAATGTATTATACAATTGTTCACACCAACGTTTGTAATATCCATCCAATGTTTTCTTAAGATTTATTGCAATTGTTTTATTTGTGGATTCAGCTTGTCCATTACTTTGGGGATAAAATGGTGTGGATTTGTATTTCTGAATGTTATATGCTTCAAGTAGCATATCAATTTTATTTCCTTGAAATTGTTGTCCATTATAAGAAACTAAGGCTGCTGGAATCCCAAATCTACAGATGATATTTTCAAATAAAAATGTGAACACATCGGAGTCTCTGATCCGAGATAATGCTTTAGCTTCTACCCACTTGGTAAAATAATCGGTGGCCATTATTAAATATTTTCTCTTTGGTCCCTTCAACTAACGGACCAACAATATCTACCCCCCATTTTACAAATGACCATGGACTGAGTATAGAATTAAGCTCTGTGGCAGGTGCTTTGATTTTCTTTGCGAATCGTTGACATTCTTCACACCTTCGTACCATGTTTTCTGAGTCCTTAAGCATGGATATCCAATAATAACCTTGGGTTTTAGCTTTTAATGCGAGTGAACGCCTTCCACTGTGGTTTCCCGTATCTCCATAATGTATTTCTTTGAGTATCCGTGTTCCTTCCTTTTGTGATAAGCATCGAGATAATGGACCGAGGAATGATTTACGATACAAAATTCCATCCCGAAGCTGGTAATTATCCGATTTGAGTTGAATTTTTCTTGCTTCTTTAGAATTTGAAGGCAATATGTTATCTTGTAGATATTGATGAATCGGAATCCTCCAATCTGGTTCACTTGGTTGATCATCTACTTGTTGAGGCATAGATGGGGCATTTTGTATTGCGGGATCATTAATTACTTCTATCACATCTCCTTCTATGTTATGAAGTGCGTTTATCTGGATAGATGGTTCATATATTCTTCCGACTTTTATTGCTGTGATATTAGGATCGTTTACCATGGAGGAAATGAATGCCAGTGCATCATCATGTCGATTTCGGTCTCGGGACAGATGCCGAAAAATAATGTTTGGGATTTGATTTGCTAAAATTTGAACAAGGTTTTTATATTGTACTAAATCTTCATCAAGTGTTTGATATTTTAATTCGACTTGTCGAATTACCAACTGTGAATCACTTGTGAGTCGAACATTGCTGATTCCTAGCTCGATGATGAGTTTTAGAGCATGAACCACAGCTTCATATTCTACTATGTTGTTTGTATGTTCTTCAAACTTAAGACAGAATGAATGTGTCATTCTCCCTCCCATTGGTGCAGTAATCACAATGCTAATTCCTGCTCCTTCCTTGTTTCGGGACCCATCAACAAAGACTTCCCACCTTTGAGAGTCTGTTGAGTTCAGAATATCTTATGGGTCCTCTTCCTCGCATCCTGGTAATCCCTTAACATAGATAAAAAATGAATTATTAATGTGATGAAAATTTTAATGAAAAAGTTTTAAATAAGTTAATTTTTTTTTTCCACCTATCGGACCTTGAATTTCATATTCTTCTTCAATCGGGAAATCCGCAAGGAAGTCAGCTAAAACTTGAGATTTTTGTGCGGTTTGCAACTCATAAATGATGTTGAATTGTTCTAGCTGGGCGTTCCATTTTGCGATCCTTCCTACTTTTCCTGTATTCTTTAATACTGATTGTAACGATGCCTTGCTCGGAACACGAACATAATGTGTGAGAAAATAAGTACGTAACTTCTGAGTGGCAAAGACCAATGATAAAATGAGTTGTTCGATTTTAGTGTAATTTCATTCTGCCGAATTAAGAGTTTTGCTAATATAATATATCAGTTTTTTTATTTTCTCATTAGTACGTACCATCACTGCGCTGATTGCATCTTCCGTTGCCGCTATAAACAAAGTTAATATTTCTTCAGGTTCCGGTTTCTGTAATGCTGGCAATGTAGCCAGATGTTTTTTTTATGTTTTGGAAAGCTTGTTCACATCGATCGTTCCAATCAAATTTATTTTTCTTCTTGAGTATATCAAAGAAGGGTTTGCACAGTTCTGATGATCTGGCAATAAATCTGCTTAAAGCAGCCAAACATCCATTTAATTTCTGTACACTTTTAATGCTGTTGGGTGATGGCATGTCTGTTATTGCTTGAATCTTTTCTGGATCAACTTCAATTCCATTTTTTGTAACCAAGTAATCCAAAAAACGTCCCGAAGTAACACCAAAAATACACTTCTCCGGATTAACTTTCATCTTGTATTTTCGTAATGCACCAAAAATTTCAGTGAGGTCTTGTAGATGATTGATAGACAATTTGCTCTTTACCAACATATCATCCACATAAACTTCTAATATTTGTCCGATCCAAGGTTTGAATATTGCATCAACCAGTCGTTGATATGTTGCTCCCGCGTTTCGTAATCCAATCGGCATCCTGGTATAGCAATACAACCCCCGTGGAGTAAAGAACGTTGTGTGTTCTTGATCAGCTTCTGCAAGTGCAATCTGGTTGTATCCCGACTGACCATCCATAAAAGATAATGCCTCATGGCCTTCTACAACATCTACCAATTGATCAATGTTGAGAAGTAACTATCTTTCGGACATGCTTTATTTAAGTTGGTGAAGTCTATACAGATTCTTACTCTATCGTTCTTTTTTGGAACGATCACCATATTAGAAATCCACGTTGGATATCGCACTTCACGAATGAATCCTGCATTTAAAAGCTTTGCTAATTCTTTTTCTACTGGATCGTGATACTCCGGTGCAACCTTTCGTATCCATTGTCGAAATGGTACAGCATTGAGACGTATTTGTAATTCATGTTGTACTATACTTGGATCTATCCCGGGCATATCTTCCATCTTCCATACAAATATATCTACAAAATCACGAATTAGCTTGATTAAACTTTGCTCCATGTCTTCTTTCATCAACGTTCCAATTCGCACTTGTTTAGGCCATTCTAAAGTTCCAATATTTATAATTTTAGTTTCTTCTACAGAAGTGAAAATTGGTTTAGGATTCCCGATCGAAGTTGGAGTTCCCTTTAATTGCTTTGAGGGTCCTTCGAACTGCTGACTTGTTGAATTTTCTTGATTCTTACTGCTTTCTCCTAATTCATTTGTTGCTTTTTGTTCGATGTGTCTTTTCAACTATTGATTTATCTCCTCTTCCTTTGCTTTGATTTTACGGTCTTCTTCCTTTCCCGATGTTGTTGTTCCCGTTCTTCATGCATTCTTACCTCTGCTATTATACAAAACTTCGCATCATCTTGATCTCCCTTGATCTCCATTTTTCCTTGCGGTGTTGGAAACCGCAAATATTGATGATAAGTTGAAATTACACCTTTCAGCTGGTGTACCCATCGTCTCCCAATTATTGCATTGTACGGGGATGGAGCATCTACTACGCTGAATCTTGTCAAGATGTTAATTGGTCCAGCAGATACTTACAAATCAATATCTCCTTCAGGTCTTGAAGCCATTCCGTTGAACCCATAAATTACATATCGGGACGGGATTAACTGATCTTTTTTTAGTCCCATTTTGCAAAATGTGTCATGAAACAACACATTTAAAGAACTGCCCCCATCCAAAAGAATTTTTCTAACATTTCATCCTGACATTAGCAATGTAAGAACCAAAGGATCATTGTGCATCTCAATTTCTTGATTTACTTCCTGTGCTGAGAAAGTTAAAGGGGATGACATCCAGTCTTTCCAAGCTTCCGTTATCCTTCCTGATACTTTAAAAATTTCATGGTCTCGAAACCTCTTGCACAACTTTTTATTGATTGCTGCATTCATATTTGTATCTATTTCTTCTGAGAATGATATCATATTAATGGTGTGTTCGGTATGTGGGATATGCACTGCATTGCCGTTGTCTGGTCTTGCTATTGGTTCGGGCCTTTGAATAAATTCTTTCAACTCTCCTGCATCAATCATTTTTTGTACCAGTATAATAAAATTCCTGCACTTATCGGTTGTGTGCCCTTTATAACAGTGGTACTCACAATAATCTTTCGAACGTTGTGTGAACTCAGGCTGATTGCCGTTTGATGATGGCCACTGAAAATATGGTTTATTTTTTATGATTTCGAATAATTCAGAATATGATATATTGAGTTTTGTGAACACTCTTTCTTGAAATCGCTGAACAAAATTTTTGTTATCCCCTTGCCGTGGGCGCTTTGATTCCCTTGGTTCAGATTTATGAGGGAATTTTATTTTTTTGTTCTGGTGATACTTCGATTAAATTTGTCCTTTTCATGTTTCTTTGATTTCGTGAATTACTTCTTGGACCTTGTTCTTGCACATCTTGCAATCTTGCACATGTTTCTATTATTTCCCTGAGCTGTCCCTCGGTTTTGGGATTGTTACGATAAATTTCAATGAAGAGTTGACATCTCCGATCAGCGATTCCCCATTTATAATGATTGATTGATGTACTTGAATCTACATCTCCAATTGCTTGACAAATTGTATGCCATCGGGCCGTATATGACCGAATCGTTTCTTTTGGTCATGATGTGAGGGAATATAATCTGTCCACTCCCGAATCAACGGGCTTGTTGTACAATTATGCTTCGAGAAATTTCCTCACTAATTGTGAATAACATTGAATAGAACTTTCTGGCAATCTGTCATACCATAATAATGCTGAACCTTTCAAACTTGATGGGAAGCATCGGCACATTATTGTTTCGTGTCCGTCCCATCGTGACATCACTCGATTATAATATTTTAAATGTGAAGTCGGGTCCTTCGTACCATCATAACATTCAAATACAGGGATACTGTATTCTCTTGGCAATGGAACACATGTCAACTGTTGAGCCAGCGGTGTCCGCTTGGCTTCTTTCAGCACCTCTCCTATTCTTCCCCCTTCTTTATTTTTTAATCCTTTTATCTCTTCCTTCATTTTCTCCATTGCTTCAATACATTTATGCCATTGTGCACGTTGAATTTCTTGATTTTCCCGTTGCCACCTAGCTCGTGATGATGATCCTACTAACACCATCCTCTGATCTTGATTTTCCTTTTCATTTCTGGGTGCACGTCTTCCAGAAATTGCTTCTTGACTTCGTGACCCTGTTGCAACTTGTCTTTCCTCACGTTGAATCATACTTTTCAAAGCTTGATTTTCTCTGGTTAATAATTCGATTCGATCATGACTGGCCCTTTGTTCTCTTCTTATTTCATTCATTTCTTTCATCAGATTTTGGAGATAATTCACTTCATTTCTTGAATTCTCATGATGTGATGAATGATTTTGAATAATGGTATTTGGAGTCAATTCATGAATAGGTGAATGATTTCCTACATCACTCTGTTGTTGTTCTGGCTCACTCTCTCCTTCCCTTTGTCTGTAACTTTGTCTGTCGTTACTGTCTCGATTCCCAGAGCCTGCTTCTTGAGACATATTTCTTCTGGATTCTTTGTTTCTTGATTATTTTTTTTTCCTCTTGAATTATAATGATCTTTTAAAAGTTAGCCATATAATCTCTTAACTGATTATTTAAAAAAGAAAGTAACAGAGACTAGTTTTCTGACTTTTTAAAAATCTATCTATACTTTTAGTAAAATAATTTTTGTATCATCTACCATGAATCTTTTAAAATGCATATAATAGGAAATCAAACATTTAAACAGATCCATTCAAACTTAAAACTTTTTCTTTTCGATGACATACAGTTTCCATTTTGCATATCACAAAAAGGTTATTATGCAAAAGAAATCACATGTTAGCTAAAGTTAAATTAAGCCAAAATGTTGTATAGAACTATCAAATTCTTTATACCAAATTTCTTTACTTTTGAAATACATATATAACAGAAAAATCCATTTTTCATGAACAGGTAGGATAAATCCTTTAACCCATTCCCTGTTTCTAGCGCCAAATTGTTTATGCCAAAATTCCCATTGACATCAACAACCAATGATTTGATGAAAAACATTAAATAGAAAGATTTTAACTTACAATCTGATACACAGAATCCTCTTTAAAATTAATTAATGAGAAAGATTTCAATTAACCATTTATTTATAGATCAAAAATCTGATCAAATTACAGTCTCAAATTCATAATCTTTTTAAGTATAGAAGATGAATCATGATAGTGAAACTTTTAAATCCTATCTTACACAATGAATACATACCTAATCATCTTTTTTCTTCTTCTCTGATTACTCTTCCTTAGCCTCTTCTTCGCTTTAATTTTCCGACCCCATCTATGTTGAACGCTCTCTTCTATTTATAGATTATCTAATGGGTCCCTCTTGTCCCGATACCTTCTTTCGTTCTCCTTATTACCTTTGGATCGGGATGATTGTATGGTTGATAGGTCATGCTCTTTACTTTTTGGTCCGTTACCTTGTATGATTAACACGTACTCTTCGTTCTTTGAGAATTATCTTTGTCCCGATCACATGTGTCGACCATGTGGTTAAAGTAAATAAAAGTAATTATTGTTTTTACTTTCCCGCTCCACGTTCATTATTACTCTTACTTTCCCGTTCCATATTCATTATTATTCTTGCTTTCCAGTTCCTCGTTCATCATTACTTCTACTTTCCCGTTCAATAAGCATTTAATGCTATCTGTTTCGATCAGTGTGATACTACTTTCCCGATCTTATGTGTCAAACATGCAGGGATTTACTCAGTCTTTCATATCTTTCCTTTCTCGATCCTTTGATACAACTTTAATTGTGTGCTTCTCGTTCTTCTTAGTACCACTGACTCCTTCTTTAATCGTTTTACACGTGTCGTTTCCCTTTTATTTCCCAACAACAAAGTTGATTTTTCTTACAAAACGTTAATTCGAAAATAAGTTTTGATTGTAGATCTATAATAGCCGAATCTTATTTCGCAAACCCATTTGAATCAATTTTGAAAACATAAATATCAAATTTTCAATTTTTTGATTTGGGAATTTTCTCAGTAAACCTCGCAGAGCTCGAAAGAACAGATATTATGAGCAGGATTAGCCTTTCTTTTGGTTATTTTTTATAGCAGTGAAGATCAATAATTACCCTCTTCACATTTCTTCGATTTTACCCCTAAAATACTCAGATGTGACGATTTGAAACAAAATTTCTAAAAAAGTTTCTCATTAAAACCCAGGGCTTGTTTTTCGCTGAAAATTGATTTTTTCTAAGACAAAAGGCAAAACGAATTTCGATTATAGATTCGCATTCAGTGAACCCTGTTCTACAAAACCCATTTGGGATTTTTTTTAGAAAGCATTTAGATTACAAAACCATTAGTCTGATTCGAGGATTTTGGCCCTACGAGCAAAATTAAACAAACTTCAGACGAAAGTTCTTATCCTGTGTATGCCAAGAGTTAGTTTAAAACTTTCCTAGATCACTCACTGAATTGCTTTGTTATTCGCAGCGAAGTATAAATACCTTCCCAGCATGAACTGTTGAGTGTGAATGAAGAAATCAACCAGCTTCTACGAGAGGATTTTACAGCCAATTAACCACCAATTTCTGATTGTTACAATTCAGAAAAGATCCAAACTGCAGCTGTGAAATTTTGAAGTTGAATGGGTGGATTTCGCTGGAAACACATCATCTGGGGAAGAGTTAGAGGATGATAAGCTAACTAAAAAATACAACTTGACTAAATTCGTTAAATGTTATTTTCCTATTAAAAATAAAAAAATCTCTTTTATATGCAGTTTTTTGATTTATGTATTTTAAGTATATACAGTTTTTCTGATCTACACTACCGGCTTCTCTTTTCCAGCCGTTACCTCTCTTCTCCTCACTCTCTTTTTCTCTCTCTTTTTCCTCTCTATTTCTTCTTCCTACACTGTGTATTGTGTTTTGATTGTTGATATCTTACTTCTAATTATTGTTTGTTCGTTTATTGTACAGGTGTGATTTCGGATGAAGCTCAATTGGTAAACCCTATCTTTTTCATGTTTCTTCTCCATCGCATGTTCTTATTTTTAACTGAAATCACTTTATTTTATTTTGAAGGTTAGGCTTACTTCTTCTTTGAATTCTTAGATATGGGTTTTAATGATTTTTAGCATAATCATGGTTTTATATGTTCTGTTATGTAGCTTTGCTGATTCTGGGGGTACTAATCTGGATTGGAGAGGTGCCCAAAAGGGAGGTGGCCTTGAGTAGTTTAAGGCGGGTTAGTTAGTAAAAATTAGTGGAGTCCGTTGTTAGTTAATTGGGAAGGACACGTGTTAGTCCGTAGTTGGGGAATTAGTCTTCTTCTGGGTTTATCGGTTTAAGCCGAGTATATAAGCTCGATTAACCGATTGTAATTGCATCAGAGTTTTAATCAATGAAAAAGAGCTTTTCTTCTCCACATTCTTTTCCTGTTCTCTCTTGATCCTTGTTTCCATCATTTCCACCCCTGTGAATCTTTGAGATTCACATCAATTGGTATCAGAGCCTCACGATCCAGACCAAGAACAGTTACAAACTATCAGGTTTCTCAAAAAAAAATCGAATCAATACAACAATGACTAATCACGCTTCCCGGATCTCAAATTTGGAAGAGAGAAACAGTTCTATCTCCAACGAGCTATCCAGTATGAATGAGCGTATATCAGGTATGTCAATTGGACTCAATGCTGTAACCAGTCGAATGGATGGCCTCACCCATAGAATGGATGATTTTTCCGAGCAGTTCACCAATATGAGTACACAGATGAACAAGTTCATGCAGGAAATAAGATCTAATATAGCCAGAAGGGAAAACATCTCACATCCAGAAGGAGTGGAGAATACTGAGATTGGTGGAAATCATAGCCAGCGATTTGTTGGAAGTACCAGTGGAAGGAACCAAAATCAAATCAGAGTGGATTTACCCAAATTTAACAAGGGAGATGATCCGATGCTCTGGATTTACAAGGTGGAGCAGTACTTCAGGTTTTATGAGGTACCTGTGGAGCAGAAAGTGGTTACTGCTTCATTTCAATTAGAAGGAGAGGCTCTACAGTGGTTTTATTGGCAAGGCTATGACAGTTTGAATCCAACTTGGGAGATTTTTGTAGGGGATCTATGCAGGGAGTTTGGTCCTGCAGATTATGAAGATTTTACCTCTTCTCTTTTCAAGTTAAGTCATACAGGTAACTACTCAGACTATGTGTCAACTTTTCGTAAATTTGCTATAAGATCTTCTGGTATTTCTCAAGAAGCTCTGAAGAGTTGCTTCATTGGAGGCTTGAAAGATGAATTGAAGTATGATGTTCAATTGCTTAAGCCGGTGACAGTTCATGATGCTATTTCTTATGGAGCACAGTTAGACCGAAAGATTAAGGCCTTAAATACCTATAATCCAAAAGCACAATTCAAAATAAACAACCATCTTCATACAACATCAAACAATGAAACATCAAGAATGTCACCTAGAATTGAATATAAGAAGATTTCTCCCTCAGTGGTAACAGATAGAACATTGAATAACCTATGCTATTACTGTAATGGAAAGTGGTTCAAGGGACACACATGTAAGGAAAGATCATCCAGATTTGGTCAGAAGCAGGCTCTGGTATTAGATTTGCTAGAGGAGGAGCCAGATCAGGGAAATGATAAAGGAGAGCAAAATGACAAAGAAGTTGCCACTATATCTGCCATCCAATTGAGTGAGTGTGCTTATTTTGGAGCTGAACTCCCTCCTGCAACCAAGACTATGAAGGTTAGTGGAAGATTGAAGGGGGTAGAAGTTAAGGTGCTGCTGGATTCAGGCAGTACCCATAATTTTGTGGATTCCAGGCTTATAAAGAAATTTAACTGGAAGCCACATAGTGATAATACTGTGAAGGTCATGGTGGCAGATGGAAGTACAATAAAGGGTGGAGGACTGTTTAAGGGAGTATTACTGGAATAGGAGATTATAAAGAACAAATTGACTTACAAGCTCTGCCCTTGGGGGGTTGTGATGTAGTTCTTGGAGTCCAATGGCTTTCTACTCTGGGCAAGCTATCTTGGGATTTCTCAAATCTTACTTTGGAGTTTAATATGCATGGGAATACATATTCACTAGAGCAAATGCAGTCACCTAACCCCCTACACTGATGTGGTCACAGTGAAGCAGATAGAAAAGTTGCTATACATATCTAAATTTGCATATGTCATATACTCTTTGGATGCAGGGGTAACTTCTAGTGACCTATCACATTTATCTTCTGAGGAGCTTAGGGAACTCACAACAGTGTTGCAAAAGAATGAGAAGATATTCTCCACCCCTAATTCACTACCACCTCCCAGAGTTTGTGACCATAGCATTCCCTTAGTTCCAGGTGCCAGGCCAGTGAATAAGAAGCCTTATAGGTATGGACCTATACAAAAGACAGAGATTGAGGAAGCTGTTAATGATCTCCTTAAGTCAGGCTTAATAAGGCCAAGTCAGAGTCCTTTTGCTTCACCAGTACTTCTAGTCAAGAAGAAAGATGGCTCATGGAGAATGTGTATGGATTATAGAGATCTTAATAGTAAAACAATCAGGAATAACTATCCCATTCCACTGATTGATGATTTGTTGGATGAACTTTATGGAGCTCAAGTTTTTTCCAAATTGGATCTCAGGTCTGGCTACCACCAAGTAAGGATGAATCCTGAAGATACACATAAAACAGCATTTAGAACTCATGAGGGCCTCTATGAGTTTCTAGTGATGCCATTTGGGCTCACTAATGCCCCTGCTACCTTCCAGAGTTTAATGAATGATTTGTTCAAGCCATATCTGAGGAATTTCATTTTGGTGTTCTTTGATGACATCCTCATATATAGCAAGAGTTGGCAGGAACATTTGGAACACCTTAAGAGAGCTTTTCAGGTACTGGAGGCACATCACTTATTCTTAAAGAAGTCTAAATGTGACTTTGGAGTAAGAGAGGTACAGTATTTGGGCCATATAGTATCACAAAAAGGAGTGGCTCCTGATCCAGAGAAGCTTAAGGCAGTGCAGGATTGGCCTCTTCCTTCTACACTTAAACAATTGAGGGGTTTCCTAGGATTGACTGGGTATTATAGAAAGTACATACCAGGATATGGCAAGATATGCCAGCCACTATTTGAGCTCATAAAGAAAAATAATTTTGTATGGACTGAAGCAGCTAAGGAAGCATTCGCTGAGCTCAAACATATCATGGTCAGTCCTCAAGTATTAGCATTGCCAGATTTTAGCAAACCTTTTGTCATTGAGTGTGATGCCTCAGATAAAGGGATTGGGGCAGTTCTTCAACAGGAACAAAGGCCAATAGCCTATTTCAGTCAGGCCTTGGGAGCTAAAAATGCATCTCTCTCAGTATATGAGAAAGAATTGCTGGCAATTGTCTATGCAGTTAAGAGATGGGAACACTATCTGCAAGGAAAACACTTCATTATCCAGACAGATCATAACAGTCTCAAATAGTTCCTCAGTCAAAAAGCCAACACCTCATTTCAAAGGAAATGGGTAGGGAAATTGATGGGATATGACTATGAAATTGTGTATAGGAAAGGAGTTGATAATAAAGCTGCTGATGCTTTATCAAGGAAGAATTCAATGGATGATGCTACAGAAATTGCAGCTCTTGCAGCTCTTACTTATCCATATTACAGCTGGTTGGATGAGTTGCGCATTCACTTGGAAAAGGAGCCTTACATAGATTGTAAAGGCATACTTGGTGTCAGGTACATTTCCATCTAAACATTATAGTCTCCAGAATGGGTTGTTGAGATACAAGGAAAGGATTGTAGTGAGTCCAACTTCTGATTGGAGAACTAAAATACTAGATGAGATGCATTCCAGTCCTGTCTCAGGACACAATGGGATACTTAGAACTAAAAAGAGAGTGAAGAGATCATTCTACTGGGAAGGTATGAAGAATGATATAAAGAGATATGTGGCTGAATGTGCCATTTGCCAACAACAGAAAGGTGAAAACTGTTCTCCTCCTGGGTTACTGAATCCACTACCAATTCCATAAACTGTGTGGACTGCAATAAGCATGGATTTTATTGTTGGGCTACCAAAATCTAGCAAAAATCAGTGATCTTTGTTGTAGTAGACAGGCTGTCTAAATATGCTCATTTCATGGCAATGGCCCATCCTTACACAGCTACAAAGGTGGCACAAGTGTTTGTTGACAATGTCTTCAAAATGCATGGGATGCCTACTTCTATAGTTAGTGACAGAGACCCCATATTCTTAAGCCAATTTTGGAAAGAATTTTTTAGATTGAATGGGTCAAAACTGGCTATGAGTTCTGGTTATCATCCTCAGACAGATGGCCAGACTGAAGTTGTGAATAGATGCATAGAAAACTACCTTAGGAGTTTTTCTTCTTATGCACCTAGGAAATGGAGTAAGTGGTTGGCTTGGGCAGAATGGAGTTATAACACAGCA
>JAJJMC010029502.1:1180748-1310277 GCA_023531435.1 Papaver californicum
TTCTTAAACTACCGATTATCATAAGTAGCCCCAAATTGGAAATCGAATTTTTTAAAAAAATTTCAACATTTTGTACTAGCACAATCGGTAGTTTAATTTTTTCTTAAACTACCGATTATCAGAAGTAGCCCCAAATTGGAAATCGATTTTTTTTAAAGAATTTCAACATTTTGTACAAGAACAATCGATAGTTTAACAAATTCTTAAACTACCGATTCTAATAAGTAGCCCCAAATTGAAAATCGATTTTTTTAAAAAAGTTTCAACATTTTGTACAAGCACAATCGGTAGTTTAATTACCTCCGATTATATGTGTACAAACTTGATTTCTTGCTACAATCGGTAGTTTAGGAATACATATTACCTACCGATTTTAGATAATCGGCAGCACATGAGTGTTATTAACTTCCGACTGTGCATAATAGGTAGGAAGTGAACGTAATTAACTACCGATTATAATTGTCTAACTCATTGCTATTTTACGTAGATTATTGAATGAGTTAATCCTGTTTCATACGAGGGTCTTGATACTTCCCTACACTATGCAAATAGTTTGGTACGCTACATACCCACTCTTAACTTGTTCTCAGAATGTATGTTACATGGTTAGGCTTATGATATTTGTTTTGTTATATGCGCATTAAGACATTTGGAAGTAAGGCGGAGGCAAAGGAATGACTTCTCAACAAGGAAAAAGAGAAGATGTGCGTTGTAGTTTAGAACAATTGCTCTAACCGAAAATTACTTAACATCACTTACTAAATGGAGGCTCTAACCGAAAATTACTTAAGATCACTTACTAAATATTGCCAATATTCTTCAGATAACTTGTTTAAAATAACTAAAAACATCTGAAAAGAACGACATAAAACACAACATAGAACTTCATTAAATTCTTCCACTCCTAGTTACTCTCTTCTTCTTGTTCTCCTTGGTCCTAGTATCACAACCTTTTACTTCATTTTACTTCCTTTTTCTTCTTCTCGTTCTTCTTAGGATGATCAGCAGCTTCATCTTCCTCAGTTTTAACTTCAACATCGTTGAGAGGATTGTCAGGATTGTTCAATTCACAATCAGGATCGTTCATCATTTGTGAATAATCCCGGTTATCCAGCATCAATTGACATACTTCTTCACGAGTAATCCGTAGGTCGCGTTCAACATAATTGAGGGGAGAAAAAACTTCATCTTCATCCATATACCTTAATCAAAATTTGAAGAACATACTTTAATAAACAAACCAAAACATAGATTTTTAACTAACTACACATTAACATAATCGGTAGACAAAATTAAGCACAATCAAACGATTACACATAATCGGTAGGTCGTGTTCTCAATATACTTCTGATTATATACAATCGGTAGTATGGGTACACAAAATATCTACCGATTATGATGTTTAACTAAAACATAATAAATAATCGGTAATTAAGTCTATTTTATATCTACTGATTATTGTAAATAAAAATCCAGAAACTAATTGCAAGTCTTAATCAATAGATAAAACTAAAGTCGATCCACCGATTATTCATGATGTTCTGCAGGAATGATGAACTCGAGCCATAATCAGTAGATAAAGTCTATCATATTTCTACCGATCATGCACCGTTTATCTAAAAACTTAAAAGTTCGATGTAAGTTACCTTTTCTGGGAATTAGTTGACGAATCAGTTACCGATTTTTTACAGTGATGGAGGGTCTTATCGTCAGAATCAGTTGACGAATCGAGATAAATTATTTTGGACTCTTCGATCACATCTTTTCCTTTCCCTTCTTTGATTGTGATGCAAAAGTTTTTGGATCCATTTTTGATGGAGAATGAGAAGAAATTGAGAAGGAAAGAGAGTAGAAGAATTGGTAGAAGAGAAGAAATGAAATTGTTAGATAATATTTTCAACTTTTACACTAAGTTCCGTGCACACTATTTTCAAAAAGTTGATATAATTTTTTAACTTTTTACGTGTACAAAATTTTCCGTGTACATTTTGTACAAGCACAATCGGTAGTTTAAGAAATTCTTAAACTATCGATTCTAATAAGTAGCCCCAAATTAGAAATGGATTTTTTTAAAAAAATTTCAACATTTTGTACAAGCTCAATCGGTAGTTTAAGTAATTCTTAAACTACCGATTATCATAAGAAGCCCCAAATTGGAAATCAAAAGTTTCTTTAAAAATTTTAACATTTTGTACAAGCACAATCGGTAGTTTAAGATTGGATGGTGGATCACACATCCGATTCTTGGTGGAAGCGTTTGTTTAAGATTTTTGTGAGATTAGACGGAAATCAAAATCGTAGGACGTTCAAAGTCATTAAGAAAAGGTTTGAGAAGTTGTTTCAACGATTGGAAGCTTTGAAACAGGAAATGAAAGTCAGAAAAGAAGCTCATCCCACCGAATCTAGTGTGACAAGAGTAAGTGTGTCAATTAATAAGTCGTTCATTAAAAAGAGTTTTCAAACATTCAAACTTATAATTGATTTGTTTTTTTCAGTGGGTGATGGCTCTCGACAAATATGCAACTATCCATGGGAAGGCGTTTATGCATGAGGATTGCTATCGCATCTTGGAAGAAAGTACCTTGCACCATTTCAACTTATATGCTTAAGTGTTTAAGTGTAATCTAATGATTTATTGTATTTCATTTCCTTTAAAGTTATGCGATGTATGCCTTTTCGATTCAATATGCATAATCCATTCAAATGTTAGAACATTGAACACAAGTAATGTTAAACATCATAAACATATAAGTAAAGTAAACAACTTTGTTACAAATCAACTTTCAAAATGATGTTCTTTGTCAAAACAACCAAAATCTAATTTCGAGGACGACGAGCATCAACACTAGATGAACCGCGAGATCTTTTACCGTGCTTTCCAGGAAGACACCGCTTAATCACTACATAATCGGTAGTAAATTAAACAAAGTAACTACCGATTGTGCATAATCGGTAGCTCGGGATCTACATAACTATCGATTGTGCATATGGACACACTACAATCGGTAGTTACATAAAAAGATTAACTTCCGATTATGTGTAAATTTGGAGACAGGAATACAACCGGTAGTTTAGGTGTAAACATAACTACCGATTGTGATCGATGTTTTTGAGGAATCACTAACGTACACAATCGGAAGTTTAACCCTATATGACACTATCGATTATGCCTAAATTTGCTCCAGGAATATAATCAATAGTTTATGATTAAACATAACTACCGATTGTGCATGATGTTCATGAACAATGAAGAACAGTACCATAATCGGTAGTTAAATACAAACACGAAACTACCGATTATGACATCTAAGCTTTTAGGTTTAGGGTTTTAAACTTTTATTAGAGAAAGTTTTTCTGGTAATTATTTGATAAGTAAAAGGGTATTTTAGTATTCTTACATACCCTAGGTCACCCCTTAGCCATATCCATGGGATTGGGTTAAAAAAATCGCCCCTAATTAGTTTTTGGTCGCCCTCAAATTCGCAAGGATATCTAACTGCATTTGAGTGACATCTCAAAGTTGCAAGGAAAGACAAGTTCCAGTACTCTTTTGAATTCAACGTACAGACGTCCCTACGAATTAATATCGTGCTTGGTGTATGCGACTCTAATTGCAGTTGCTATTCTTAAAGGGTAATGGAGTTCCTTAGAGTCATGAGAAGTTAATTTTTCCGCCTATGGTATGAAAGAGAAGCCTCGGATAGAAGGCCCTGTTTTCTTTAAGAATATGTGGAAAGCCCCCCATGCAAAAAAAGAAGAGTGAAACATGGCTACTGAATCTTATATATTGTACATATTCCAAAAAAATATGCTACAAAATCCCGTTAATTTTCAGGAATTTCAGAGATTAGACATAAGATTTGGCTAAATCAATACTGGTCTTTTGGCCAAATTCAAAAATTGCAGCCCGTTTAGAATGATAAAATGATATGGTTGTATTTGGTTTGATTTTAAAGTTCCATCCATTTATATAAAACTTTGAGACTCAAACTACATAGATGCTATCACGATAGTAAAGATAATTCAATTGCTAAACTTTATCTTGCTTTAGATGATAAAGTTATCTTGCACCAGTAGAAGCTTCAGAGAGCACTAAAACCTCCAGTGGATCAAAAACTCTATAAAAGAAGGGTGAAAAGAATAGTACGCTTGGAAGTTAAAGCAAGCGTACACATCCTTAAAGAAAACAACACATATCTAAACTTGAGAAAAAGTTGTAACCTTTACTGCTATTTGCATCCAGTTCAATGGTCTTACATACGGCTACAATAGTAATTTCACAATGCTAGATTTATACGGCTTTGTATAAATGTGGGTTGCAGGTAAAAGAAATTACCGAGCACAATAAGCTCTAAACATGCCATCAAAATTTGAAGGGATTTTTCTCATTTGCTTATATGAAAAGGTTGAAGTACTACCTCCGAGCCCAATATACCAATCAGAAGCTGATCAACATAATGAAGAATGAAGAAATCAAAGTAATAATTACTAGATTGTGCCAGTGATGTTGCTGCGGCTTTTAGTTGTTCAATGATTTATTCGTATACCATTTTCATTTTATTTTTAAATTGCTATTTGTGTGTCATTGTACCACATGCTTTAGATGCTTAGATATGAAAGTGGTCAAATAGGAAGCAAGGATATATCCGATATTTTATCATGGTAACCAGCAAAAGAAACATAAATTGGCTCATCGCTTGCAAATTTATGTTTTGAAAAGAAAAGCTTATTAATTTCACACACATAGTTATTAATCTTTTTGGCATGTTGCCATGCATGAGGTGAGCCATTCTTAATATTATGCTTATGCAATAACTTGCAGTTTGATTCTATTAGTGTGAAACTCATGTGTTTTTTCCGTTAGCTCAACAACAAATTGAGGGCACAAGCAAAAAAAGAGGTAGAGGGAACAAACAAATTGAGAATAACTTAATATATTAGCGTCGATTATTTAAAAAAAATGATCTCCTTAGATACGTTGTCTTTCTTTTTCCATTTTACCAGCATCTATCCATATAAATATTTTACCGTAAATGATGAATGCCTATAAATTGCACAAACCATTGTAATTAATGATGTTTTCATTCTTTTAATTTCATGTTACCATAGTAATTAATCATCTTTTATATATGTCCTCATTCGATAAGTTTAATTAAAATATATATGGCTATTCACTCTATTTCAGCCATAAACGGTACTAAAGTTACTTCTTCGGGACGTTTTAAAGATGATAAACTCCCTTAGGCAATCAAGGTCTAAACCTATTAAGTTACTTACAGATTAGGATTTAAACCATGAAATCTTCACTTTGTCTTTAATATTGCACGGGTTGTGGCAAGTTACTTTTTTCCATGCTGGCATGTTATGTTTTTGCTAACCCTTTGTCTTTAATATTGAACACGTATTGTGGCTTTTTTTCCATGTTGACATGTTGTGCTCTTGCTAAAATCGTGAGATTAGAAATATAACATATTCTACCTAGCGTTTTCTCTTTTTATATCTATGTATTTCCTTTCAGTTTGATGTAACATTTCTGTTTTTTGTAGTTTATATTTTGGTTTCTACGGTAGCATTGGACAACCCCTATTTATCTATATAGAAGTTTTAAGAAGACGAAAAGAGGAATGTGTAAGATTGGTGTGTATCAGGGTAATATATACAACTTTGTTCCAATTAATATATTGATTATCGTCACTATGACATGAAACCATTGATAAATAATTTTAAATTAGATTGACATATATGTAGTTGTTGCCACTGTAATCTAACTTTTGATTTTCTTTATGCTGGGATAGTAACGTATGCATGGATGGGTATTTTGCCACATAAGGCAGATAAAAAAATTGGTTTTTAAGTTACCTATTTTAGTTTATATTTTCTATTTGTGGTTGTATGGTTTTTTTGTAGAATTCTTATTCATAAAAATTGTTGATTTTGATTTTTATCTATTGGATGCAGATGGTCGTAAGAATCATGGCCATGATCTTATGAATCAAATACAAAAATGCGGCTGCAGTACAACTGTTACCGCATAAATTATATATCATTTTTCTCATTCTTGCAGTTAGCGTTGTTTTTATTGAAAAGTCTAGCACCAACGATAAATTTTGCTTATGTCCTATGCTAAGACAAGTATTTTAAACTACGGATATATGGCACAATGGTAGCGCATTTAACTCCATGTCAGAAGGTTACGTGTTCGATTCACGTCAGGTTCAATCGCCGATATTTAACCGTGTTCTACGAAAAATGAAGTTTTATTTTCTGTATTGGTTTAGATTTTCATTGTTTAGATTGTATATGAGTTTTTATCATATAAGTTTTTTTTTGTAGATTCTCACTACACTAGGAAAGAATTTAGATTGGCATTAGAGAGGTTGCCTGGTTTTTTGGCTATATAAACGAGAAAGCTCAGGAAGACCTAATCAAGTAATTCCAAGTTCACAATTATTTCTTTTGTGGTAGTCTATGTTGGCCGATTGGCATATTATAAGGCTTCGTTTAGAGAGATCTAAGATAATATATTTGTGGTATTTTATATATGTAATTCAATCGATAATTCATGGGATTTTCCCATTGTACACAGGAACATCTATCAAATTTACGCTACATTATAAAGTTACTCCACAAAATCAAATTTAACTATCTAGTAGGACAATTGAAATCAAGTTTAACTCTTCTAAGTTAAATCTCATCCTATGATGATCATCTTATAATTCATATGTATGTACACATGCGTTCACTCAAAATACGTGTAGTTTTTACCATGCATGGGATCATCTTATTATTCCACACTATAGTGCATAATATCATGTCATAATACATGGGAACATCTTATAGTTCATGGGTATACATATGCTCACTCAAAGTACGCATAATTCATATTATGCACGAGATTATCTTACAATTTCATACCATATATAGTGCAGTGTGGTAACATTCTATGGTGTATAGGAACATCTTATAATTCATGGGCATCCATAGACGTACTCAACTTAATTAAAATTTAACCATCTAACTAAACAATTATAATCAAGTTAACTCTTCCGGGTAAAATCTCACCCTATGATGGACGAGCCATCTTATAGTACACGGGTACTTACTCAAAATATGTATAATTCACACTACATATTTTCTTGTAGAATGTAGGATAGGAATAATATTCATAATTCTGATGTTTTTCAGGAAATTATGTGTATTTATTTTGTGCTTCCATAACTAGGCAAAAGGAAATATTACATAATTGTTGTTATACGCAGTAAAACATGATTGTTGTTATACGTAGTAAAATATGAACGATAAAAAGCGATAATAAAAATTTAAACCAACCAGACAGATTGATTTCCATGTTCAGAACTTCTGATTGCATTTCCAACCAATAAAAGAATATGCTACTCATGGGTTTACTAAAACCCATGAAATATACAAGAAAAGAATAAAGGAGGAGAAAAAAAGAAAATTTTCCTTGTTCCCCCCTTTAAGGGGAACCAAAATTTGCGTTATTTTCTGTGGAGAAGTTGTGTATAAAATTGTATCTAGGCTCTCATTTATATAGGATTTTGTAACCTCCTCTTGATGTTTATCCAATTAGGAAAACCAATAACCATTAAATGTTTCCACCTCCTTTTTATCCTTATCCAAGTAGAAAACTTAACCTCCTCTAAATCCCTATCCAATTAGGGCACTAAACCTCCTCAAAATAAAAAACCCTATTTTTCACAACCAAGGCAACCCCAAAACGGAACTCTTCTTTCCCTTTCCGCGCAGGCCCAAAAGGGCCCAACAAAAACCAAATTCAAGTTGGTTTCACTGTTTTGCTCATAACTTCTTCATACGCACTCGGAATAACCTTATTCTTTTGGCGTTGGTTCGTCTTTTCATTATCTAAAAGATGATGAGAAGAAATACTGTATTTGAATTAGTTTCAATTTATCATTAATTTTCTTCACTTGTATCATTTCACTTCCTTGGAACTTTTGAAGCCATTTTCACTTCTTTTGGTTGAATCGTCCTAACATGAGAATTTTTTTTTAGAAAACAAGAGTAATAAAAGGTAAAATGCAAGAAATATAACTAAAACAAGTATAGAATTGATACTCGAAACATGTAGATTATGCACCTATTATCCCTTTATATCACAAAAATGACAAAGGTCCAAAAAATAATACAACAAGTATTTCGAAAGAACTTTGCAAGTTCATAAGAAATCGATTTAACCTATAAGAGTCTAATCCTGCTAAGATCATATTAACTTAGCTTCTTATCAGGAAAGCAATTACTGGAAGTAGTTCTCACTTGATTCGATAAGCCTAACTAAGATCAGAATTAACTTAGTTACTTATTAGGAACATAATTACGGAAATTAATTGTTCCTAACTTCGATGAGTGTACCAAGGTCATAAATAACTTAGTTCCTCACCAAGAAAACGATTAACTATAGTAATGTTTCCCTTGTTTTGATAAGCCTAATTACAATTGAAAATGATTTAGTTATTTAAGAGAAGAGCAATTATCAGAAATAATAATTCCCTAAATTTCCACAACCACACTCCCCATAATGATATATCATTAGTCACAAGTTCAATAAAAGAATTCCCCATTGTGTTTGTTGTTCCTTACTGCAACAAGAAAACAACACTAAGAAAACCTCTACCAGAAAAAAGGTCAAAACATGATCTTAGCTATCGTCTGCCACGAGAAAAACTAAAACGATTACAAACTCACATGAATACCAAAATAATCATATTATAGAACATAATAAATTATTAGTATTGTAACTCACATATGAATTAAATCATCATAATTTTCTTATGATTTTGATATAGCAAATCCATAAAATTAGATCCGAAAATCAGCTATCAATAAAAAGCCACAAATCATAAAAAAATAAGCTACTTATGAGACCAAAACCTAGACTTGAAAAATCCAAAAGTTGATCTCATGGACTAAAGAAACACAAAGAGATTTTCAATAGGAACAAGAGTTGCAATCACAAACTATCAAATAATGACACAAAGAATTCACAAATAAATACTTATTATTAATTTTAATGATAGTTGAATAGATTTTACACAAATATTGAAATTTATCAACAATTGATCAATCTATTCTAAGAATATTAACCACAAGGAACTCTTTTTAATATTTTGAATCCCCTTCTTTCATGTTGTTCACAGATTCTTCTTCAATCATCTTCTTTTCCATCAGATGATAGAACCTAGCTTTCAGAAGGTTCAACTCGTCAATCATCTTGACAAGTTTGGCTTCAAACCATTTCTCAGAAGCATCAAGTTGCTCATTAGAAACCCCTGAAGTCATGCATAAGCTCATGAACATGATTTCATGAGATATCTAATCACTTTTATATTTGTTGGAGATATGACATATGGTATTGGCTGGACCATATATTTTAAGCTTTTCTAGTTGAGACTCCATATTAACCTCACCCATCTTAAACAAATAAAAATCATGAAAAATATATTAATGTCCAATAGGTCATATAGAAATTCAAAAACTTCGCATCCAAAATTCAAAATTATCATAAATAATCAAGTTTGCTTTGATAGATATTTTTCAAGGGCTCATATTTCTGAAACAGGAAACAAGATCATTCCAAAATATACAAACTTTCCAGTGATATTGGAAAATTTATATATTTATATATATATATATGAGTGATCTTGAAATATATTGAGTAATTTCATTCTATCATTATCCAAGATATCATGAATTCAGGATTTTTACTTAGTATCTCAAGATACCTGATAATCTTAAACATAATAGATTTAAGAAGAAAACTCAATAGATCGAATATTATGTTCTTAATGTACTTCCTCACTAATTTAGATAATGATCATTAAGAACTAGATGAGGATGCACATTCTAAGTTAATTGTGTAGAGTTGAAGCGAACTTTGAGTTGCTCACAGACACAGTTGGAATTAAATTTTTTATTGTTACAAATGTCTACTTTCTGAATAAATTACAATCTTTGATCCTTCCCTATTATGGTTTCATTGTTCATGCTTGACTTTCAACATTGTATTCGAGAACATATATGATACGGTCTTTTTGAAGAAGATGTCAAAATGATGTTTCTCATTGGATCTTGCTTGATTTTTTCATTAAGGTTCTTGATACCTTTATCGCTTCTTTGAGCATGTTATCTAATAGGATTATAAAAATATTTCATGGATCCGCGCTTAGTGCGACTTGTTTGAGAGAGGTTCTTACTCCCTTTTATGTGATTCGGTCAACGAGATTGATCAGTCTTTATCATTCTAAAATTTAAATATTTAGACCATGGCTATCTCGAGGATTTCCTTTTCTTTCTGAATCTTGGAAACAAAGTCCGAGAATATTGGTTTTTTAAATAGGTAAGGCTGGACACATGGTTATTAAAAAATTCGTCTGAACCTATGAATTCACTAAGTTGTTTGTCTTCAATCTGATTCTTGCACCATCTTGAACGGTAACCCTTTTACCACAATCAGAACAACATGAGTAATGATATGTGTTCTTTATGTATGAGCAAATTCTGGTGGATCATGTTCTGAAGCACTTTGCTCTTGATCATTCTAGATAATGGAAGAACCCAAACTATTTGATCTTAGACTTTGTGAGTCAGTCGTTATTGCTTTGTAACATAAAGTCTTACATCAGATTTTTCTTCTGAAATTTTTTAACTCTTCCTCAAATTTTCTGATTTTCTCAAGAGCCTTGGACAAAATAGATTCTGTTTCTGGAAGCTGACCTTTTAAATGTTTTTCCCGAACAAAACTCTCAGATATTCTCATTTCATGTTAGGAAATAAGGGTAGTCCATATCTTATGATTTCGTTCATGAGACTCGAGTTTCTGTTGCAGTAAGGACTTCCCATTAATAGCACATCCTTGTGTTTGTTCATTGAACATATTAAAGGTGTTGTGACGTTTAGTTGGAGAAGAAAAAAGATGAATCCATACTCGATTAACCGTTGGACATAATATACTAAAACCTGGTGGTACGTTAAATGATTTCTTTTTAGGTATTCTCAAAAACTTGCTTTGACTCATATCTTATAGGTTGGATCCAACAAACACAGACTGTTAGGTCTTATAGCGTTTTTCTTCTCTGATACCAATTGAAATGATTTGGGTACCAAGTATACCACAATCTTTTCGATATCAACCTATGCAAATTCACCTTGTATAATCTTATCAAAACCATAACGACCAAAAGATTATTTCAACAAGGTGATTCTTGGAAATAGTCAAAGTTCAGTTCGAACTAACTATGGGATCTTTGCCAAGATGTGATTAACATACAAGTATGATTACTTAACTGTAATTATAACAATTATAATGCGGAGAGTAACACAATCACACAACACGTAAGATTTTGTTTATGAGGAAAAATGCTTAGCAGAAAACCCTCGTGACCTAGTCCAGTTTTGAATGTTCACAAAATTAAGCCGCTATATAAATTGACCGCAACTTTGTATAGTTGAGACCAAGTAAATTAACATAAGTTATCGAGTTCCTTCATTGTCCCTGATCCTGCAACCAATATGGCCAATGCACGTAAATCCCAAGATAGATTCCACTATCTAGAGTTGTTTAACCTATGATGTGTGTCGCAGCACGTCAAAGTTATGATTTATTATTAAGCAAGGGTAAGAAAGGATCGTTCACACAGAGATGTCTTGGTTGTTATATGTTTCGAAAACTTATGTAAAAGGGGGTATTTTCAGATTTAATGAAAGTAAATTAAACTAATTAAGAAAGCTAAAAATTGTTGAAAAAGAATCAAAGAGTTGAGAATATTGGTTAAGGTTTCATTTTCATCCATAAAATATGTTCTTGTACTAATAATTAAAATTGATATTTAATCTCGTTTTATCAAAAGCCCTAAAATACCTTGATCGCAAGAATATCCCGCAGATTTCCTCAAATCATCAACAAACACATTAAAAGATGTGAATATGAATTCTACCAAGAGAACAACCTAACGTGTAAAAATCACTAATCAAGTTTAATTCCTGAGGATCATTAAGATTCATAAAATTAGGCTAATCAATGCAATTGCACGTGGAAAATGCACTAATTCAATTTAACAAAGGTCATGATCCACTTTTGATTACTAGGATATATCACTACAAGTAATAACCACAATTATGTTACTTGTATTCAAGGAGTGAATGTGAGTTCAATCAATTGGCCACTCGACGAAACCAAACATGCAATCATACATTGGATACTTGTATTGAATTATGAACGATAATATTAAGACAAAACTAATTTATTAATTCAAAGAATCGTGCACTGTAAAATTCAACTAATCCTTAACCAATAAAAAAAATTAACTACTCATAATAATTGGAGTTCACAAAATTGAATATAAGAAATAAATTACAAACCCTAGATGTCGAAAAATCTTCCCTGGAAGAACCCACAAAAAGAAATAGAAGAGGTGAGAAAAAAACTAGATAAAAACCTAGATATCTCCCTCTTGTTAAAGTTGCTCCCCTTTTATAGACTTTCTTTTGTAGAAACCCTTTTCCAATAGAATTCCTCCTTTTTAATCGTAGTTGGATTCTAAATTGAGTCTCAAAGTAATTCCAAAAGCCCTTTTAAAACATAGCCCAATAATTTCCTAACCCAAAACAGGCAAGCCCATAATCAAAAACCAAAACAGATCCATGGAAATCATTTAAGCCTGTCAGTCCCATAGAACTGAGAAGGCAATTTTAAGCCATCCCCGGCTAAGCCTCTTTGAGGCAATCTCACAAACACATGCCGTGCATTTAAGTTGTATTGGTAATTATGTTGTCCATTTCTCCGACGTCCCTGCAATCAATTCATCATTTACAGTTGACCCACATCAATCATCCATGTCTAAATCCAAATCAACCGAAACCCATCACCACTTTCATCAACAGAGAGCCACAGATCCTTTTTCTCGATCTTAGATTCATCATGGCAATAGTAGCAGCAACACAAACCCATTCTGTATCTTTCTATTGCTACAATTTCCACCAGCCACCCATCAATTCTTGGCAGTAACCACCATTACATTAACAGCCACCATCTTCTTTGTCTTGCCTGAACTCCTAACCATTGACAAACGACCACCAGCTCAACACCTTCTTCACCACAATTAACAGATTCAACAGCTCCAATTTCTTCTTTTACGGCTAAGAATTCACTTTTGAAATCCATCAAAACTCAAACCCATACTACAGCAGAGACATCAACTCAACGCCACCCATTAACTCGAACCCCAGAATCACATTTAACAGCGAAACCTATCTTCTCTTCTTCTCCGATCTGATTATAACCCAGGATCTATTTCCATCTCTTCTTTCCTTTATCTTCTTGATTTCCATTATCGAGTGAACCCAAAAGCTTACCAAAATCACAGTTACGAGCTCGATCCCACTCCGTGTCTTTCTCTCTACAGCAACCACCATTCTTTCACTAATCAACTTCATCTCTTCTTAACAGCTTCTCCATTCTCTCGGTCTTCGCATCACATCTTCTCGCTGTTAGATTCTTTTTCGAGAGCTTGCTCAATTCAGACCCAAATCTCACGACCTAGCTTTAGGTTAGATAAAAGAGAATTTAAGCACCCTAAGTTTGGCTGCCCCTTATCTTTATTTACCATTAACATATGGCTGCCCTTTAGCATGTTTATGTAGGAAGTGGTAGGGTAGACTCTTAGCCTTGCCTGGATTGTCGATGACACTCGCCAGTGAAACGATGATCTTGCCCTTTTTAATAATTTTTTTTCTTTTATTTCAAATGACTCCAAAATACCTGCTAAACAGAAAACAAACGTAATATACATAAAATATAAGAGAAATGACTACGAAAAGTATAGAATCGACATTCAAATTATGTATTTTAGGCACTTATCAACCTACTGTGAAGATATCTGCATTCAAATTCTTTGGATCGTAACCCGAAATAACAAAGTCCTAATCTGTTTCGGTAACCAACTCACTTATTTATCGCCCAAATTAGGTTTTAGATCAGTGATAAAGTAGAATAAAGGATTTTTGTTTATATCAATAGACTCTTTCGGCCAAAAGATCAAACCAAGACAAAGATTATCGAAATAATCAATCTTGATGAACAAGATATATCCAAGCAAGTTCATGCCGCTGGGCATTTTGCTCGATTTTCTACAAGTCTGATGTTAATAAAAATAAACTTCTTGTGAAATCCTAGAGAATCAAGCTTGCAAAAAGTCACACAAAGATCAGAACCAAAAAGAAAAGTCTTCAAGTATTAAATATTCAGAAATAACCGCTAAAAAAACAACTTGATTCCACTATTGATCAAACGCATATAACGGAGTCTGTTAATATTGATTGGTCAACAGTTTTTCCCCACGGATCCAGAATCACTCTTATCTGTGATAGTTAAAACTTTAAACAAACTTGAGTGAACTTACATCAAAAGAGAATGGTCATAGAATAGAAAAGTTTAATCTATTGAGGATAACTACACCGTTAGTTCAACACAAGTAATCAACAAAAACTAAATAACGATACATCCTTCCACCAACTATAAAACTAGAGGATTTTTTTATCCCAAAGAAGAGTTTAAACAAAAAACAATACAAGCTCACATAATTAGATTAATCATATCTTTTTGAAGTTGACTTTCCCGCATGACAAAATTGTGTTCTAGGTAGGGCTGTACATGGTAACGGATAACCGCTCAAACCGAACTGAAACAAACTGATTAGGAAAGAACCGAACCGAACCATTTACTAATGGTTTGGTTTTGGTTTGAAAACTAAAAACCGAAATTACGGTTTTGGTTTTGGTTTAGCTAGATACCAAACCGATATACCATCGGCTATCCTGTTAATCACCTTCCTATTAAAAAAATTATCCTGTTAAACCCACCACCGTTAGATTAACTAGATTCAAAACTAATCGTATATCTAAACTACAAAAATATAAACATAAACGAACCTTAGAAACTAGTTCTCATTTTTTTTTCTCTTTTTCTCCCCAACTGTTACTCGCCACCACCTTTTCATTTCTTTTTTTTTTTCATAAACTAAAAAATAATTCATGAGTTTCAACAAAGTAATTTTACTTTACAAAGTTTCCCATCAGCCATATTCAACAAAAGCTCTAGTTCTTGTTCAAATTTGGTTTTATGATCAAACGTTGTGAAACCAGATTTCAAGTTTTGATCCTTATTAATTATAATTTATGGGTCAAAAAAATATGATACAAGGTTTGATGATTTTTTCAAAGATCGATTTAGAAAATTAAATTATGAAAAACAAAACTAGATTCTAAAGAATTTAACCTGGGTTCACCTGTTTCTCAATTAACTAGTCATTGTCGTTGGAATACTAGTACTGGTATCACACCTACTACTAGTAGTAGTAATTCTAGTTCTTCTTGTTCTTTTTCTGGAACCAAAAATAATAGAAATACGCGTGTCAAAAAATCTTATTCTCCTTCCTATGATAATAAAAATAGGACTAATAATAATTCAGGGGCAGCTTTCTATTTGTAGGGAAAATAGTCCAACAACTTCTAAAATTGTTTGATCCAGTCCACTTCAAATGTTCGTACTAGTAATAAACATGGGCATCTTAGATATTTTATCTCTAAGTTCTTGTTCAAATTTGATTTCTCCAAATTTCAATCTTACTCAGTGAATTATTATTATTGTTGGTCTAATAATTTTTTTATTTCTTTGTATAATGAACTTTGTGTAAAGAACTTGTATTCGATTACATATTTTGGACCTTTTTTTTTGCTGAGCAGATTTAAGAACTAAGTAATCGGTTATCCATAACCGAATGGATCAAATCGAAATCAATTGGTTCCGAGTCGAACCGAACCGATTGTTAATGGTTTGGTTTTGGTTTGAGAAACCAATAACCGAGTATCATGTTTTCGGTTCTGGTTTGAAAAGAAACCGAACCGAGCCGAGCCGAGCCATATACAACCCTAGTTCTGGGATGAGTTTGTAAGAATACGACACTCTCTATTTATAGTGTTATGAACAAGGCACTTTTCGGAAAATACCATTTACCAATTTTAAAATTTATAAAGATATAATAAAAGTATATTTCCGAAATTAGAAAATACCTAGTAATTTCTAACTCATAATCGATTTCTATCATGGTATGAAAACTAAGATTAGCTAGCATACACAACCATGTACTTAATTAATATAGTTACTAGAGATATACAAACCTCTTGGAATAGAAAATATATAATTTTTTTACCATAAATGATATTGAAAATTTGATATTATAGGATCTTTCCTTGAGTATCAAAGAAGTATACTTGAACATTGAAAATTAGAGTTTAACACATGTTCAAACATTATGTCGATATTTATGAACATTCTCAATCTAACTCGTGTACATCTCGATGTGTAAGAACCCGTGAAGATAACAGGCTAATCGAAAGTGTAAAAGCAAGTAGATATAGTCAGGATCAGTCATGACATGGGATCGATTCTGTTTCAGGGATCGATCTTGAGATCGATCCTGAATCTCTTTTTCAACTATGAAAAAAGTTTCGTAAGTATACTTTCTTAAACTATGTTTCTGAAATTATTTTCTAACATATTTATTTAGGCACAGATCACCCGGAAGTTCAACACACTAAATAATATAGCAAGTTACTAATTTGTGCAATGTTAAAAACACAAAATCCATTGATAAAATATACTTCGTAACTCCATATACTTAAGTTGTCGAATCAACTATTATATAGATCTTTCCTTTTGATACTTTGATCACAGTATAGTTACAAAATCACAAATCCTAAAGTCATTGTAACAAACTTAAATTCGTATGTTATGTTTTCAATGAGTAAAAACTTGTACGAACTACAAATAGAAATGGAACAAATTAAGTTTGTAGTTACTAACCTCAAACTGAAGGATGATATCTTCAATACATATTATGTTCTTCATGAGTAACTTGAGAAAGTCTCAACATTTCTATGTTTCTAATTTAACTAAAGAAATTGACTTTAGCAATCTACTCAAGCGACTCGAATTTTGGAACTAAACTTGACATACCAACACTTGGTGGGTTCAACAGAGCAGTACTGTAAAAAAATGGTAACAAGAATTGGTCGATATGAATGTTCATATCGACCATTTATATCCCAAAAATCAATAAAATAAATTGGCATTTTCCTTAACCAGGAATCGGTCGATATGAATGTCCACATTGACCGATTGTATCCTAAAAAACTAACATGAACTTTTTTTTCTTTAACCAGAATCGGTCGATATGAGTGTCTACATCGACCGATTATGTGTTGATGTTTTTCAACCACAGAGAATATCAAACCAGAATCGGCTGACTTGTATGTATATATTAGCCGATTGTTCGGAATCGACTAATGTAAACATTCATACCGACCAATTCTGGTTAAACCCAAAAAAGAAAAACTTCTGAAAAATTTCAATTTTGAATGTATGAATAAATCAAAAACCTAATTAAGAGGAATGAGTTGATAGAAAAGCATCGGAGGGAGTGAAAATTAAAACAAATTTGGTTTCAGTTATTAAGCTTTTATAGTGAGGGTAATTTACTAGTTTCACCCATTTTAGACATCTCATATCCCCTTTTCTAGGTGGTAACAGATTTCGTAAGCCTAATAAGAGTTTTTATTAGGGGTAAATTTGTAAAATATGATAAAATTTTTAGGAAAAATAGGGAAAACAGAAAATATATTGGTCAAACAATGACTTTGACAGTCAACCGTTAGTCCAGGTCAATGTAGTCCATACCGGCCGGTACGGCCGAAATATCGCCGGTTTTACCGGTATCGGGCCTCACCCGATACGAAATATCCGAAACCGCTAGAACTGTATTTAACCGAAAATATCGGTCGATATTGACCGATACGAGTTGACAGAAATGGCAGATATGGACCGGTACGGCCGGTTTTCAATTAAAAAAAAATCCAAAAAAAAAAATCCAAAAAATTCCAAAATAAATAAATTTCTTATCATTGTTCTAGGGTTTTCAATTGTTACTCATGTTTTTTATGGTATTTTAGAAAAATGAGTACTAGTTTTATATCTTTATAGGTCCAATATGGAAAAACGTTTGATATAATAATTATAGGTAAAAATATGTGGACTGATATTTCGCCGATATTTGAAACCAAAATTTCCCCGGTACAAAGACGTACCAGTGTATCGCTCTCGACCGGTACAAAACGAAATCCTGTATGGACTACATTGGTCCAGGTACCATCTCTTAATATTTGAAATAACATGTATCAAACTAAGGTGTTGGTCATTTGCCGGATACCATCCATTAAATAGCCTCAAAAGAATCCTGGCTAGTTTGAGGCTTACTCAAATTATTTAAGGCCGGCCAAATTAGGGAATATTGGTTGTCTAAAAAGGGTTTAACTATTAAACTATCCTTGGTATTAAAACCTAATATATTTTCATTTCACGCACAATAAAACCCATACCTGGATTGAGGCCTATCAACCCATTCCTTTTAATTAGGTTATTGATCCATTCATACATTTAAATATAAAAAAAAATCAAAACTAGATTAGTTGGGTTTAACCAGAATCGGTCGATGTGAATGTCCACAATAGCCAATTATGGTACATACAAGATCAATCGGTTGATATGGCACATATATGACGGACGATTGCTCTTGATATTTTTCGTGGTTAAAAAACATCAATCCAGAATCGGCCAATGTGGACATTCGTATCGATCGATTCTGATTAAAGAAAATACCATTTTTTCTGTTCGGTTTTTATGCTATAATCGACCTATATTTTGGCTGCTTATTAATCCTAAGATTTTTCAAAATGTAAAATCTCAATCGGCAGATATAAATATTCATATTGACCGACTGTAGCTTTGAGCGAGTGCACAAATTTTCTGTTGTTTTTTTTAGCCATAATCTGCTTATATTACCATATATATCCATCGATTATAGAGTATCAATTGCTTCAATCGGTGTATGTGGATGTATCTTGATTGCCAATTGTGGATTAGATTATTTAAGAACATGTCCGACTGTTTTGTTAATAATATGTCCGGATTGTACAAATAATGAAGAATATGTCTGGTTGTTTTGTTAACAATATGATCAGACTATACACTTTTAATTAAGAACATGTTTAAATGTGTTTTTAATAATATGGTTAATGGAAAACATCTTCGGCTGTTTTGTTAATAATATGATCAAACTTTATGTTATTTGTATAGGTATCTGGTTGTTTTTAATATAATTTGGTTGGGTATTCTTCTTTTATAACACAATCGATCTGTAAGGAAATCCATATCCACCAATTCTTTGTGTTTTTGGTGAACGAAGAACATCATACCAGAATCGGTATATGTGTGTCATCATATCCATTGATTCTAGTTTTCTTATAAACTTCAATCTTTTTCAAACCTTTTCATGTTTGATAATTAATTAATACTATTTAATTTCATATCTAATATGATTATTTAACTAATAACTGAATTAATTAAACTGATTAATAAGGGGTAGATTGGTCGTTATAAAAATAATTGGATAATTTGTTTTTGAATTTATTCTAAAATAATCATATTTTAAATTATTAAGTAGGTCTCGGATAATTAAAGTAAACCTCAGCTTAATCAGGATTTTTTTTTGCTAATACCTATCCGATGAAGGGAAGAAAATGGACATGGAAAATAAAAGTGGTACCACTTCGGCTTCTTGGTTAGTGTCTTATATTGTCTGGGTTCTTACTACTATTTCATTAAGATTGAAATGGGTCGTCCAAAGTGTACATTGATATCATATTCACTAGAGCCTGGCCCCTAACCAACAAACATTCCCCTAGAATAAAAATTAATATTTGCTTAGTATAGATATTTTTTCATCGAAATCGAAAGAGATTTAATAGGGAATCAAACGGACGATACGTTAGATTGATACATGATGGATGGTAAACCTGGATACTAATGATTAATACAAAATTCATTGGCGTCAATCGATCCATCTGTATGTTTCCCTTGATGAGAACGCCTAGGTTTATTTGAACAAGAAAACTATTATTGGGACCACAGACATTTGATTTTGAAGGATGTAATGGATTTAAATGTCCTAAATATGGATAAGGTTCAATAGTCATGTCAAATGTTCAAATGATCCTCTTTCCATAACTATCCTAAATCTAATACTTTTTTTGTCCTATTTTAATTGTATAAATAAGGTTTTTTCTTACACAAATATACCAAAAAAATCTCATGTTATTTCTTAAAAATTTTAATTATCAAGAAGAAACTAAAAACTAGGAAGTAAAAATTAGTATATTAAACAAGTAATTTGGGAGATCGAGGATTCATATGGAAATAATTTTATTTTTTTAGTATTTTTATGAAACCCTAATTAAGTAATTAATTTGGGACGGAGGGAGTACAAAAAAAATAAAAATAAATCTAATTAATCTTCATTCTTTGCTCTTTTTCTCCTTTCTTCTCCCCCGTTTTTTTCTTCTCCATTTTATTTTCTCCATCTTCCCCCTTCAAACGACGATTAATCGACGATTCTCAAAATTATTCATCACCGATTAAACTTGTTCTATAAAAAAAGATGAGGTAGAAGCAAGTGACCAAAGGAACCACTTTACGAACCCGGAGACAACCAGTAGTAGAAGAATCAGGGGTTCAAGTTCTGTTGAAGAACACGAAGATCCACAACAAGAATCGACCAGCGAAGAAGAGCAAACACCTGCTAATCCTCTAATAATGACTCGTACAAGGTAGGAATCAAAAAACCCACCATTTTCTATGAATTTGATTGCATAATTACGACTGTCTTTGATAAAATTAGGGTTTAGAAATTCAGTTTCAGAATTGCCTACGGTTAGAAAATGTTGACTTCCTAACCGTAGATACAGTTCTATGGTTGGGAAATGATGACATCCCATCCGTAGACGAGTAATTTTTCTACCTACGGTTGGAAAATTATGAACTCCCGACCGTAAGTAAGTAACTGGAGTTTCTACGGTTATGAACTAAGAAATTCCTAACCGCAAATGAGTATACTTATGCCTAGTTCATTTTTTAAAAATCCCAATCGTAAAAATTGATTCCTAGTCGTAGCTTTAACATTTCTTACCCGTAGGTAGTGTTTCCTAGCCGTATGTGACCCTGAGTTTGAGTTAAAATTTTTTCCATTTGTTAAGGCTTGGTCGATGCTTTGAAAATCCAACCGTAAGCATATATGACCCAACCATAGGTAGTATTTCCTAGCCGTATGTGACCCTAAGTTTCACTAATTTTTTTTCCATTTCTTACAGCTAGGTCGACGCTTTGAAAAGAAAACCGTAAGCATATATGACCCAATCGTAGAAACATGTTTCCCGGTCGTAAGAAAAAACACCCCAACCGTAGACTAGTTTTCCCAGCCATAAGTTACCTTGAGTTTCCTGTTTTTAATTTTTTGTTTGTTTCTGTTTTTTAATTTTTGATCTTTTTTTTCTTGTTATATTTATTGAACATGCCTTCTTAATTTTTTTTGGAAAGGAAAGGGCAAGAAGAGACGAACACAAGAAGAACACCAAAAAATGAGCCGACTCCGACCCCTCGTCAAAACAAACCATTGGGTGCAGGAAAAAGGAACCCAGGTATACCTTTCATTAGGGAACCTGGAGAAGAAGAAAGCGAACGTCTACTTGTGCTTTCTCAACAACAAGAACATGAGATTCAAGAAGAATATAGGGCCGAACCCGAAACTAGTGTTCGTGCATCTGTTGGTCCCTCCGATGCTAAATTGAAAGCAAAATAAAAGAAGCCAACTTCTCCTACGTCATCTCAAGTCATTCATGAAAAGGCGAATGGAAGACCTTGGGGTGAGCTAAATGATAGGTCCTTCATCCTATTTGGTTACCAACATTCATGGGCTGCAAGAGTCTGTCGGGCAGAGATAATCATCCAATCTAGTTTATTATTAATATTTTTACTATTTATTTTTATTTTTAAACAATTATATAATCATTCTGGTGGGATCATACGACAGTGATCCTGAAACTTAAACACCAGAGGGTGAATTTTTTTCCTGTGGATACAGAGATCGAAGGGGTGGTAGCCTTGGTTTCGGGGTTATGGTATGGAATATCTTCAGCGCAGAAGCAGTATGATGTTGTTACTGTCTGTTCCTTCATGGAGGGGTTTTATCCCGAGATAAATACTTTTTATCTTCCGGTCATCGAGATGACTATCACTCCGGACGATGCTCTCCAAATTACAGGCCTGTCTTTGGATGAAAAAGTCGTTTACGAGGGTTTCAACAATGCTCTTGCATTTGAATATCTTTATAAGTTAGTCGAAGAATGTCTTGGATGGATCAAGCATGAATCCAAAGAAGAGTTTGAGATAGGAGCCAAAGAAAATCCGAAGGGAACAAGGATAAGAGAAAAGAATGGTGAACTTTTACAGATTTCAATTACAAGAAAGATAAATCTGGTTCGTCTGAGGGGAATGTTCGAGAATTCCAAGCAGAGGAAGATGGATGAAGCAAGTGTTAACATACATCTACATCGTACTTGTTGTACGCACTTGGCACCATAATTTTTCCCGACCTTTCGGGTAACAAGGTAAAAGCTTGCTATATAAAGTATAGCACATTGAAAATTTAAATTGTTGTAAAACAGGCCATAGATTGTAGTGTCCGAAGAACAACCAGGTAGCACGATACTCGTGGGGAACTGCCACCCTTTCTTTCTTACTTGAAAGCCTTGGTAAAGCTTCGAGGTGGAATGTCACACAAATTGCTTGGAATGTTGGCCTTCTCCAGGTAATATATATGTTTATTTTCAAATTTTGTTCCAATTTTATATTGATTTATGTGTAGTATAATGATCCTTTTGTGCAGTCATGGGTTTACGACTATTTCCAACCTTGATATGGCCAAAGGATTCTAAAAATTGGTGTTCCACTAGTCATACAGGAAGCAGATATCCCTTATCAGGAAATCAACATAAGGACAAAGAGGCTAAGATAGTTGAGATGAGGACAAAATTGGCACTTTGAAAACTCACGACGTGGTGTTTGACCCTTACCTCAACCTCAATGATGCTGGAAATGATGCTCATGAATTTACTGTTATGTCGACCTACAACGGACTACTGTATCATCCAATAGGATATGTGATTTACAACCCTCGTAGAACTCTCCGTCAAATTGGTGTTTCCCATAAAATTATTAGGGATGCACACTTTACAGTAGATAGAACACACTCTAGGTTTTCAATTAATAATGTAACATAATCTAAATATCTAGGAGATCACAGGACTTCTCTAGACCATCCTTGGTTAAAAATAAATTAAATAAGATATATAAATTTTGGAATTTAAAAGAAAAGGAAAAATACTTTTTTAGAAAAATCTAATGCAGACTAAATTTCAAGTATCGATCATATATTTTTTCCCATTTGAACAGATATTAATTTTTTATGATTTAAATTTTGATTTTATTAAAAATAAATTTATAATTAAAAATAATATAAATATATATAAAAATACGACCAAAATTAGAAGTTAGACTTTATTTTGGTACTGAAAAAATACTACTCATTTTATTTTTATAAAAGTGTTAGTATCATTTTTTTTATATTTATCTAAAAATAAATTAAATTAAGAAATTATAATTATACTTTTTTAGAAACGGAAGGAATAGTATTTAGGAAGGAAATAATAGAACAGGGGACTAATATTTAGTATTTCTGCGAATAAGAAGAATCCATGATGTTGCTGAAAAGATAAACCAAAATATCATCTCGGTGGATGCTCCTAACCAAAGAATTCTTAAAAAAAAGCCTAGTGCGCCACTTGGGTTACTCTTGTTACCAAACAACTTTGGGCTAGGAGCGATACGAGATCTCCAATGATCTCTAGAGCAACGTGGTTCGTTTAGCCAAGAAACACATTTCAAAGGAAGCTGAAATTAAGAAAGGATGCAGTTGGATTATTCTATCTAGGTAATAGGTTAAGGGGAGCTTAAAACTTGAGAAATGATTACGTAATCCTCTTCTAAATTATTATTTTTTACATTATCATCCTTTACTTTAAAATTATTAAATTTCCTTTATTTCTTTTTTAAGGCTGAGTATAATTTTGTACTCATTATTATGGAAGATGAATTATATACCTATCAACCGTTAGGTCGAACATAAATTTACTAATTGTATCTAGATTTTACGATATCCATTGTTAATGGTTAGAAGTTTATCATTTTCTAACCGTAGATAGATTTGTTCTTTATGAATAATGAACTAAACCAAATACATTTAAGACATGTAGCCTACTATATAATCGTAGACAATTTAGTTTATGCCAAAACGTTGAGACATGAAGGTTGTGATTCCTAAACATATACAGGTCTGTCTTTTTATATTAATTTTTTTTTCTAGATGTAGATTGTGTTCTGCAGTGACCCAACCCTTCATCGATATTGTCCTCACTTAGCCATTGTGGTCATCCACCAATATGGAGTTTTCAACGGACACCGCTGTGGTCATCCGCCAGTATGGGGTTTTCAATGGAAGGTCACCCATCCCCGGATTGCTTCAAGACCGAGCACGCTTTCCGGGAGGTCACCTATCCCTAGATTGCTCCCATCCCGAGCACGTTTAACTACAGAGTTTTTCGCCAACTTTGGAGCCAGTTGTTAGAAAAGGACAAACCATTATATATATTCCATTCGGCGAACCCTACCTGCTGAATCGGGATACTACAATACCACCACCTTAAATTGGAGTCGTCCTCGGCTCCAAAATATTTTCAAGCCCAAATCTATGACGTTCTCTGCAACTCATGAGACCAGTACCTAGCACGCCTGATCCAGCGTAATGTCTCACCCTATGACCCGTTGTCAGCTATGATACCATTTGTAATGACCCGATCCTCCACCGATAATGTTCCCACTTAGCCATTGTGGTCATCCGGAAGTGTGAGATTTTTAACGGGCACCTGTGCAGTCACCCAACAGTAGCTCCACTGGAGGTGACCCATCCTTAGATTGCTCCCATCCCGAGCACGCTTGACTGCAAAAAAAAATTCCGGCTCTAGATCCAGTTGTGCTGGAAAGACCTCGGTGTTAGGAAAGGACAAACCATTACATATATTCTATTCGGCGAACCCTATCTGCCGAATCGGGATATTACAATACCACCATCTTATAATAATATCCCGATTCGGTAGGTAGGGTTTATCGAGTGGAACATATGTAATGGTTTGTCCTTTCCTAACACTTAGACATTTTCAGCACGATTGGCTCCAGAGTTGGAAAAAAGCTCTGCAATTAAGTTTGCTCGGGGAGTAATCCAGAGATGGGAGACCTCTCGGGAAGCTACTGCTGGATGATCGCAGCGGTGCCCTAGAAAATCCTACATTTCTAGGTGACCACAATGGCTAAGTGGGGAAAATATCGACAAAGGGTCGGGTCATTAAATATAATATGAAACTCGATGACAGATTACCTAACGAGGGTGAGATAATACGTTGGACGGGGTTTGTTAGGTATTAGTCTCATGAGTGGCAGGAAACGTCGGAGATATGGGCTTGAATATATTCCGGAGCCGAGGACGGCTCCAATTTAAGGTGGTGGTATTGTAATACCCCGATTTGGCAGGTAGGGTTCTCCGAATGGAACATATGTAATGGTTTGTCCTTTCCTAACACCGAGACCTTTTCAGCACGATTTGCTCCAGAGATGGACAAAAGCTCTCCAATTAAATGTGCTCAGGTTGGAGTAATCCAGGAATGTGTGACCTTCGGTGAAGCTGTTACTGGATGACTGTAGCACTGTCATAGAAAATCACATACTGTCGGATGACCGCAGTGACTTAGTGGGGACAGTATCGGTAGAGGGTCCGTTCATTACAGTTTCCAAGCCTCAAAGAGTGTAGTTTTCATAATTTTTCGAACTTTAGTGTATGACCAGTAAAAAATCTCCTAAGATTAGTTAATTATAATACTGGGCCACAATCATGAAGTTATGATGAATTTTCAATCCATCTACGAGTAGCAATTCATGTTTTTCCAGCAGTAGATGGGTTAGTTCTTCATTTACAAAGAATAGCCCTATGTTTATGTTTAGCACTTCATCATTTCCTAGCGTAGATATTGTGAAACCCATATACAGTTAAGAATTTTCATATTTGACCTCGCCATAGATGGGTCATTAACTCTTTTTTTTTTCTTCCATCTAAAAATAAAAATCTATAACTCTAACGCTGAACCACTAACTATAAATTAAATTCTCTAATCTAATCCAACAACTAATACTTAATTAGCTAAACTAAATAAAATCATTAACATAAATTAAATAAGGGTATCTTAACAATTATCAAAAATATTTGGATAAGAGATTATTGAATTTATTATAAAATGATCCTATTTCATTTTATATTACAGCCTTCTAGAATTCTTATAACCCATAAAATAGGTTTCTTAGTAAAAGTATGTTTCGATATTTGATTCTCCAGCTAACACTCCAAGACAGTGGCTAAACAAAACCACGATTCACATTCATGGTATTGATATTAAACCCGAGGGTCTGATGATGAATAAACCAAACAGAAAATCAACTTTCTGGTTAGACATCAATAATTCCAAGAGACATTTATTTTCAAATCCTGTTTTGAGGCATACATAAAACTTTTGAGGCATACAAAATGATTAGACTATCTATTGTATGTTTATAAGGGATGTCTTAGACTTAATTGGTGTCCCTACCTGTAAGATTAAATTACTATGTTACCCTTATATAATTAAAATTATACAAATACCCTTAACAACATTAAAAACATAAACCTAGACACAACAATTTTAAAATCTATTCAACCATCCGTCTTCTATTCAACTACCCGTGAGAAGAGCAGTCAAACTTCTTCATCTTCTTCATTGATTTTTTTTTTCGTTGCCGATTAATCGTTCAATCATAAAAATTTGATCGTCGATTAAAATCACAACTATAAAATGCAACCAACAACTAGAATGAAGCGTTGCGCTAGATATTTATGTCTGAATCCTGGAATTGTAACCCCATTCAATCAAGCAAGTACCCAATTGAGTGACATTGGAGAGCAAAATCAAAACCCCGATTGCTCGAAAATGTATATTAGAAAGTATCTGCTACAAACCGATCTTGTTTTTCGTTGTTTTTGTTTTGTTATGATCTATTTAAATCATAATTATTAGACGAACCTAGGGTTTAGTACATCAAACATTGAGTTCGGCTATTTCGATTTAGCAAGGTAGTGGCCGAACTTTTGACTTTGTTTCATAAATTTGTTACTTATTAGTTCGGCCACTAATTGAGATGTCCAATTAGTGGCCGAACAATGCTCTGTAGACATAAAATTTTAAGTGGTTGAGAACATTGAAGTTCGGCCACTAATTGAGATGTCCAATTAGTTTCCGAACAACGCTCTGTAGACTCAAAATTTTAAGCCTTGGAAAACATTGAAGTTCCGATACTAAATGAGATGTCCAACTAGTGGCCGAATAATGCTCTGTAGACTCAAAAATTTGAGCCTTGGAGAACATTGAAGTTCGGCCACTAATTGAGATGCCCAATTAGTGGCCGAACAATTCTCTGTAGAATCAAAAATTTGAGCCTTGAAGAACATTGAAGTTCGGCACTAATTGAGACGTCCAATTAGTGGCGAACAATGCTCTGTGGACTAAAAAAATTTAACCCTTGGAGTTAGGCTGTTTCGAATTTGCAATTTTTCAGTCATTGTTTAGACGAACTCTTTTTTAATTAGCCGAACCATATATGTTTTGAACCAAACCTTATACTAATTACATTTTCTACTTTTTGTTAGGAAACAAACCAAGGATGGAGGTAAAACTGAAATTTCAAGGATTAAGAAGAAGAGGTCTATGGAAGTAACTCCTTCTAATGCTAAAACTCCCCAACCTCGAGCAGGACGCAAAAAATTAGGGGCAGGTAATACGGGCACTACGACCTCCGACACAACGAACACAGAGAAAGATATACAAAAAGAAATATAAGTATAAACAAGTGAATGTAAGAAGGGAAATACTTCAGCTATGGTTGTGTTTGAAAGGGGAGGAGTAGTACGAGGAAATTAAATGGAGATGAAGATGAATCATCGGAGGATGAAGATGAAGATGATGAAGAAGAAGTACAAGCACAACCACAAAAACTAGTAAAAGAGAGGAAACTTGCTGAACCACAGAAAACAAAGCTTCATTTTCTGGCTAAGGATAACATATTACCTCCCCAACATGACAACCTAGTTTATGGTCTTCCGCTAGATGGAGGAGAATTATTGATCGGTTACAAGGAGTCGTGGGAAAAGAGGATTTTTGAGACTCCAGATCATAAGGATGCGACCCGACAATTGAGACACTAAAAAGATGCAGCTTGGGATTTATCGGGAGAGGTTCCTAAAGTTTATTTTATAGTCCAACAATTCGGTTTATGGAATGCAATTACGTACAAACAGAAAGAATGTGATTCAGTGAATGCCTTTTCCTTTTGTGAGAGATTCTCCCCCCCATACATACACATTTCATCTCCCATTCGGCGATATGACAATCACACTTGATGACGCTCAAAATATTTTAGGTCTTAAGGCACGTGGAAAAAGTGTAGATGATGAATATTATGATTTGAGTTGGGTTGAGGTTTATAAGTTGGCCAAATATATTCTTGGTTTGGATTTCAGAACTGCCGAGAGTGGAGTTTGTTGTACCGCTAAAAAGGTGGAAAGCGTGCATATTGATGGACTAGGGAATGTCAAACCAAAGATGTTGAAATCGTTCAAGATGACACGTTTGAAAGCTATGTTCGAGAAAACTAAGGAGAAAGTAGCTGATGGGAGATTGATGATGGACGAGAACAAAGTAAACCAGACTGCTGCTGCTTATTTATTATATACTCTTGGACAAATCATTTTTCCAGACCATACTGGCAAGAAGGTGACTGCTCAGTATCTATAATTCTTAAAAGATCTCTCAACCTTTCGTGAATACGCATGGGGAACCGCGTTTGTTGTATTTCTTCTCAATCAGCTTATGCAATCCTCTAGGCAAGACCCTTGAAACATTAGAGGAAATTTCAGTCTCTTGCAGGTGATTCTTGACAAACCTAGCGCTTTGTTATTGATTTATTTCATTTGAACCTAGATCTGTATAGGATTTGAAACTATTAGTGCACCAACAGAGGATTGTTCGTCTAGTAATTGAATCTAGGGTATCATCCGAACTACTCAACTTCTTTTTGTTGCCTGGAAAATGTCAGGTTCGGCCACTATTTAATAATTCAATTAATAGCCGAACCTGACATGAATTTAGTATTTATTTCCAATTGTCAGGTTTGGACACTATTTATTTTATTATTAGTGGACGAACTTTTGTGTGTACTCTTTATTCTAGTTTGTGATTTCCTATGTTGTTTATATAGGTGTGGGTATATGATCACTTCCTGAAGTTAGGTCATAGCAAACCTATTATAAACTTGGTGGATACAACTCCTACTTCATCCAAATATGAGTTAGTGGAGCAAAAGAAGAGGTACCGGGCTCCTTTGTTGATCAGTTTAAGAGAAAAGTTAGATGCTTTAGATGTGCAAAAGGTTGAATTTAAACCATATATCACGGAAGAAGAAGTTGTTGAAGATGAAGATATACCTTTGGGGATGTACTTATCTAGACGGGTTTGTAATTTTCGATCCTCGTCGAGTACTTCATCAATTTGGATATATCCAATCAATAGCATTGGATGATAACGAGAAGTTCAAGTTATTTCCAAAGGGTAGTAAAGGAACAAAGAGCACCACTAGAGAATGGAATCCCAAATATGACCCCGAGCGTATGTTTCATTATCGGAATAAGCTGGAAGATAACACGTTGAGTTGGGTAGGGTTATAAAATGTGCATGAAAATCCCCGTGAAGTTGTAGAAGGATACACTGATTGGTTTAATCAAATTTCTCATCCCTTTATTATTAACAAAGAAAGTCAAGATCGTGTCGGAGCTCAAATTGCAATGGGAAAAACAAAGGAAGCTGGGGCGAAGAAGAAGTATGATAACATAATCCAAAATGTATCTGAGGCAATGACGATCATGGTAATTCATGTCTTCATTTATTCTTTAAAACGGTTATATAATATGAAAGTGTATTTTTTTTCCTTTATTTTTGGTTTTAAATATAATTAGGTGTCAGCGGGTAAGAGTTTGTTGAAGAAAATGAAAACCAAAGTTTGTTGCAAACAACCTATATCAATGGTGGAGCAACAAATTTTCTGCGATGAATTGGATTCTGTTATTAAAACAACTGAAGGCGTGAGCTCCAAGCAAAGGGTGACAAAGAAAATCCGACAAGAACCCGGAGGTCCAAGTGGAGGTGGTAAAAGAGGTCGTGGAGGTGGTCGTGGAAGTGGTCGTGGATGAATATGACCGTTAAAATACTTTGATTAAGTGGATGTTAGTTTATTATAGGTCTTTAGGTGACTTTGCTTTGTATTTTCTAGATGACGCTCAGATATAATGTTATCGCTTTTATGGTGGTTTCGATGTTAGATTATGCTGGTATTTAATAGAATTCCACAAATGGCTACAAATTATATGCTAACTTTGTAAATTAAGTTCATACATGCCAGGTTAAGCTACAAATTATATACCAAAAATAGTAGCCGAACTTGTCTTTGAGGTTAGAATGGGGAACATTGAAGTTCGGCTAATAATTGTGAATTCTAATTAGTAGCCGAATATATCTTTGTGGCTTAACATTCAGGTTCGGCTGTTTTTATTTTTCCATTAGTAGTCGAACATTTCCATGAGACTCAAAGTTTGATGTGCTAATTACATTTTCTACTTTGTGTTAGGGACAAAACCAAAGATGGAGGTAAAACTGAAACTTCAAGGATTAAGATGAAGAATATTGGAAAATGATATTGTAAAATAATTTGGACTTTACTACTTTGTAAAATAAGTTAACATAAAAGTGATTACATAACTAACCCACACTTCATATCATTATATCCCCTTAAGCATTAAGTAGCTAAATACATTAATCTCTACAGATAGCCCTTTACCTCCATTCGTCTTCTAGTTGTCTAAGAAATCTTGGGGCATATGTCTTCAAATATGTATAACATAGCTCGTGCTCGAATGTTGTTCCACTATGAGGAATTCCCTAAATAGATTGAACTCTAGCACTCTAAAAATGAAAGAATTGACAAGTTAGTATTCAAAAAAAATAATAATCCATTCAAAAGATAAAAGAACATGTTCAAATACTCACTTTATCTCCAGGAGTAGCTCTGCGATGATATCGCTTTACCCAACGGAGTATTCTAATATAGGGTTACTTGGACTTTGGTACTTGGGTTTTGTCCAACATTAGGGTATGGTCTAACTTTTGACCAACTTAGAGTTTGGTACCTGAAGTTGACGTTGACTGTCTTTGACCAGACTATAATGAATCTTATATTAGAAATTATACTGATTTACAAGTATACCCTGAGGTGGCCCTAAGATCCAACGACTTCAATGAAACCATTTAACCTATGGTTTAGATCATATCTCATTAAACCATTTAACCTACAACCGACATCTTTTTCTTCCAATCCATCTTCTTCCCCTAAATTTCATCTTCTTTTTCCCCTGTACGTGAGAATCACAAAGAAAATTACTCTCAAATTAATTGAATCAAATCAAAACCCTTTACAACAACAACACACTAATTACTGAATCAAATCAAAACCCTAATTTTTAATCCCCAATTTCTAAATCAAACAAAACCCTAACAGTTTCGTTACAGGTTTCTTTAAGCCACTCGTATATGAAATCAAAATCAGGTATAAAAGAATTAACTAGTTGTATTGAGTATTCAGGTCTGAATTTGGGTCTGTTTTGGTTCGAAGTGAATAAGCAGCAGAGAAGAATTAAGGCTCGATGGTGAGTTGATGTTGTTGCTCGAGTATGATGATTGTTGGATGTGATGGGTTCGGGCAATGAGGCTGGAATACAATGGTGGTGCTCGATAAGAGACTGATGGTTGTATGATGGTGGTGTTTGAAGAGTTTGACGAAGTTGATGGTTCGAATGTGGCAATTGTGGTTCGAGTTATCTGAGGTGCTTTTGAGATTAGGTTCAAAAGAGAAGAGGAATTTGAGTTTCAATCAAATACAATACATGGGTTTTGAACAGAGACAAGTCAGGCAATTATCAAGTTCTGGTTATTTTGGTATTTAGTATGTCTTGTCTTTAGGGATTATTGCTGACAGTTTTGAGTGCTTGAATGGGTTTGCAATTGAATTAGCGATGAATAAACCTTTGAATGTATGAATTCAGTTTGCAGGGAAGGAGTTGATTTTTAATATGAAACCAGTTCATAACCATCATCAATATCCAATTTGTATATCAATTGCTTATAGAAATTCCTGAATAACCAGTTCATTGCTCTGAGGTTGATAGACACATTTTGTGTCTAATTTGTTCCTGATTCTGTATTATTAGTCCTCGATTTTATATTTATTGTGTGATTTTATGTGGTTGAAGGTATTTTTGGAAAATAAATATTCCAGAAACAATTGAGATAAGAAATATCTTCGAGATTTGGGGTCTGTTGGGTAGACTAGGGGTTGTTTAAGTCAATTAAAGGGATACAGAGGATTAAGAGAAGTTTATGTCAGAAAATGTGGAACTGGTATTATGAGGACCAATACAATGAGTATCCGACTGAATTTCAAAATGGACATTATTCGTACTATCAACATGGTGCGGATAGTAGTCGGGAACACCACCAACCTTTTGGAGGTTATTGCTCATACCAAGGTGATCCCAATTACTATTCGTACATACACTCGTCATATGAACATGAAAATGAGCGAAATTCGAGTTCTTTGTCTTAGAGGGATGCCCTAAAGCAAATGCGATCTAATACTCCTTATTATGACCCAAATCCTTCTCTAGAAGAATCACACGAGAAGTTGCGATCTAGTACTCCTTATGATCCATTTGTTTCTCTAGAGAATTCCCTCAAGAAGTTGACTGAGAATACAAATAGGCTCGTATTAAGTATAGGGGGAACAATTAGTAGTCCAACTCTTCCCCTAGAGAATCCCACAAGCAGTTAACTGAGAATAGAAATAGGTTTGCAATAGGTGTGAATGAAAGTCTTCCAAAGAATAATATTGCTCAAAATGATCTTAATTGCAATTATAGTGCTACCCTTGATAATTATTCACCTAGTCAAGAGGATGATGATAGAATTGGTAACACTACCTATTTAGACGAGGTTAAAACATCTTCATATTATTATGATGATGAGGATAATATTGATGAAGAACTTGAAAAATACAGGCAGACCTAACTTGTGCTTATCGTTGACTCTTATTGATGATGATAATATTGGGGGTTCTCCTTGTGTTTTACCTTTGACTTTTAGAAAGGTCCCTAACTTGGGACTTGACATATGCACCTCTACCATTTTACAAGATTATTTTCAAACTAGATTCCCTTAGCTTGTTGATGTCCAAAAAGAAGTTCAGTTGTTAGAAACCTATCCTATGATCGATGTGGTCTACCCAGGTAATAATACCAAGATTGACTTTGTTTTCCCACCAAAACATTTTCTTCCATATATGGGAACGTATGAATTTCAAATGTGTCAGTTATTTAGTTTTGAGACTAAGCCTAATTACTTTAGGGAATTAGAATCGACACATTTGCTCAAGAATAACTACAATGTTCATTGTAGTCAACTGTGTGGGTCAAATATGATTGACTTTGAGGATCCACAATTATTCAGGTTATTATTATGTGCTTCTAAATTCTTGGTTGAGTTTTTCCAGACTCTACAACCTGATTCTTTTGATGCTTCCTATGAGGAAATCTAGCTCATTAAAATATTTTATCTAGACCCTTTTATAGAACCTGAACCTGAACCACAACTAAATGTAGTTGTCTTAAACATAAAACTTGATAAAGGTGTGTTCGGTTTGTTCACTATATTGGCCTGTTGCGATTTCCTTTTATTTGTGATAGCACTATTTGATTCAGATGACCCACAGTTGTTCCGGCTATTGCTATATGATTTTATGAGGTGACTAGTCCTTTCTTAGTCTGGATGAAGACTTTAAACTTAGCACTTAGTGGGAGGTAACCCATGCTCATGCGACACGTTAATATCTTTCCTTAAATCCTTTTCTTCAAGTGGTAACAATTTCTCCTTGTTCATGCTTTTAATCATTTATCTTTAGAACATTCAGGACAATGTTAGATTTAAGTTTGGGGGTAAGGGAGAAATTTTTAAGTTGAAATACAAACTCCAAAGTCTAGAAACTTGTGAACAATTCAGGATGACACTAACCATTCTAGGTAGATGGAAACTTAGCTCTTTTTCTATAGGAATTGGTGTGCCCAGCTAAATGGTCTATTCATAAAAGGACATAGCTCAGGTGTTATAAATAACATGATAGTAAGTCACCATATCTCAGAGTCTATCTCGACCATATCGCCTTCTGTTTTTATTTTTGTAATTTTTTGTGTTTCTCTAGGTGATATAGTGGGGAAACAATATCGAATTGTTATCGCCGCCAGGATGGAGTAGAGTGTTTGAGATTATTTAGACTATTATTCGAACAAAAAAAAAAGAACGGGTATTGACACTTTGATAGCAATATGTGTGTGTTCTTCCTGTCTCCGTCGCCTAAGCAAGCGTGGAATGCATGATCCATGAGAACTATCATGTAAGATGTTGATAAGGAGCATGTACTTGGATTCATTTGATCCAATCATGTTGTTAGTATATTTAGTAATATAAAGATAATTATTTTATTTTCAATAAATCGATCGTTGGGACCCTTGTATATACCATATAAGTCGATATTAGTATAAGGAGTAAGACCAGTGGGAGCGTATCTCAATCCATTAGGATTCATCCTGGCACTAACCTTTAGACAGATATGGGAAACACCATTCACCTTAGTCAACACTCGCAAACTTTATTTTGTCCACATCCATCTTCTAAATCTTTTCATGTGATTGTACTATGATAGATTTTGATTATCGTGGTTGAACGACTATCTAAGTAGAGTTTTGAATTCTTGTATGAATTTTAGTACGCTGAGTGCAAACTCGTGTACATCAATTGGACTCATATAGGTAATGATTCCCATAGCTGAAGAATTTCGTTTGCCAACTAAATAGCTTGTTTAGTGTTTACCCTCAATTGTTCACAGGTAGCTAGGGTTTGGAATAAAAAGTTTTGTGGGTATACCTCTTGTAAACCCTCACGAGAAAAAACTCGTCCACTAGGGACACCTAGGGGTTTAAAGGCTTATTACATATACTAAATGTAATCGCGATGCCTGCGAAAGTGAGTTAGGATTGTTATTTTATCTTTAGATTAGATTTGCTCGAGGACTAGCAAATAATGAGTTTTGGGGTATTTGATAGACATATTTTTGTGTCTAATTTTTTCCTAATTCTCTGTACTATTAGTGCTCGATTTTATACTTATTGTGTGATTTTATGTGGTTGTAGGTATTTTTGGAAAATAAATATTTGTGGAAAAATTGCCTCGAAAAAGTTGATAAAGGCACCTGGAGGAATTCCTAAAGGTACCCATGATGGTTGATAAAGGCACCCCACTTTTAGATAAGGGCACCTCTCCTCTTTTGAATTTAAATGAGAAAATGGCAGGAACCAACTTCTTACGTGAAGAGTTAGCTGACTTATTTTGGAGCAAGTTTTAAGGGGTTTGGAAGGTGATTTCGAGTTACCAAAGTGAATAAGCAATCTCAACTTATCAAAAAAAGTCAACAAGAGAATTTATCTCCGAGAAAAATGGCTGAAAATTCCATGTTATTGTCGGAAAAGAAACACTCCCTGATTTGGGATAAACGTGAATTAGAGTTTTATTTGGATTGGATCTTTAGTCCTTATCGAATCAGGAGAAGGTATTAGGTTTACAGATCCTATACATATCAAAGAGATCAAAGAAAAACAGGAGGGTGGGACGTAGGCCTGAAATAATTGAGATAAGAAATATCTTCGAGATTTGGGGTATGTTGGGTAGAAAAGGGGTTGTTTAAGTCAACTAAAGGGATATAGAGGATTGAGAGAGGTTGGGTCAAGCTCAGGAGGCCAACAGAAGGAGAAAAAAATCATCAAAGGAAAAAGTGTTATGTTGCTGCTGAAGAACACGAAGAACAGAGAAAAGACAATGGTTTCTTCAACCGTTTTGCAATGTTTATCTTGAGCTTTGCAACGTTTATCTTCAGTTGTAACGGTTTCTTCAACCCATCTGCAACGTTTATCTTCAGCTGAAAACACTTTTCTGTAACAGTGAGAACAGTGGTTTGCAACACCATTACACCGTTGCGAACCATCTGTGTTATTATTTTTTTCTTCTTTTTACGCACTTTTGATTCATGAATGATTGTTTTGAGAGTGTATACATCATGAGGAGCTAAATCCAACCACTGGGACAATGGAGGAAACCATATTTCATGAATGAATGGTAGCTGTTTTTGATTCTTAATGACTTTTGCATTGATTTTTAATTGATTTATGATTTTTCTTAATTAGTTGTGATTTTTTTTTATGGTGTATGCGGGGACTTAAGAGATTTTGATGCGCCATGCTTGTGATTTATAGCTAATATTTTAGAAATCTACTTTTGCCAAAGAAACAGAGTCAGTAAAAGAGCTATAATTGTTAAAGAATCACTGTAGAAATCATTCAGAAGTATTTTGGTGGAATCCTGAGTTCCAGTTCTTCCCAATATTGTTAAAATCTTTTACTTATTTTCTAGTTTAATTCAGAATTAGGTCTAAAACGAATCTTCACAAGTCTTAGCGAACGAACACATTTTACCACTTTTCTAAAACGAATAGAGGTCTACCAGCGACAACTTCCGATAGTGAAATTGAAGAATTTGGTTGGTGTTCTTCTCCATCACAGTTAAAAGTTGAGGGGTTAAATTGAAGTTTATATAATTTTTTTTTTTTTTGTGTTTGTCGTTGGATTAAATATTGGTATTATAACGATTGATGATGTAGATATGGTTGTTGGATGTGGTCTTGATACGGGTGGTGGTGGTATGGTTGGTGGGTTGATTATGTGATTTTAGGAAGGGTATAACTGTAAACTCATCTAATAATTAGATTCTTTTTTAATAATTATTAAACGGAAGTCAAAAGTTAACTGAGTCAATGAATGTCAACATTATTTCCAAGTACTAAACTCTAAGTTGGACAAAAGTTAGACCAAACCCTAATTTTGGAAAAAACCTGAGTACCAAAGTCTAATTAACCCTCTAATAAATTTTCGCAACGTATATTGAAGCATTTCAAAGATTTCGTCTAATTCTAACCATTTACGGTTTTTAGGATTCCTATCTAATTCGAAATGAAACTCTTTGACTCTCTTCTAAAACATCGAATAACGTTCATGAGGCCTTTCATGGTAAGCCGGAACGAAATCTTTAACAATCATTACATCGTCCTCAATGGTGAATGGTTCCATTTGTTACTAGAAATACAAAAAATTGGAGGAAGAGAGAGTATTGGTGTCAAAAAATTAAGTTAAGACGAGAAAGTTGGTGCAAAATGAGTTAGAGAGTGCAACACTTATATTGAGAGAGGCCCCAACGGATCTATTTTTCAAAATAATAGATCTATGACAGGTTCGGCTACAAAGTATATGCCATATATAGTAGCCGAACCTTTTTTTGTAGACCTAAAATATAAATTACATTGAGGTTCGGCTGCTTCGATAAATAAAATTACTTGCCGAACATGACAGTCTACTCCATAGAATTCAATGAACGGCTCTTATTTTCAAAATATTTCAAAAATATAGCCGTTACTAACCTCTATTTTATATATACCCACTCCACATACACAATTTTCATTCATATTTCTTGGAAAATAGCTACTAACTTTACTATAGAGGAAGATATATCACTATGCACAAACTATGTAGCCTATTATCCGAAAAGGGGTGAAGAACGTCGCATGAATGGTATAATGATTCAGAGTTATTGGGGTAATATTCATGAAACCTTCATCTCTGACACAGGAAACCCTCACATCTGAGATCGTGCCACATTGTTTTGTCGACTGTGCAAAATAAGAAGACAAGTTGAAGATTTTATTGCTTTAGTTCGGATTATAAGCCGATATAGACTTAAGTAAGAAACAAATGTTGATATTGAATAGCGATCTCGAGCGGAATAGCGAAGATGAAAGGGATACAATTTCGAATACGAAGCTCAATACCGAATCCTTAATAATTTCCTCGAATTACGTATGAGATTCTAATAACCCATGTGTGTGATTTTTTTTACTATGTAACAACCTTTAATATTCATTCTATTTTATAATGGTTCATTTTTGTGAATGAAATCTAATGGTACCATAAATTTATCTTCGACTACTTTTGCATGGTTCGGCTACAAATTCATGTTCGGATAAAAATATTAACCAAATGGTACTAAGACCTGACAACTTCGCTAAGTTGTTTTAGGGTATGTCAGGTTCGTCTAGTAACATAGAACACTTAGTAGCCGAACCTGATAAATTCACTAAGTTATTTCATGTATGTCAGGTTCGGCTAGTAACATAAAGCAGCTAGTATCCGAACCTGACATTTCTTTAAAAAAATGAACAAAGTTGTATGGTTCGGCCAGTAACCCAAAAATAGGCATTTACATCCAATGTTCCATCGTGATGATGGAATCCCAATGTAAACGTCGTTTGAATCTAATATACTCCTCTCTCACCCCCATGGTCTCCTCTTGGACCTGATCTCATAATTCTCTTGTAGTTGTTTCAGCGTAATGTTTGTAACAATCGATGCCTTATATACATGACTTCGTCACCATTGAACTCCGGATTCTTTGCTTCTTCAAAAGGTCCTAGTTGTTCGGTTGTGACAAGATAACCCCAATTCTCATCCCCTTCGACGTTCTCGATGGTTATAATGTGCTCACGAATCATTTCAGGTAGATCCTCCAAGTAGTTATCGTATATCATATTTTTAGGCTGCAAATACTTACCGAACTTGTCCTTTTTAGGTCCTTTCATAGAACTCATCGCATGTAAGGTCCTTTTTTCCTTTATCTTGATTTGTTTTTCCATTTTTTACGAAGGATACATCTTACCCTTGAGATTAACGTCTCTCTGACTATCATTTTGGTTACTTTTTGTATTTTGGTTACTTGTTTTTCCTTTATCCTCACTCGGCCGACCACGTTTCCTAGAAACATTAGAAACTCCCTTGCTTATCACTTTCTCTATTTCCTTATTTTCCTCTTCGTACCTTGCATCATGATACTCAACTCCGGATGGATCCCTTTTGGTAGCCTTCATCTTGGCATCTTTTCTCTGTTGTTTTCTTGTCAATTTTGTACTTTTCCTACCTTTCGCTTACCCTTTTACGAATCCAATAGATCCTCCTCGGTGAAAGGATAGATGACCGTTCTCAAGTTTTGGTATATGATTTGTTTTTGAGCTCGGTATGCACCTCGGTAGATCTCAACTAATTTTTTCTCATAACTTATATCCCAAATCTCTTTGTTGGGATCTTCAGTGGGGAGAGATACAAAACTCAATTGTTTCCAAAAAAAGATCAATATCCTCAAAATGTATAATACCATCCACATACCGATTTATTTGATGCCGACAAGGAAGTCTCATAGATTCTTTTATTTTACAAACACACACTTCATGCGGTTGATTAGCTTTCCAATCTTTCATCAACTTTACTTCAAACATCAAGTTTTCAAGTGCACAAATGGGAGACCCTATAAGTTAATTCCCGAAGACAAGGATCATCCTTATAGGTTTTGTGTTTGAACAATAAATTTACTTTGAATGCCGTTCTAATTCTTATGATATCATTTTTAAAATACTCTCCATCGAGTGAAACATCGTCACAAACGTGTCAACTCGCCCAAAAAGGTTCTTTTTCAATCGATAGTAAGCCAACTCTACCATACTTGTAGCTTGGTTGTCGAAGTGTTTGTGTTGGTTTGTATAAGTACATAAAAACCTTTCTTTGTGATGATCCAGGAATTCTTTACGCAAATAGGTAATGACACTTAGGTATTCAGTACCCCAATGTGCAATAAGTTTCTCAAGTCTTTCCCGATACACATCTTCGGTGATTGACCATGTCAAAACGTCCCATTCGCGGGAGAAAAAAGCCCACAACCTTTCATTCTCATCACACTCCTTTAAAAATTCCTCCTTTTTCTTTTCTCGTTCTTCATCCGCTAGTGTCACAATATTCTCTAGGTCTTTCAAGCGGTTGAATTATCGGTTGACGTATTTTCCTAACGATATTCCATATATGAAAAGTACAAAGAAAATTATGTGCATCCGGAAATATATTAGTAATAACATACATCAATGCTTGCTATTGGTCGGTTACTATCACCTTAGGAAGAGCATCCTCCCGGAAGATTAGTTTGCATTTTTCTAACGCCCACATGTAGCTTTCTTTCGTCTCGTCTTTTACAAAAAAGGCCATGGTGAATGGTGCCTTGGTTGACGTATGCCCAATTATGTTTAACAACGACATCTCATATTTGTTGGTCTTGTACGTGCAATCTATGATAAGAACTTGTAGAAAGCATAAAGCCAATTGAACACAATACGGGTGAGCAAGAAAAAGGTGTTTAACTTGTCCGAAGTCATCCAACTTCTTTTGTACCATGTAGTTGTGCTTCACCGCCAACCACATCAGTTGTTGCATCACCTCCCTACCTTGAAAATCTTTCCTTCTCAAAGTGCTTCTTGCGTTGTAGATAGTTTGTATAACAGATTTGTTATTCTTGTCAACCGCCTTCAATTTGCTAAGGATTTTAATCGGTTGTTGATGCATGTCGTAAGTGCAAAAAGTTACTCAAGATATTTCTCACTAATTAACTAGTAATATAGTGATAGTAATGATCGCTCCCACAGAGAGCTGTATAATTGATATGTTATTTGCATTAACAACTAAGAATAAAAGTAAATAACTAAGGGGGATTGGTTTAAGTAACTAAATAAAAAGAATAACAATAAGAAGAAAGATGATTAGGGAGTTATTCACCGTTACTAACGTTAACTCGAGTAGTATACTTATTTATCTTTTGTCAGAATAATTCATCACCAACAGTAGAATAGCAGGTACGCTTAGCTATCCTCAAAACTCCTTATATCACCGGATAACATGTACACTTAGTCACCAGATTCTATCCAATTGAGCCGCCTTGAAGTACGCTTACAAGGTGTAACTCGATCGAATGCTTTAATATTTGTGAATTTAGGGTTCATCCTAGTAGTTAGACTCAATATGCTCGATCCACTTGCTAGTGTTGTCTTCACACACGATTGCTCCACAAAATCTCTCTTCAAGGTCTCACGTTCTCTACTTGTGTATGAGATGATCGGAAATGACGGATTGCTCAACTCTTTACTAGCATTAGAATGATCAATAGAATAATCCAATTGTACACTTGAACAATCTAGAAATCAATCATAAACCCTAGATGTAGTGAAAACAAATGATAATGATTAAAACTTCAAATAAACATGTATTACTAAAAAAGCTTCACGCTTAAAATATTGAATTCATCCTTAATAAACAAAAAATTAGATATTCATATTACAAAGAAGAAGGAGATAATGAAGAATGGTTGTTTCCTCCTAAAGGGGTAAACCCTAGGTTCTTGATGTAGAAATTGTTGTATGAGATGTAAGATGGTATATGATATAGAGATGTCTTGTTTGATCCTTGGATGTCTTCTTTTATAGCCTTCAATTCGTGGCCCTCAAGTTTCCTCTTTCTAGGGTTTAAAATCATTCCGAGAACGTGTTTCCTTGAGTTAGAAGTCAATTCCGCATCCAATATGTCCCAAAACAGTGTCAAGTTCGGCTATTATTGATTGGACACTTACTAGCTCAACAGTTCTTTGTAGGCTCTTTGAAAACATGATTTTTATGCTCAGGTTCGACTACTATTTGATATGGAATTTTCCGGACGAACCTGAAAACTTATTTTTGCTCCAAACAGTGTCAGGTTCGGCTACTAATGGTATGATGGATTACTGGCCGAACTTCTCTCTGTACACTCAAGTCTTTCAAGCTTGTTTTTCCCATAACTTCTTCATCTGATGTCGGAATAACCTCATTCTTTTTGCATTGGCTTCGTATTATCGTTCTATTCAAGATGATATTAAGAAACATTGGATTTGAGTAAGTATAATTTTGTCTTGGATCCTTCTCCATTTGTAATGCTTTACTTCCTTGCTCATTTTAGCACTTTGTAGCTCCTTTTGGATGATTCACCTAATATGACACATAAGATTTAAAACAAGAGTAATAATAATTGATATGCAAGAATTATAACTAAAACAAGTATGGATTTGAATCTAGAAACATACGAATAATGCACTTATCCGTGGCACACGTGCTTTCGACATCTTATTTATTTTCACGTATTCATTTGGTTTGAGCCTTTATACTTTTGCATGTCCATGAAGATCAAGTGCACGTGGATGGTTTTGAAAACAATCCATGTTTTTATTCATGGTCCAATATAGTTCATTTTTTTTGTAATTGAAAATGATCTTGAAGGGGCATTCTCATTTCTTCGTCTTAGTCTTATTCTTTCTCCCGCTATTCCCGTTATACACATAACCCTTTTTATGCTTGCCTATGTCTTTCCCACTTCTCTCATATACCATTTCAAACCGGTCATTTCGGCTTTATCTCCCGCACACTAGAACACAATTTATTTTCAATCCATGTTCTTCAACCCAAGCCTTTGCTTCAACTTTATTTTGTCATGTATACATTAATACAATGTCAAAATATACTTAGTAAAGCTTTTAGCACATAGTTGACAAATATAAAGTAAAACATCATACAATTTGTTACCTACCAGGTCATTACAGAAGTGATCTATATTATCTTCGTAGATGATGTTAACAGCCGAAGGTTGTTCGTGCATAGGTACAGGTTCAACAACTACAATCTACAAGAATACGGAAAGGTTAGATGACTCCAAAAAACAACTCATCTACATCCATTAAAGCTAGGTTCGACTACTAATATATAAAAAATATAAGCCGAACCACTTCTTTTATGAGGTTCGGCTAATTCGATTAGAAAATTTAGTAGCCGAACATTTGACTTGTGTGTTTAATCAATTTACACAACATGGTTCGGCTGCTAATGAGAAACTCAATTAGTATCCGAACATCACTCCGTAGACTTAGAAATTTTTGAACCAAACTATGTGAGGTTCAGCTAATAATTTTATAGTACAAATTTTTAGCCGAACCAATGACTTATATTCGGCTTCTAATTGTGTTCGTCTACTAATTGAATATATGTTCGACTACTAACATCAAAGTACAAATTAGCCAAACTTCGTATTTAAATTTAAAGTAAGGTTCGATTCTTTGCGCGTGAAGTTCAGCTGATAATTTAATATCCAAACCCAAGACTAAAAATTGAAAATTTTCAATCTCAGTATGAATTCAACCTAAATAAGGGTGATTAAACATCGTTTAGAAGTATAAATGTGTATTGTTAACATAAGGTTCTTCGTCAATCTATTCATCTTATGGATTTGGCTCAAAAAATCATCATCTTGAGGTTTAGGTTGAGGTTGAGTTTGAGTTTCAGTTTGAGGAAAATCATTCTCATAATTTAAAAAGTAAGCCAAATATGGATCATTGTTGTAGTTGATGTGTATTATATTGGGTTTACGAGATGTAGATTCTCCTTCATCATTTGAATCACCCATTTGTCACTTTAATTACAAAAGTCTCCGAAATCACAAAAATCTCAAAAACCCTAAGTTTTTTATTTCACTTCTTCTTCTTCCTCTCAAATCTGATTTTTCTACTAATTTACCACTAATAATTTAATCAAACATTACCAATTAATCATTATTATTAAATCTAAGAATTAATATTAAAACTAATTGAGTAAGGGCATAATATCATTATAAAAAATGGTTTATAAGGGGTGGTGGGGTTCTACAACCTCATGATCCTATTTTATCTTTAATATATATGCCTCAAAAGTTTTATGTATGTCTCAAAACAGGATTCTTATTTTCCTTATGTTCATTGTTTGGAACTCGAAAGAGAAATTAATAGGTACCTAAAATCCCTTTTTTCCAAATCCATTGTCTATATAAATTTTTTTTAAGATAATTTAGCCTATTTAAAGGACGGCTCAATTTTACTTTCCCTCAAAGATAAATCTGCGGTGTTATTATATTCAAACACCATATTACACATGATCATATTGTAACGTTATTTGTATTCTTCATGTAATGTTTCCCCGAAAACCTTAAAAGTTTTTTCATAGTCCATACAAAACAATCAATGTTTATAAACTAAATTCTTCATCGTGGAAATTAAACCTCTACCATGTCTTACACCTTTTCTATTTTGATTGATCGAAATCACAGAGCTGAATCAAATAATTAGGATTTTTTCATCGTATAATTATATTTATCAATTAAGGATTTTTAGTTTTTTTCTTTCATTTGGGTTTTTATCTCGGGGAGAATATTTTAGGAGGTAATAACCATCTACTGAGATCGGCGCCACCACTAACAACTTCTAAAGGTAATCTAATCAATACTGAAAAATCAATGAAAATTATCCATTGATTTGTTCATTTATTTTCTTTGTGAGCATTGTTTTTGATTTTATTTATGGACCACAAACTGAATCAAACTGTTAGTATTAGTTAATGGTATCATATGTGTTACAGGTCACAACGGTTCTTCCCTCCGTATGTTTTCATCTATAATTTCTTATATTTTTCTTGGATTTTCTTATTTGTTGCCCGTGCTTTTATTAATTACAACCCATATTATTTATAATTGTGGGGAAAACCAATTTTAAGGGTAAATTAGGGAAAATAGGGTGAGCAGGTGATAATTCGTCTAATCCTTAAATATTTGTATTGTTGAAGTACTTTCTTTAGATTCGAGAGATCAATATGTACAATTCTAGCCTAAACCAAGCAATGGTCGTTCCAGTCTTGCTTCAGTCACAAAGGAGAAGGAGAAGGGTTGGTCTTAGGGAGGGAAGCGAGAGAAAGGTTGAGGTCAGAGTATCAGACTCTGTAGGATGTGATAGGTGTAAATAGATATGAACAATTCTCTATAAATGAGAAGATGGTATAGAAATCAAATTATTCGAATTTTTTTGTTGTTCACCTTTTTTTCCAATAGATTGAGAAATCTATTTATAATAGTTATTGTAACTGTTCATCTGACTTCACCTCTTGAAGAAAGTGTCGATAGTTGAGTAGTAGTGGAGTGAAGAATGTGGAGAAAGTGTTAGTAACTGTTCCCCACTTCGTTGGAGGATGAGTGGACGGTTGGTCATCCCACTACTCCTCTATTCAACTGATGATCGAACTTTCCATAGTTTTCCTCTTTAGTGGATGCACTACTGCACCACATGTCACAGACAACCATACCAATACCCTAGTGAATATCCCCCCATTTGTGACATCTTCGATGTCTCATGTAATTTTATAGCATTTAAGCACTATTAATGTTAAGTCGAATAAGGCCTGCTTAGCTGGTCTCTTGACTAAAAACTTGTCTTGCTTGACTAGCCTGATGAGCCTAACAAGACTAACTTAAAATAAAATATGTATTTATTTTTATTTTATTATATTTATGAGGAACAATGTTCAAATAAGTCAATTAGTATTTACGTGTTTTTGTAGAAAAATAAGTGTATCTTGCTGAGCATAAAAATATGTAAGGCTACTCATGAAAAAATATGTGACTGAGGCTTAGTATGGCCTTTGATAGACAAAGGCAATGCCTAGAGACTTGGACGGACAAGTTAGGGTTTGGAAAATTGAATGTGTGAAGCAAGCTTGGACGGACAAGCATTGCTAGCATGGAAGGACAAGCATTGTTATCTTGGATGGATAATCTTTGTCCATAGAGCTAAGGCGGACGAGCATTAGGAACATAGCTAAGGAGGACAAGCATTAGGATCTTAGCTAAGGCAGACAAGCATTAGAAGCTAATGCGGACAAGCTTATCTAGGGCTAAGACGGACAAGTTTTGTGTCATAGCTAAGAAGAACAAGCTTTGAAGGATGGGTAAGACAGACAAGCTTTGTTATCTTGGACGGACAAGCTTAGGAGCTAAGCTAAGGCGGACAAGCATTGTGGTTAAGATAAGATGGACAAGCTTTATGGCATCTAGGCTAAGACGAAAAAGCTTTGTGACCTAGCTAAGACGGACAAGCTTTATGACCTGGCTAAGACGGACAAGCTTTATGGCAAATCCAAAGACGAACAAGATTAGTAAACTAAGCTACGAAGGACAAGCTTCGTAGACTAGACTAAAACGGACAAGCCTACTGGTCACAACTAAGACGGACAGGCTTTGTGGCTATACTAAGACGGACAAGCTTAGTAGAAGGGAGGAAAAACTAGAGCTTGGCCGGCTAAGTAAGCCATTTGAAACGCTTATAAGCGTTGTAAATCCAGTTTTGAACCGTCTCCTTTGCCAATTAGGGTTGGAAGGTTTAATTGGCTTTTTGAGACACTTATAAGTGTTGCGAACTCAATTTTAGTGTTTCTCAAGCCCTAAGTAGAATTATCTTTTGTGTCATTCATGTTAGTTGTTTCCTTAAGCAAGGATTAACGTGACTAGGAATCGATTTAGCTAGTAGAAGCTATAATCTATGTTAAGCATAATTTTTGATTTGGTCTCTAGGAACAGTTGTAGCGCTTTAGTCGAGTAAATTTATATGTAACTTGCTAAATATATCACTACACCAAATTTAGCGTTTAGCAACAAACTATTTCCGTTGATGAACGGGCTTGCAACAGCAGTGCACCGTTGCAAAACACCTTGTTGCAGTTATTCACAACAGCTTTAGTGCCGTTACAAAATTCATTCAGCAACGACTCAACGCAACATAAACAACCCGTTGCGAAACTATTATTTAGCAACATAAATAAACAGTTGCTAAATTTTTCATTATGTTACTGATTTTTGGTCAAGTCTTCGTTGACCTAATATTAGCAGCACACATGAGCCGTAAAATTTTCCAACGAGAAATAAAAATGATCAAGTCTCTGTTGACCTGGTTAAAATCGATTTTCCCCCAATATTTTCCTGCGCTTACCCATTTCCCTGCAATCACCCTGATTCATCTAATTTAAATGATTCAATCTAATAACCCTCGTATTTAATATGCAATTATAATTGAACTACAAAACACAACAAGAATTGTCATTTGGATATATTTTGTTATAAGAATCTTACAAAATGTTTTGAAGAAAAACAATGTTCAATGTATATATGTATGTATATATAGTGCACCTCATAATACAATGTTCATTGGCGCTGTCTTTACCGTTCCTTCTCCGTCTCCGACCTGAAATAAAACATTCAAAATGATCAAACTTCTAAGAATCAATCAATCTTTCGTGTATGAATAAAATAGTTCATTGTTCACCAACAGAACCTAAAACAGTTCTATTTTAATATTTAATAGAAGTATGAAATAAGATAGGTGAAAAAAGATTAAGGAATATTTACCCAAAGAGATGCCCATCCAAGTCGCACCAATATGAGAAATGAGAGTAAGGAATAAGATTGGTGAAGCCACGGCCTATTTAACGATTCTATAAAACACCACCACAACCAACATCACCTTCCACTAATTAGCACCGCCGCACCTCCAAGCCCCATCAGTAATTGTAGTTCAAGCTCTTCCATTGCAGCAGCACCTGCACCACTAGCTACTTGACATGTGCTAACAACCGCTCACTACTTAGTAGATATGCAAACACAACACAGCAAAGAGGTTAGTAAGATACAGTTTTGCAAACGAAGAATACTCATTATGATCAAAACGTAAGACTTTTAGGTTCACATACTTTAGAAGGGGACAAAGAGATAACAAATATATATATATACTCCCTCCGTTTCAGGAAAAGAGTTACTTTCTCTTTAAATTTTTGTTCCAACAAAAGAGTTACTTTCATTTTCAATATAACAAACTTTCAAAACTACCCTTGTTATTTTAAGAAATGTTATTATTCTCATTATAAAGATATATGTAATATTAAACTTTTTGTTAGGATAAATCTGGAAATAAATTACAAAAGTTATTCTCTCTCATCTTACCTTAACAATTGTGCAAATAGGAAAATTAACTCTTTTCCTGAAACGGAGGGAGTATTATATATATCCAAACAACGTATAGTAAAAAGACTATGTTTGGTATGCATTAAGTAGGGCTAAATGACTACCATGACTAAGAATATTTTAGTGCAGTTTCAAACAGATATGTATAGTCAGTGATCAGTTCAAGAGATTTGATTTGTAATGTCAAGTTAACCTAATTGTGTAAATAGGGTGTTTGCAGGAGAGCATGGAAACCATGGTACTTAAGACACAGTTTGAACTACAACAATCATATTCCATATCAATACAAACCAAGGGAAAACAAAAGTAAGCTAATAGCTTTAGAGATGAAAAGTCAAAGAGCAAGATAAAGCTTCAAAAACATGAGTTGTAGGGCTCGAGAACCACCATTTCTGTAAACTAGAAAAACTAATATTTAACAGTATCAACCTAACCCCAGATCCCCCATAATCCAAATTCAGAATATTATATCTACTTGGGTACAAAAAGGTAACCAAATAAATCATTAAACCACCACTTGACTGCTTAAAAGCAGACTTGGATGCTTGTATTCAGAGTAATAATCCCCATTTAGCCTAGTCTTAAAGGACTATGCAGGAGATTTTTGTGCAAATAGATCAATTTATGCTGGAGCCAGCAGTGTCAAGCAGGCCAAAGCTCGGATATCTATTTCTCCGATATGTTCACATAATACATTTCAAGGACGCTAGATTCAACTCAGACTTAATTGGTTTTAACAAATTCAAGGGTTAACAGTAACAAGTACTTGTCTCTTCCTAAATCCTTTCAGGAGTCGACTCTGGGAAGTTATCTCATTACATATAAGCTAAGTTACCCACTTTCATGATTGCCATAGTGCCAGTGTTCATATGTTAAACTAGGGGAACAACAATCGCTAAAAGAGTACAACAAAAAGATCATTGAGGTTCTAACATGAGATGATATTAAGTTTACTGCAGTACACTAATAGCATAGCATATCATCAACAAATCGCAATGATAAAAAATTTGGTATGCAGTAGGTAGAGCTAGAAAAGTACCATGAGGACTCTTTGAATATTTAAAGGCAGTTCCACCCAAATGAAGTGCTCCAACAACAATTCCTATTGCAGCTACCTTGGCTGCTTTACTAGCATTCCCCACCTGAAGAAGAGAAAGGAAACAAAAAAATCAAGGTAGTTAAAAAACCACCAACAAAATCTAATAGAAGGGAAAGATGATAGTACACATGACATTTATACGCATTAACAAATCTTTTTTGAGTCATTCAATCATACATAACTGGCACCAGATATTTAGCAACAACTCTAGATTTTGTTGCTAATTTGAGTTGTGGAATTGCAAATTTGGTGTACTGTATACAAAGTTAGGCATTTTTAGTAAATTAATATCATCCAGTTGAGGATGAATATTGAAATAAGGTAATTTTGGGAATTCATCTAGGGAATATAGCACCAAATGATACTCGAAATTACTCTATACTAGTGGAAAACCCATCTAGGATCTTGAGGCTTGTTATGTAAAAATCATAGAGCATCTAGGAATATTGTAATAAGCATCAATGTTGTTCTGATGATCTTGTACAGTGATGAATGTCGATTCATTTAGTAAACTTGATCCTATATGTAGTATTCTGACAGGTTCAGTCATACATATTAGGGATTAGCATTCGCCTTAAAAATTATCTGCATAATTCTGAGGTTTAATATTTCTGAAACGCGGGCCAGAGACATAATTTTACTAATTTATCCTTGAAAAAAACCCATTACCTACACCCATAAAAAATTATTTATCTATATTTACTATAACCCAAATCATGACCAAAAATATGTTAACTGAGTTTAAAGAGATTTTATAGCTAGTTTGTTGAGTCGATTTGAAATAGGACTGATTCAAATCTTTTGATTAAGTAGATTCAACCTTTACCATGACAATATAAACCTATATGCATTTTTGGGAAAAAAAAACCTAAAACAAAAATTCTTCCTCTAAGACCATCTCCAATGGTATTTGGATATATATCCTATATGGAGACCTAAAAATAAGGGACTTTATTAATATAGGGTACAAATAAAGTTTTGTTTTAATAAGTATCTCCAGTAGTAGTTGTATCAATTTTTAGTTTTAATACAGTTGTCGTTTAATAGTAGGGTACAAAATCTATAATAAAGCCAAAATAATTTTAAAATAGAAAAAATTGATAACGTGGGTATGGGAGAATTTTATTGATTAGATTATCTAAAATCCTACGTGGCATCAAATTTTTTAGAAACCCAAAACTCCTATTGGAGATACTCTAATCAAAGTCAAACCCAGGTTTAAGTTATCTCTCTATGGGTCTCCGATAATTGGTTCTGATCATGCATTTAGAATTTCTTTACATGTATTTTCATCTTCTTCTCATTCTGGCAAAACTATTTCCTCGGCATCTCCTCTTGAAGAAACCCTTCAAATTGATCAATATGGTTCCAACCTGAAAGAACACCAATCGAAAGCGGAATTATATCTCCCACTATCTTTCTCATTATCTCCCTCACCTAAGCGACAGGAAAAGACACAGGTTTTCCCCTTTATTTTCCTTTGGCTTTCAGTTCACTGAGTTTAGTCTAATTTTACTATTGTTTTGACTAATTAGAGTAAATTTCCTTTAATCTTCCTTTGAGTGATCAAATTTTTATGAATGCACCCCCCTTTAGCTTATCTTTGTCTTTTAGATTATTGACACAGTTATTCAATTTTTTAAATCCTTCTTGAATACTTTGGTCTAGTTAATCTCTGATATAATGAAACTTATTGCATGGAATGTTCAAGGATTTATAAATCCTTTCATTCAAAATCATTTATCTTATATAATAAATCATGAAAAACCTGAAATTATGTTCCTTTCAGAAACTAAATCTCATAAGTCTTTAGTAAAATCCCTTTTGTCCTCTTATCCTAATATTCATATAGTGGAATCAATAGGCTTAGCAGGTGGTTTAGCAATAGCTTGGCTAGATGGTTTCCATTTTGATATAGTGCAGTGGAACATTAACATGATCGACATTATAGTTCAAACAAATTTTGATTCTAAGCAATGTGTTCTTAATGTTTTTATGGTAGTCCATACCCTCATAATATGAATATATCCTGGGACTTCATAGGTGTTTGTACCTAAAAATTGCTCTTATGCAAAACAATGTATTGTTGAAGTATTTTTTTTTAGGTTCGAGGATCAAAATCGTAGAAAACAAATCCAAACAAGTAGTGTGTATGTATTTGTTCTGCTTCGGTTACGAAGAGAGTAGATTGGTTTATTTTAGGGGAGGGAAGCAAATGAAGTTAAAGGAATTGTGTGTTGTGTTGGAAAAATAGCGGAGATTGAGAATGATTTTTTATCTCTTCTCCGTCTGTGGCTTGTTTCTTGTTGTTCTCGTTGTATTATATATTTGGAATTAGATAAGCAGCCTATTTATAACCTTTGAGACCACACACTTTCCTTATAAAGTAGTGATAGTTGTGGGGAGATGGAGAAGTGGAGGTTATGGGAATAACCGTCCACCTCGTCCTGGGAAGTTTCTGGAATCTTCCAGATTATTACTCCACTATCTCCAACTTACCATTCACTCTATAACTTTCTTTTCATGGGGTGGTTGTCACGCCCATGTTGTTATAAACCGCCAGACCAAACCCCATGTTTTATCCCCCCATGTAATATAATTTAATCTCTCGTAAGAGTTAGTAGATTCGTGGATTTAAAGCCATGAGTCTTATTGTAAAATAATGCTTTGTTGTAGTAATGGCCTAAGTAATAGTGCTAGCTTGAGAAAATAATGGTGCTATCTAAGAAATGTTGTAGCAGCAAAGCGTGGGATCCAATAATGGCCGAGGCAGTAGTGAAGACCATGGCAGTAGCGTGGGCCCAGTGGCATTGGTCGTACCCATAGGAGCTCGGGTACGCAGCAGAGCTTGAGGGCGTAACAACAGCACTCGGTGCTTGGGAGCACAGTAAAGGAGCTCGGGTACGCAGTGGAGCTTAGGGGCGCAACAACAATAGGCGCGGCGCAGAGGATCAAAGGGGGGCTACCCTTGGCACTAGCACTATTGTCCCCAATGCTGGAGCTAGCGCTTGCGTTGGCCTTGGTGCTAGCGTTGCTAGCCTTAGCGCCAAAGATAGCGCGCGCTGGCCTTGGCGTTAGCGCTGCTAGCCTCAGAGCTGGCCTTAGCGCTGTAGCTAGCGCCCTAGTAAAGGGTTCTTACGTGGCTTTTTGTCTTTGTTGCTTTTATTGGCTTTGTTGTCTTGATTATTTTGACACACTTGTGCTAGAAGCGTAGCTAGGGCTTATTAAAGGTTGTACTTGTTGTTACCATGGATATAACCTATATGCTTTTATTTATTGACATCGACTAATGTCATGACCATGGCTATGGTCTATTTAGAGTCTATCAGTCTTGTGAGATTTAATTGTTGGCACTTATGCCTAACTTTTGTACAGTCCATACAGAACACCTTCAAGAGATTCAACCGTGGAAGTTTGCAATCTTTAAATTATGTTTAATGCGACTCTGCAATTAGATGGTATACATCTCATTAGTGTTATTATTCAGATACGGTGTATCCTTTATTCTGAATGTTCGCAGTTTTTTGTAATCAATATATTCTTTTTTATACAAATAATTTTGTATGGACGCACATGAAATAACGAGGTTTTTGTTGCACAAGGCTATGAAGTTTCTCTGGTACATAATATGCCAAAGAGATACAGGCTAGTTTATCCAGGAACTGAATATGTATTCTCCATTCTCTTGCGGAATGTAAGATAGCGGTAATGTTCATAATCCTGATGCTCGCCAGAAATTAATGTATATTTATTTCATGCTTCTGCAGTTAGGAAAAAAGCAACATTTTAAGAGAAGTATTACAATTTTCTCCCTTGTCAAAAATCCACCATCAACAATAGGTAAAACAGCAGAGCAAGTGAATAGAACAAGAATGCCTTGGGTCCTAATAGGGGATATGAATATGATCTTTGACTAATTTGAGAAGGAGGGGGGCATACCCTTTAATTTTAATTGTGAACACTACCACAATATTCTGCAAAGAGCATGCCTCTTTGACTTAGCTTTTTATGGTTATGACTTCACATGGAATAACCATAGGAAATGATCAACTAATATCCATGAAAGATAGGATAAAGCAGTCTGTAATGCAACATGGAATCTGCATTTCCTTATGGTTAGGCGTGCACATCGGTCGCTCGGGCCGGGTTTTTTTCAAAACCGTAGGCCAAACAGACTAGACCTCAGTATATGTTTTGTAAACCATGACCGAGCCGGCCAATCATCAGCTCAGTTTTAAACCGATCTAAGTCGGCTCAGACGGTTCCAGTTTTATGGCCGATTTTTACCGATTTACAAACACAACTTTTGTTCCCTATTTTTTTATTTGCATATCTGGAGAAAGATCGATAAATAAGTGGTTGCAAAATTCTAGTTCATAAGCATCTAGTTATTCTACGACAAATCCAGATCAACTTGTTAAATACAATTTTGAATAAGAAACTTTCACACAAAATCCTTATTAAATACAGATGAAGGAAATGTAATAGCTCGTCTATGAGATATAGTGATAGGTGTAATGTATGAACTACAGAAAGAATCTAACCCACCCAAAACATGATTGTACCAATTACATATGTTTTTTAATTTAAAAAAAAACCAAAATTCTAATATATATAGTCTTCAAATCATACAAAAACTTGATCAATCTATTAGTTTTTTTCCCAATCGAAAGGTGTTGTGTTGATGATGGTGGTGTAGAAGGTGGTGGTAATGGTGATGTCGTGATGGTGGTGTATTAGGCGCTGGTGTAGACGTTAGTTTTTGGTGTAGGTTAGAAAATGAGGAATAAGAAGAAAAAGTAACCAAAAATGAGAAGAATAAGGAGGTGATTATGGTGGTGCTTCTGATGGAGGTGATGGTGGTGGTGACTGTCTACCAGAACAAGAAAAGAAGATGATAAAGAAATGAAGAGAGAAAGAGAATCGAGAGAGTTGATAGTAGAGAGAAAAGTGGTTGCTTATTAGGGTTTAGGTAGGAAATATGGAAGTCTAGGATTAAAAATAGAATATGAATTAATGGTTATAATGAAACCGATTTATTTCGGCTCGGTTCGGTCGGCTTTTTAGGTAAAACCATAGACCGAGCCGAGGATCGACGTTTATAGATTATTCAAACCGTAATCTTAGTCGTTGATCTCGGTTTGGCTCGGTTTAGTGGCCGGTTTTTTCGGTTCCGTCCATCCTATCTATGGCTAAACTTAGACATTTAGTTACAGTGGGTTCTCATCTTTTCCAAATCTCTTTATCTCTGGATAGTGACTCTGAAAAACTATAAGGGACCTTCAAGTATTATGATATCTGGCATAAGGAATCCTCTTGTGTTAGATTAGTCACCAAATAATAGAAAAACCTGCAGAGTCACTAGTAAATAATCTAAATGTTTTAGGAATTCAACTTCTTGACTGGAAAAAAAATATTTTTGGATCTCACACCAAAAAAATCAAAAAATTGTTAAGGCGGATAGATAATATAAACACATCTCAAAATATTTATATGAAAGAAGAACAAATTCAGGACAAATTGGCAACTCTTGAAAAGCTTTATGTTACCCAGGAAGCTATAGCTAAACAACAATCCAGGGATAATATAATAAACATAGAAGAAAAAAATACCAAATACTTTCATAATGTTACTCTTAGAATAAGGAAATGGAATAATATTGAGTGCATAAAGAATAGTAAGGATGAAGTCACTTTTTTCAAGAAAGAAATTCATATAACCCTTTCATATTTTTATCACAATCTGTTTTCTGCAGATCCTATAGATAAATCTCACCAAGATTTCATATTCAATAACTTTGAACTTGTAGTCTCTGAAGAAGATAATGAGAAATTATTAAGTATTCAATCTAAAGAGGAAATTATTGGGGTTCTAAAGAGAATGAAACCCAATAAATCTCCAGGGCCGGATGGTTTCCCTGCTAATTCTCTGAAGAAAAAATTGGGATACTGTTGAGACCAGGTTACTCTGACTATCCAATATTTCTTCCAATTTGGGTATATGCACCCATAGCTTAACAAGACCTTTTTGTTCTTAATTCCCAAGACTAGACACCCAAAAAATCCTAGTCAATTCATACCTATAGGGCTCTGCAACACTACCTACAAGATAATAGCTAAAATCTTAGCTAATAGAATCAAACCTCATCTGGACAATATCATTTCCCCTTCCCAAGCTGTTTTTATTTCCAAAAGACAAATATCAGATAACATAATCGTATAACATGAAATTATTCACTCTTATAAAAAGAAAAAAGATAAAACTGGGGGGGCTAGGAATTAAGATAGATATGTCCAAGGCCTTTGACAGAGTCAACTGGGACTTTCTTATCTCAGCTCTTCAATCTTTTGGCTTCAGTTCTAACTTCTGTAATCTTATTAAACAATGTATATCTACCTCTTCAATAGCAGTTCTGCTAAATGGTTCTCCTGGAGGTTTTTTCTAACCCTCACGAGGTTTGAGACAGGGAGATCCGCTATATCCCTATCTTTTTATCATTTGTATGGAGATATTTTTTAGATTTCTCATCAATCAGGAAAATAAAAATCTTATTCACGGGGTCAAATTAACTTCTAAGAATAACCCTTTACTCATATGTTCTTTGCAGATGACTGCTTTCTCTTTGCCAAAGCTGATTTAAATAAATGTGAAAATCTATTAACTACTATAGAAATTTTTAGTAAGGCTTCAGGACAACTCATTAATTTTGATAAGTCAGGCATCTTCTTTAGTAAGAAAGTTCATCCAAAACATCAAAGAATCATGTCCAAACTTTTAAAAAATTAAAAAGATAGATCTGAAAGATTCCTATTTAGGAGCTCCTCTATTCACAAATATATTTAAGATTAAAACTTTTAAAACTATGATAGAGAAAATGGAACAAAAGACTCAAGGATGGAAAAGTAAAATTCCACCTCAGCCTAGTAAAATGGTTCTCAACAAATCAATATTGGCTAGTATGCCAACTATACCAACATTTCAAATGGGTTGTTTTGTTATACCAAAAAAAAATAACCAATAAAATTAATGCAATCCAAAGAGACTTCTGGTGGGGAATAGAACAAGATTCTAAAGGTTTCTACCCCAAAGCATGGACATGTCTTAGTAAACCTCTTCATAAAGGGGGATTAGGCTTTAGAGATACACATAAAACCGACCTTGCTATGATATCTAAAGTGACATGGAGACTCCTTACAAAACCAGACTCTTTATGGGCTTCACAACTAGAACAGAAATACTTTAGAAGGAAATCAACCTTAAGAGTGAAAACCTCCTCTACTAGTTCTTGGATTTAGAAATATATCAGCAAAAGAATTAGACTAATAGAACAACATAGTATATGGGAAGTAGGGGATGCTAAGGATATTCATATTTGGGAAGACAAATGGGTACCAGGTCTAGGAATAAATCTTATTTAATTTCGTAATAACAAGAACAACTTTTTAACACTTGTGGCAGATATCATTGATCCTGCTACTAAAAACTGGAATGTTACAATGATCTCCTCTCTCTTTCCATCTAATATTGCAGATAGAATCTACAAGATCAGAGTATACCCTTCTAGTCTCAACAACCCCAAACCTACAAACTCATATGGCTTCTGATAATATCTGGAGAATTCATTGTTAAGTCCATGTATGCTAAACTTATTGAGAATGAGATAAATTCTAACAATCTTAACCTTTTTGATAAATTCTGGAAACACTTATGGGATTTAGATGTCTCCCAAAGCATAAAAAAATTTACCTAGAAATGCTTACAAAATGCTCTCTCAACAAATTATAAAAAATTTAAAACAATTAAAGACATATCACCCGGATGTTCTTTTGGTTGTGAGGCTGATAAAACTTTAGAACATCTATTTTAATTTCCATTGCAACTTTGCTAAATCAATCTGGGCCCTAGACCCCAATCCAGTGCAGTACACCTTAGATAATTTTGTTACTTTCTTGGACATATGCAGTTCTTGTTTAGAAAAAACTATTTGAGTAATTCCTATAGAATTAATTCTGACAAAAATGTGGTTTATTTGGAAAGAAAAGTGTAATAGAGCTTTCCAAGGAAAACAAAGTACATCAACTCAAATAGCATTAGGATATTCAAAGATATATTAATTTCTGGAACAAGAAGGACTTATCTAAGAACAAAAGATGTACCCCAAAGCAGAAAAACCCTAATCATCAGGAAAATTGGACATTTTCGGAAAAGGATCAATTCAAAATTAATGTGGATGCATCTTGGATATCTAAAGATAAACCTTCTATCTTTGTCATAATTGTTAGAAATGATGCATGTGATTTTGAACAAGGACGAGCAGGACCTTCCTCAACAATCAAACCAGAAGAAGCAGATGAAGTAGGAGTTCTTCAGGCAGCTCAGTGGCAAAAAAAAAAACCCTCACCAATTTCAGCATAGAGGGAGACTGTAAGGAAATTTTTGACTACTTAAATGGGACCGGTCTCTGATTTCTTGGCAAAATCAGACAATTTTAGATGAATCAAGAAGGATCATTAGCTTTTGTCAAAACTTCTCTGGTTTTTATTTTGTTCCAAGATCGGCAAACTGTTCAGCTGACATTCTAACCAAAAAGGCTAAATTTTTTAATTGTAATTTGAGTGGAAAACTATTCCTCCTTCATGCATTGGACATGTTCTAGCAGTAGATAAATCTAATGCGAGGAAGAGTCTGTATACTCCAGCATTAGATGGCTCTACTATAAATACAAGTCGGGATACTAACCCCGTTAGTTTTTTTAATGAATTTCCAATTTGTAAAATAAATAAATAAAAATCAAAAACAAACCCCAAATTATTCAACCTTTTCCATGCTAATTATAAAACCTATACGCGTTTTGGGGACAAAAACCCTTAAAAAAATTCATTCTTCTTCCTCTAATCAAAGACAAACCCCAGATTATTTTATTTTTATGAAATTTACTCGACTAAAATCCTCTTTAACGGTTTAATCAAGATATCAAGATATCTGCTTTTACTGCTAGGAGTCTTGGACTCAATTGAACGGAGGCTGACTACACAAAGGACCATACCAATTTCCAAGTAAAAATCTACCAACTCATTCACAACGTACAAAATCTACAATTAAGCTTTAGTTTTGAGCTTCATGTTTAAACCCATTAAGAGAAGACCCCAAAAAAATTGGAGATCATCAACTGGGTTACAACTTACAACATTACAAGTAAACAGAAACATATATTTTGTCATTTTAATTTATAGGCTTTACCCGACCCCTCTAATGATTCAAACCAATTATGAGCCTGCACTGTTTAACCAAAGAAAGAATTTCTAGGAACTCTGATCTGTCTCTATCTGTTAACATCATTTGTAAATGTTGTTCAACTTGTTAGTATGAACATAGCATTTGCTAATAATCTGTTGTTCATCAAAACCTCTCTGTTCAACTTATCATAAAAATTGTTATACAAAAAGCATTTTTGACAGAAAAACAAAAACACGAAAAGAAAAAAAGAAAAAAAAATTTGTGTTTAGCGTTTTGAGCTTAAGTAGGATTCATGTAAAAAATTGCAAAATAAGACTTCTTCTTGGTGAAACTTGAAACGAAACATTCGCCTATATGGTTCTTAATTCACCATCTAAATCATCTCTACAGTTAGAAGACCATTCACTGGTTCTTATAAAAAAAATTGCATGATCATTTTGTTTCCAGCCTTAAATGTAGAAGATTCTCAAAATTTGTTTCTCGCAGATGCATATATTGATAAAATTGTTGGTTGATAAAGTGTAAGGCTCGCTGGGATAACATTGGTCTTTGGGGTTCAAAGAGTCCAGTACAAAATTGCCCAGCTGTTAATGCAGGCAAAACTCAACTTTGCTGGTTTAAAGATATTCGATGTTTTTTTCCCCATTTGTTATGGATGCTGCTTTCTATTAGACTAAATTTTGATTTACTTAGAGTCGTTGCACCAAGACCGTAAAAGAAGCAAAGCTCGACCCTCAACTTGCCCCACTTATGAGGTACTTAAACCACCAAACTTGCCAAAAAGTACTCAGGGAGTGAGGACCAAAAAACCCTCCACACAGATAGAGAGAATCTCCAAAAGAACTCCAAATATTAATAATTTTTGGTTCTCGTTTTTGATTTCTGTCTTCCTTCGTGGTTAAGATATAAGAGAGTTCACTATTCATGCAATTGTGGTCTCTATCTCTTTTATTTAAACTTCAAACCAACAAAACCCAACTTTTATTACATAAAGGATAGTGAGGGGGGAGAGAGTATCTCTTTCTTTATCTAGCCATCAAACTAATATATTCTACCAAGTACCAACGAAACCTTGAAAGTACATTCCCGTACTCATCAACAAGAGGGTCCCAAAGTTTACTACACCAACACCCAATATTTCCTTATTTGGTATGGTAGGCTGAGAATGTTGGAAACTTGAAATGGTGATCAAGCTATGCATGAAATGAAATGAAATGAAATGCTTTAACGAGTTTTCTTTTCTTATAAAATGGATGTATATATTTGAATATATGGTAGAAGCAAAAACAAAAACCAAAGCAACAGTTGTATTGCTCTCTTTTACTTTATAGATTTCATTTAAAGTTATTTAAGCACAAAGAACCAAAGACCAAATTTAAGAGAAAAGGAATAAAAGGATGAATGCAATATTGCTTGGACCATCATAATATGTGGTATCTATTTCTCATTAAACTTAAAAGAAGATAGAAAACGCCAGATGTAGCAATTGATGATAAGGTCTCATTGATGATCACAATGAATTTTGTGTAAAGTTACTCTTCAAGAATTTGTTCTTTAGTTGTTGGTTTTTTTTTCTGGCTCTTGTTTAAGTAGCATGTAGTATGGAGATCAATAAAGAGGAGATAAAGATGGTCTACAAGGACAGCCAAAAAAGAGAGAGGCTTGTTATGGGGGTGGGTCTTCTAATTGTTTGAACGAAGCTTTGAACGGAGGGCTTGGGGCTTAACACTCCAAAGAAGAGCAAGAAAAGCATAAAGAAAACACATTTAGCACAAGAAACCAAGTGGTGAAGACTGCTTATCTATTTATTTTTTGTTGCATCGAGAAATGAGCTTGGAATTCTAAAGTTAACAACCAACAAGAGAAGATCTATACGTGATGAGAATGAGATAAAGCAAGTGTTTGTTTTTTCTACTATTTTATTGTTAAGAGGCTTCTAATTCCCTCTATCTGTCCCCTCCTTCGATGACCTTACTTTATGCTTTTATGGCTTCTCCTCCATCTCTAACATCTTCTTGTGGCTCTTGCCTTGGCTTTCTACCCGTACATGATATAATTACATACTGTATTTGGGTTACATTTTGAACTAGGACTACAGAGTGCGGACGGCATGACATCAGATTGGGTGCATGTCCGGTACATTTAGTTGGCCAACATATTGGAAAGTAGGGAGGGGAGTGACTGAGAAATGTAGAGAACCAATGATAAAGATACTTAGCTTCTCAAGGGTTTTGTTCCAAGCCTCTTTATTCATATATACCCCTCCCCTGTCAGAGTCTTCTAAAACACAGCCTTAATTTTGCTTAGCTTATACAGGCAGGCTTATGATTGAGAAAAGAGAGAGCTGAATCTAAGAACCCATCAACATCAACCACAAAAAACAAAAACAAAAACAATCTCTTTCTTTCTTTCTTTCATCAAGTGTTCATGGGTCCCTCTTCATCTTTGCTTTCTTTTCTCTTCTTTTAAATCCTTCTCTAATTCCTCATCAAGGGAATAAATCACAAGCTCATATCTACAGGGACATAAAGAATTTACAAGGAAAGGTTTTTAACTTACAAGTTTTTGTTCATAGTATCTTATTCTCTCTTATCAACTCTCTTAAACAAGAGCAATTGAGATACATACATTCTATCAATTCCCTTTGTTCTAAAATCTATTGAGTACTCAAGTGGAAGAAGAAGAAACGTCATGGTTTTCTATACTTATAATAGGTTGCTTATAGCATTTCTTGTTTGTAATGGGTTCTTTGTTTTTGTTGTTCAACCGGATAAAGTTACTGGCATGACAAGTATAGGTCATGTGCTTAGATTGGAGAAACAAGCTCATGAGTTAGTGTTATTACTATCGACCAACCACCAACGGCTTCTTAAAGAAGTCAATAATGTTGTTGTTACTCATCAAGAATTAAAAACCAAGAAGAAGAAGAAGAAATCCAAAGCAGCATCAACCTTACCGCCACCACCAAAATTCGATCCAAATCAGTCGAGTAAACGAAGATATCGAAAAGGATCAGACCCAATTCACAACAGGTGTTAAAACAGTTTACTTATCTATTTTTCTATTTATATATCCTTGAAAGATAAACTCGAACCGAAGCAAGGGTGAATCAACATAAAACGAGCTATAATGGAAATTCAAACTTCTTCTTTCAGACGATCATTTCGTGATGGGTTAGTTGGAAATTTATCTATATGTAATAGTTTTTAGCAGTTTTGCTACATAGAGAGAGATAGACATGTGTATAGACAAGAGTTGCATGTTAAGGATGTAAAATCCTTCAAAAACCTTTCGAGTGAGCCAATCAATATCATCAACATTTTGTAAGCTGAAGATGTTTAACCAATGCAAAAAAGGCAATGTATAATGAAGATGCATGATTGTGGCTCACTAAAACGATATTACATGAATTTTTTTACTCCTTTTGTTCTTTGTTTCTTTGAGAAAAAAAAAATCAAAATCTGTTTGAATTAGGAGCTTTAGTTCATATAGAATACAGTGGAATTCCTTAGTTTAAAGCTTTCACTATATGATCTCTATTCCTTGGTTCTTATCCCATTTTTATTTTTTCTTACAACTTGAATTGGCTGGCTTCAGAAGACCTGAAATTCGAATAGCCGAAAACTTTTTCCTTTGAATAATTTTATTAGATGTCATTTTTTAAGAAACAGCACACAAGGAAAATAGTCATTTTTCATGCAAATGAGATTGAGCAGTATTGTAGCTAACAATTGTCAGCCAACTTGTACTGAACAGGGCACAAAACAGACAACATTACAGCAGCGAAGACGTTTTTCGTCTTTTTTCTGTTCTGGTATAAATTGTTTTTGTAAGAGCTTTTGATAGTATCGGCCCAGTGCGATTTTAAGATATTGTCCCCTTCATAGCTAACAACATACGTATGTATACACGCACACAATCAAACAAAGAGAAGTATATGTACGCCTTACAGGAGGAATATATTCCACTGTACCGGCCAATTAATTGCATCTTATATGTCTTACCGATGATGGGAGATTAATGGAGAAGATAAGGTACAAGAACATATTCTCCTCTCTCTAAATTGCAACTAATAACATGATGGCAATGAAATTACTTTAGCCAAGAATCTACTTTCTTCGTTTTTTATCATACTAAAACTGCAAATACAGCTTTAAAGCATACCGCATGGTTCCTTTAGTTTCTTAGATAGATTTTCCTCCCAAAAGAGTTTAATCCATTGTAAATGTTTCTGGAACCTATAGCAAGCATAAGATGAATCATGAATTCATGAGTTTGGACGAAAACAAAAATACATATGAAGAGCAGCTTCTATTGCCATGGACATCGTCATGAAATTTAAGATACTATGTACATAAATTTAAAGACAATACAAATACAAGACAGAGAAAAACAAGGGTAAAAAAAAGAGCGATTTTTTTGGCTTTTCATAACAAGCCAAAGTACCAAATACATCTTAAAATGTATTAAAAAAAAAGAAGGAAACAATATAAAAAAGAGGATATCTTCTCTCAGTCACAACATATGTTGAGCTATTATTGAACTGCTTCTTGATGTGGTGTCACTGCAGCAGTTCCTGGTGGGGGTGGTGGCGCTATGGTGAATTGCAAACCTCTATGCTGACCTGATTGCAGCATGAACGCAACCTCAGTGGCTGCCAGTGCTGCTGCTTCCTGTTACTCAACCATAAACACCCTCTGTGAGTCTAAGCAACTATGTGAGGTGAGAACAATAGAGGAACATGGTATATATAAAAAGTACAGATGCATTAAATCCCCAAATTGAGAGGGACAAACCTGTCTCTGTCTTCGTCTTTGCAAGATACTGAATGCCCACGCCATAATGTAACAAGGCAAGAGAAACCCAGCAGCACGTAGCAAGAAAAGCTGTTTACCATTGCAAAACAAGAAATCAGTATAGGGGAGCTAGATTTAACAAAGAAGTAGGCGGGAGGAACTTTCCCGGTCAACTTACAGAGAAAAAAGTGGATGCATCGTCGTCATCACCATCAGGATTAGTAATTGTCAATGCATGCCTCAAGAGAAGAAGAGCCATCAGCTGTAAGGATAAGGGAAAAAACAACATTATGAGACGGACAGTTAAAAGCAAAGGAATAATAGAAACAGAGCAATTCCAACGCAATACTAGGAACTAACTTCCAAAAGATTAGGCTTTCCTAAGGATATAGTCTAAAGATGAATAGGGATTTAGGGATCATAAGGACTTACAATGAGAGCAGCTGAGCGGCAAAACGCGGCCCCACTAGCATTAGTAGCAGCATACTCATCATATTCGGCCTCCAGAAAATGGCGTTCTGCCGCTGCCATTGCCAAAAGGCGAGGGTCATGCAAATCTAAAGGAGTACCAGATATAGTCCAACCTCCGCTGCAAGAAAAGAAAGAAAAAAACAATATTTGGCATGTTAACAACCATCCATAACTGAAGCATCAAGTACATGTTTCTATCAATCCGGAGAAAGAAGAACCAGGTCACTAATGCCAATTTCAAAAGTTGCACTCCTATGGAAATGGAAACAAGTAGATAGGCATGATAGAAGATCCCACTTACTTAATGTCAATGGTGGTCTCATCAGAGTGCGGCGGTGGAGGTGGAGCAGTGTAACCAGGTTGGTAATGCTGTTCATATGGAACAGAGATGTACCCATCAGCAATCAAAACAATTCAAGTATGTCATAAAACTATAAAAGTTAGACGTTGATAATAAATGAATTCACATGCTGAAGTTCCAGAAAATAGAATAGCTCTGGAGTGTCAATATTCTGTACTACAAAATGGTCCTCCTAAGCATACCAGGTATGCATGTCCAGTGTCTATAGCTCTCTAAAAAATCATCTTAGTCTAGGGGAAACAATGAGTTGACCTAGAGGACTACAGGATGATGCTATTTGCTTCTTGGCTCAGTCTAAGCGGTTGACATGTTACACCAACAAGCCCAACAAGCCGAAACTTTGAACACAGATAGACCACTAGGCACTAGTACTAGTTCAACACATAAAGAGCGCAAAGAGAAAATAACAGCAATAACAGGCAACAAATAAGTTCCTGGATACCTAATAAATCAATACAACAATTAAAATATAAGGGAAGTGGCAGACTAACCTGATGGCAGATCTCACATATTATATCTCCTTTCTCATTGCACCAACGCTGAACACACTTTCTGTGAGCAAACTGATAAGAGTATGATAGTCAGCATAGCTTTCTATCAAAGCAATTTTAATTTCCTAAACAGGGCTGAAAGGGCATAATGAGTTGAACATGATCATAAAAGAAATAATTTATTCAATACATATTAAGTTCAATTCTCTCTCAAAGCCATCCTGTATACGATAGACACCTCAACTTTTTTATTTTTTTCCCTAGTTGGGATGTTCACCCAGATGGAAGAAAATTTATTAACACCATCCTAATGGGGTTTTTCTTTACTTCAAGTGTTTAAACTTAAAGCATTCGGATTTCTTGCGCACAAGACCAAATTGATATCAGTCTTCCCCATTATGCTTTATTCACATAACTCGGAAACATTATTCAAATTGTAGTCAGGTTAAATTATCATGGCAAAGTTTGAAAATGACATATGAAGAACAAAATGAAAAAGGTATGATACCTTAAGACTGCCACTGCAGCCACAAGGGGTTTCAAGATTCTTAATATCATCCTCTTCTTGACAAATTCGGCATTCTGCATTCGGAAGAAGCGGTTCATCTTCACCAGGCATATCACTCTCATCCAATCTCCCTATATTACTAGTGGAAGCAGGTGTAATAACCTTTGGCTGTGAATTAGATGATTCCGTAGCCTCGGCAATCCCTTGATTCGCTTGTACCGGTGATATTAAACGATCCACATACAATACCAAATGATCCCCCATTCCTCCAACAAGAAGAATAATTAATTCTCTCTTCCTCTCTGAACTCAAAACTTTCTACCTTACCCTCAAAAATCCCCTAAAGAACGAACAGAATACTTCTTTCCAGCTGTTTTACTATATTAAAAAAATCAGAAATGAACAAAAATTAGACAAGAAAACAAGAATCTCCCTCAAAATTATCAGTCATTTCTAAATTGGAGACCTTAAAATCAAGAGGATAGATTTTGACCCAATCAAATTTCCGGAATTTCTACGAAATCTCTTAATTTTATCTTCAAAACACAAAAAATTTTTTGCACAAACCTAAGAAATCCAGAATCTCAATCGAGATGAAGGATTTCAAAGGGGTAGAATGAATGAATTAAACATAAAAAATTCAACGTGAAAATAAAATCGGACTGAAATTTACTTGTTCTCCAAATTACGCGTTTGGGCGTGAATGTAGGTTCAGAAATGAAAACCTAAATATATTTTCTTTGCCTTGAAAAAACAACTACCTTCGATCAAATAAGAAGAAAAAAAATCCTTTTTATAGCTACGATATTAATGCCTTAGGTTCGGATTATTTACGAACCTCTAGCTTCGGATGAGTTACTCTGAATTATCTTTCAACAACAATTACTGTAGATAATTTCTTTTATTCTGGATGGTAAAGAGTTTTAGATTTATATTATCCATTTTTTAATACTCTAAGAGCAACTGCAACTGCAACGGGCGAGTAAAATAAAGAGAGAAGAGAAAATTTTCTTTTTACTCGTCAGTTTGCAGCCGTAACGGGAGAGCATATTTGTGTCTTATTCCAGATTTGCTACAGTATCGGAGTGAATTCTCTCTGAATTCTAAGTATACTCGCACGGCCATGTGAGATAGCGTATGCCGAAAACGTTCATCTAGAGAAGCGTATTTATATCAGAAGTATCCCTAGAGAAGCGTCTGGTATTACGCTCAGCTAAGTATATGCCTCATAATACGGTTAGCTGCAACAACGCCCCTTGAAGATACGAAACATTACAGTAGCGCTTCACTACACGGTGTTCTGGATCGACGCTTCACACTTCCGCACTTCTATAGAATGCCGTCCAAAACATACGGTGTGATAGAAGAACTCCTACCCATATACGTTCTTCCTAGAAACCGTATGGGATGTATACGTTTATTTAGGGATCCGCCTGATTCATACGGCCTTACTAGAAACCGCAATACAACCATACGGTCTCTTAATTGTATCCATACGGTCTCCTAACTGGCCGCCTGAGTTCATATTTATTACCGTTGCGGTTCAAAAGGTCCCTTAGGAAACCGTATGGATTCCATACGGTCCCTTAGTGAGCCGCCTGAGATTGACAGATTTTATTTCATAAAGCCTTAAAAGGAACACAATTAACTTACCGGAATGGTCTACAGATGATGAAACCTCCTTGTTGATAGAATGCTGCAACTGCTCCTGCATTCCCATGCAACTCTTAAAAAAGAGTGTGTCATTTAAAAACTCTGATTACTTACTTTTAAACTCAGTAATGGAGTTTTCTTACCTGGCTCGTGCTATCTTTCTCTCCAATTCCCATCTCATTTCAATTTCACAAACCCACTTTCCCCTTTAACTCAAAATTACCCACATCTAACTTCTCCATGTATAAACAAAACTAACATTCGTCAGACAAATCACAATCATATCGTTTCTTCCTCCACGTTAAAACTGAGTGAACAAATATTTTCTCTTATATCCTGTCTTTTTCGTTTTTATTAAATTCATAGTTTTTTTTTCCATTTTTAGTTTCTCTATGCAGAGTAGTCTTCTCTATCTAGAGCTGCCCCCCTAAAAAAAAATACTCACCTGAAAATCTCTTTATCAATCAAAAGAAGAAAACTAAGAATTCTTCTCTCTTTTCAGATCTCAAAATAAACCAATCTTGTTTCATTCAACAGATCTAGTTTCAAATTTTGACCAGCAGATTCTCAGATTATTATTACTGGTTGAAGTTTGATTGTGAAATGAGGTTACTATGGGTTTCAGACGGTCCCTTAGAGCATCTCCAATCACGCGATCATTACCAAAGATCAAAGATCAAATTTTTTGATCTTTGATCCGTCACAAAAACAACGGGGTATGATCAAGCGAGGTGGTAGGATATCGTTTGAACGCAAGCGAAGTATCAAGACACCGCTTGAAAAGACGGACGGGAGACTACTAGCTCGCCTGATACAAGCGAGATACTGCTGTATCGCCTACCAAAAAAATACCCAGGCGAAGTACCAACATTTCGCCCACTAACTAAGCGAAACATCAGAGTTTCGCTTGTCGGAACGAGAGGCCAAGATTTCGTCTGTGTAATGTGCGGATAACCCGTGCAAAAGAAATTCCGGGCGAGATACTGGGATACCGCATGTACATAAGCGGAAGCTTAGAACCCCGTTTGGAGGGTGAAATACACGGGCGGGATCTTGGGATCTCACCTAACACCAAGCGGAATCCTGTAGTCCCGCTTGGTGTTAGGCGAGATCCCAAGATCTCGCCCGTGTATTTCACGGTTAAAACCCTAGCTCCCCTCTCTTCCAAATTCTTCTCTGTTGCCTTCTTCTTCCACCTTGTTGTAGCCGCTCAACCCACATAATCCCCCATTTTAGCCAACTTTAAATCATTCAACGAGAACCCAAGGTCCCGTTTAGTGCAAGAGTACTTCGCACATACCATTTCCCAGCGAAATCAAGGTATATTTTTTTCAAAAAAAAGATGAATTAAATTGTTTTTATTTGATATGAAATGTTGATGATTTATTAGTTAATTCGATTGTAGATGTTGTTTAATTAATCATGTAGTTACCATATTATAAACCGATTATTGAATTGTGAATTTTGTGTTCTAAACTTATGATACAGGGAATTTATTTAGGGTTTATGTGGATGTTAAATATTAGGTTTCAAAATTTGTTCCATACCTTAAATTGAACATACAATACGAAATGGTTGTAGTTTAATTTTAGTGGGTTTGTGTTTAATTTTTGATTGAATATTGTATGTTGTGTAGAAATCAAAGGAATTAATTTTGATTTAATTTTGAAAATAATGTGTATGGATATATTTGAAATTGTGTATTTTGTCATAGGGTTTATGATAAATATTATAAATTGGGTGTATTCTTATTGATGATTATTTGTTGTTGCCTGTTTATAATTTATTAATTGGTTGTTTAAATTTAATTATGTTGGGGTTAAATAAATAAAGATATGTATCGTTTCTCTATTTTATGTAGATTCTGAAGATGAATTTCGATGATATGTATCGAATAGTTAGAGTACCAGGACATCCACAAGGGTTGAGTCAGGCCATCAGGATAGAACCTGAAGATGGTGGAGTAGTTGATCCAACAAGGGGGGTTCATTTGGGGGAAAGGGTAGTTGAACCATCAGTGCTTGACAATCGAATCTCAGCTATAAAGGATAGAACCGATTTGTTGGTTAGGAGACTGACTCGCTCGATTGAGTCTAGGGAGGTGATGAGCATAGAAGAACAACTAAGAGTTCGAATAGTGCTACAAGAGATAACAACCCTTTGTTCTGGTGAAAATTAAGATCGCTAGAACAAACTGAATTTGCTAGTTATGGTGTTGAACTTTATGTTGTGTCCCTTTATCTTTCAAAGTGTTGAACTTTATGTTGTGTCCCTTTATGGTGTTGAACCTTTATCTGAAAATAAAATATCTCTGAAAAATTGAGTAGAAAATGCTTGGATTATTAAGTAGTCGTTCTATTGTCAATTCAGTGTATAGTCATTTCATCGCAATGCGTTGTCAAGGGAAAGCAAAATATCGTTGACAAAGTTAAAATTCAATCTTTGAATTATTATTTAGTTAGTCTATTATCATTTCATCGCAATGCCTTGTCAAGGGAAAGCAAAATATCTTTAACAAAGTTAAATATTATTGGTTGAATGTAGTATGTTGTGTAGAAATTAAATTGATTTAATTTAAAAACAAATGTGTATGGTAGTATTTGCAATTGGGTAATTTGAATGAGATTAATTATAATTGGTGAGATTGTTTTATTTTGATAATGATGTATGTATTTTTACAATGTTTGATGTGTAATTTTTGGTACAAATGTGTACGGAAATAGACAATTACAAACAAGTTTAGTTGGTGTTAAATTAATTTTAATTGTTTATGCATTGTTGTGATTTACTGAATATATTGAAAATGTTCTATTATTTGTTTGGGCAGATGTCTAGCAATGTTGTTTCGAGATGGGTTGGTAAAAAGAAGAAAAGCAAAAAAGCTAAAATCGCAGAGGATTGTGAACCTGAATCCATGGTCCCCGAGTCCGTAGATGTTCCGGGGTTAGAACACTATAATGTTGTCGAAGATACGGAGGAACACGTATCGACAAATATTACATATTCCTCCGACGCCAATTTCAGGTTTGACCACCGTGGCTCTCTCAAATCAGTTATACAGCTGTACAAGAAAATCACTAAGGAGTCTAATAGGGTCCAATATATAATAGAAAGGGGAGGTTGGGGCAGATTACTATCCCTACCATTAGTAGATTCATCCCACGCTCTTATTGATTATATTGTCGAGCTGTTTTGGGACACTACAAACATATTTCACTTTTGTTTTGGGGAGCTTGGGTTCACTCCCCTAGATTGGGTTATGTTGACCGGGCTTAGTATCGGTGTCGGGAGATCTGTTCCTTATGACCCAGCTAAATACAGATTTCAGTATGTTCGTGAGAATATTTTTCCTGAACTGAAAGATAATGCGGTATGCAAAAGAGAAGGTGTTCCCCAACAGTGGGTTTCGGATGCCATCACCCTGAAGTTTTTGACCACCTATTTTGATAAAGATACATTGCACGCTGCCAACGATGATAGTGTTCTTGCTGATAGAGTTGCGAGGGCGTTCTATATGTATGTTCTGGGGAATTTCTTTTTCCCAAATGCAAAAACCTACATTGATGCAGGTTGGTTGGATGCCTTTGATAATCTAAATGAAGTTGATCAGTACGACTGGGGTGGTCCTGCATTTTCAAAATTGTATTCGGGTCTTGCCACGGCTAGTAGGGGACAAAAATCAGTATCCGGGCCGTTCCAAATTTTGGAGGTAATTTGTTGTTCTTTATTCAAAATTAATTTTCTTAAAATTTAATTGTTATGTTGTTAAATCTTTTTGACCCTCGCGTTTTTGTTGTAGTTTTGGGGATACGAATATCTGGGAATATGTCGTCCAAATAACCCTTCGGCTGAAAGTGAACATGAATGGCCTAGATGTCGTAGGTGGGTCGGCTCCCGGAAGAAGGGTGTTGACATAGTGAAGACAAGGACTAAACTGAACCAGTTATCCGTAAAGGACGTGACGTGGCAACCATGGATTACTGCAGTTCACTACCTACCAGAAGCTATTGGCCGCACAGCAATAGAACTTTCTGGAAAAAGAATAACATTCACCTGGGTGGGCACTGTATGTTTCCTCGTCCTTGTCTCCTACTCCTTTTTTTTCAAACTCGTACTGTTGTGAATGGGTAGGTATTTATTTATTATTATTTTCTTGGATAAAGCACAATATGTATCTCGGAGATCGTTGCTGGAGGCAGAACAACCCAACTTGGGGTATTCCTGCAAACCCCCCTGCTTGCATTTCCAACTTCGTCGACGACGAGATTGAGGACATGACAGCAATTTCTAACGTCAATGCTAGTGAATACGTACGTGTCGTGCCCTACGATGTTTATTATGAATATTGGAGACATGTTACCAACCTCTACAAATATGTAGCGCAAGTTGATTGGGAGGTTGAAACGTATGGCTCTGCAGGTGACCGTATCAAACACAACATCCCACGGCCTCGTGATCATGTGCCCATTCCTCCCCCCCAACAACTACCCTATGTAAGTCTTTAACAAAGTTTTGAAAAATTTAATACATATTACACATTTATGCTTCTGTGGTTATTATAAATAATATTTATCCCAGGTGGCGGCTTATGATTTAGTGCAAGAGTTTGCTGATTTTACGCAAGAGTTTCGTCAATTTACCTTAGCTGAAACTAAGGATCGGATGGAGTACTTAATTGCCAAAGAAGTTGAGTTCAACAACTTTCGTAGTCAGACAGCCGGTCAAATTAGCCTCCTACAAGATCAAAATACCTTGTTGACCAGACAGCTTACCCAATTCCGAGCAGAACAACCTCTTGGATTCGCCTCATATGGTATGACCACACCTCCGGGTTCTTCTTCAATAGTTCGACCAACGCAGAACGTCAGACCATCTTTCCCACCATTTATTCCACCAAGATCAAACTCCGGTTAAACAAAAAATTAAATTTTTGCATGACGGTTAAAAGAACGTGTTGGGTAATTTAAATTTTGAATGACCATTTTAATACGTTGTGATACCCATATGTTACCGTTAAGTTACCGTTTTATTACCGTTATTTTGTCCTTGCATAACGGATATTTTTCTTTTGTTATACTACTATAAATAACATTGAAATTTCTACACAACTCATTTCATTTTTCCCACATTTAATTTTTCAATGTCTGGTTACGAAAATCTTACCCTTAATGCAACCAATTTTACTTTAGATGAAGATTTATCCATATGTCGAAACGTAGTATTACATTATCCAGCAAGGGGTCAGGAACGTGATATCCGAGGTTGTATGACCATGGAATGGTTGGAACACACACATGCAAACTTTTGCGCTGAAACCGGTAATCCCAACAACCGGAACAGAGCAGGCCTTTTTTGTCGATATGTGCAAATTACTAAGGAAGTACTAGAATTTTCTTCTTTAACTGCTCGGGTAAATGAATTTCGTATTACGAATGAAACTGATGATGAAGTTGTTGCTCGATCACTCCAGGAATGGACAACATGGAAACGAAGTGATTTCCGGTACAAACCTCATTTTGAGATCTTAAGGGTAATGGATGAATTCAACCCTTTTGTGTTGATCTTTGTACCTAGTAGGGCAGAACTTCGTCAACGTCGTCCGAGAAGCCAATTCATGTAGCTTCACTAATAGGTTTATTTTTTACATTATTTATATGTATCAGTAGTTTATTTTTCGTTTCCTTTCATGTATGTCTTTTTTGATTTAATAAAAGTAGTGTAGTACCTTAAATTATTGTTCATTTAACGACGATTCAGGGGATATTACGAGGTCATTAGCATTAAAAAAATTGAAACTCTAAAAATAATGAACCGTTGAACTTTCACTTCAATTGATAATGTACCGAGTTAATTGCGATTACATTTTGGATTTCATGAACTCATAGCTTGCTACAAATATGAATTCTTCTCCCTTTTCGTGAAAGTAGTGCATTTTAGCAATTTCCTCCTACACAACCAAAGAAACAGTAAAATAAGGGGTTATTTGTAATTGTTGTTAATGCTGGAGGAGACAAATTTTGTAATGGTATGGATACTTACAAACTGTTCGATCGATAAACAAATAAGGTATTGGGATTAAATAGAGAACAATAACATATTTAATAACATTGCCTTGTCAAGTTATTTAAAATATCTCTGACAAATCTGAAAATATATCTCTCCACTGAAATGTGGTCGTTGTATTGTCAATTCATGTCATTGCCTGGTCAAGAAAAATTAAATATCACTGGCATGAATTGACAATACACCTACCAAATTTTAGTGCAAAGATTTATTTTCAGATTAGTCAGAGATATTTTATGTATCTTCACAAGGCAATGACATGAATTGACAATACACCGACCACATTTCAAAGCAAATATTTATTTTCAGATTAGTCAGAGATATTTTATGTATCTTGACAAGGCAATGACATGAATTGACAATACACCTACCAAATTTCAATGCAAAGATTTATTTTCAGATTTGTCATTGCCTTGTCAAGATACATAAAATATCTCTGACTAATCTGAAAATAAATCTTTGCTTTGGAATTTGGTAGGTGTATTGTCGATTCATGTCATTGCCTTGTCAAGACACATAAAATATCTAAGATAAAAGGTTTATTTTTGTTCAACATTATCCTCTTTTTATTATAAATTACCAGACTTGCTTCTCCATCAATACGAACCGAGTTTTATCATCATCTCTTGCTCCTTACAGTTTCCAACACATAACAAAATGGCAAACTATGTAAATCATATTGACAAGTATGGTTCCTCTTCTAGTTTCCCTCACTATGTTTCTTTTACTTCTTCTTCTTCTGGTTCATTAAACGATGATGATGACACAAGTTACTACTCATCAGATGAAAGTTCGCTTGAAGCGAACAGTAATAACGTAGCAGTTAATGTTGGTTTAATGTTGTCAACTCTGAACCCTCCACATACACGTACAATAATACCAAGACAACGTGATGTAGGTGGTAAAGGTCTATGGAGAGACTATTTCTGCAGCAACCCTACATTTCCGCCTAATATATTCCGTAGAAGATTCAGAATGCGTCGACAATTATTCAACCGTATTTTGGGTGATGTTGTGGCGGTAAATAGTTATTTTGTGCAGAAAAGAGATGCTTGTGGTGTTCTAGGATTAACCCCGCACCAAAAAATAACTGCAGCTATTCGTATGTTAGCTTACGGATGTGCGGCCGATGCAATCGATGAGTATTTACGTATTGGGGAAACTACGGTGTTGGAAGCAACTCGTAGATTTTGCAGGGTCATAGTCCAATTGTACGAGGATGAATATTTGCGGACACCAACTCAACGTGATATTGATCTCCTTCTTGATGAAAACCAAAAAAGGGGATTTCCAGGGATGCTCGGTAGTGTTGATTGCATGCATTGGAAATGGGACAAATGCCCTTCGGCGGAATCCGGTGCTTATACCGCCTACAAGGGTAGCGAAAGTATTATCCTTGAAGCAGTTGTGTCGTATGATCTTTGGTTTTGGCACGCATTTTTTGGTATTGCCGGGATCAAACAATGATATCAATGTGATGAACCGTTCGTATATCTTCAAAAAGCTTATCAACGGTAAAGCACCGCCAGTAAAATTTTCAGTCAATGGAAATCAATACAATATGGGGTATTATCTTGGGGATGGAATATACCCAGAGACAACAACTATTGTAACTACCATTAAACATCCAGACTCCCAAAAGAAACAGAAATTTTCGGCGATGCAGGAAGGTTGTCGAAAAGATGTAGAACGGGGGTTCGGTGTACTACAAAATCAATTTGCAATCATCAAACAACCCGCACGAATGTGGAATCCGGACGTGTTAGCATATATAATGAAAACGGTCATTATTCTACATAATATGATAGTGGAGGATGAACGTATTCCCGGTGATTGGCCGCATGACTATGAACAACGCAGCCACGGTGCTCCAGTTGTTATTTCAAGGGAGAACACTGCTCAACTTTCTAGGATGCTCAAGGACCAACGCAGACGTGAAGTATTCGATAAACAAACTGGGGTTCGTTTGAGAAATGACCTGATCGAACATATATGGTCATCTGTTGGGGAAGACTGAAATTTTATATGGGCTTTGGGGGTAAATGTGTTGTTAGTGGACCGGTGGTTAAAGCGAGAGTTATGTTATCTTTACTTATTAGTCGCGTTATATTTTAATTGTTCATCGAGTCCAGCTCGTATTAGTAGTAATTTTCAAAGATAATTCTAAATTAAATTTTTATTTAAAAATAGGAGTCGTTAAAAACATAAAAATCTATTGAAAATGGTAAATAATTAAAACTCAATATGAAAATGGTAAATAATAATCCGGACGTTATGATTGGTTTAATCTTTTCATCAAAATTTCTCTCTTCCTCAGTTCGATGTACTGTCTTGATACATCATCCATTTGGGAGATATCCATCGTCATTATACGGAATTCCTCTTCTGCTTCTTGCCTAGCTTGTATTGCCGCAAACTTTGCATTTGAATCAGCTAATTTAGCTTCAAACTTTGCTTTATCATTAGCTAATTTTGCTGCAAACTCAGCTTCTCTTTGTGCCATCTTCATATCTCTTTGTTCGGTACATTTGGCGTTGAAGCATTGTTGCTCTCTATAAATATTTTGCATCATTTCTTGTTGTTCAGCAAATTTTGCTTTCCCTTTTATCTTCTGTCGTTTCGCCTCTTTTTTCCCCATTGGACGGATTACTGTGTTGGGGATATCTCCAAGATCTTCATAGGCGCTGGGACCATCTACGCTTAATTCTGTTGTGTCCTGTACGTCCTGAGATTCGTTGTCGTAATCAGACTCGCCTTGTGATGAATCGAAAACGGATGTCGACCTTCTGGAATATTTAATATTATCTAACATAACGGTGTAGCAATCTTCATGTTTAAAACTTCGACCATTTGCTTCCTTGAAAAGCCTACGTACTTCTGCGAACTGGTGTTTCAATTCAATGTTGTTAAAGGATATACAATCATATAGATTAATGTAATAAGCTTAATTAAACGAGTTGTTACCTTATTTTCGGGGCCCCATCTAGTATGATGTTCCCTTTCGACTTCAGCCTCCTTCGCAGACATAAGCGCCACATCCTTACTTATAATTTGAAATCGTTTCTGAAGGGAGGTCCAACTACGTTTTGGCATAGAAGGTATAGCTTCTTTCATCCGACCTAGTATACGTGACCATAATTTTTCTTCATATTGATCGGTACCAATGCTACAATCTTGAGAAATAGACAAATGAATCGTACACATCGTAACATCTTCAAAAGAAGAAAAATTTGGACCCCGTGGTTTTGATGGCGCCATTTTACTAATCGATTTCAAAAAATGAAATAAAAATCAACTTTAGAATTTTCAACTACACAATGTATGAGTTTAGTAAAATGGCATTGGTTTAGTATCCCATATATATAGGGTAAATATATGACCGTTAACTGCCAACGGTAACATATCAACGGTAACATCCAAAAATTGTCTCACCCAACCCCAGGCGGTGCCTTGGGGTCTCGCCCAACCCAATCGAGACCTAGGGTCTCGCCCAGAACCCAGGCGGGCTCCTGGCTCCCCGCCCAGTCCCATGCGAGTCCTGGGATCTCGCCCAAAACTGAAACGCTATGAGGGCTCGCCCAAAAGTAAGCGTGGTCCTGGTACCCCGCCCACTTCCATGCGAAATCACTGCATCTCGCCCGTGTTTGGAAATTTTAGGCGATATCTCAGCTGTTCGCTTATGAGTAGGCGAGCTTCTGCTCAGTCGTCTGGTGGAGCGAAAGTTTAGCATAACGCTTGGGTTGGCGGAATGTCAACACTTCGCCCGTGTTTTTAAGCGAGATGCTGATACCTCGTCTGTTCACAAGCGAGGGAGTAGAATTTCGCATGACTATAACTTTGATCTTCGATCGGCGATTACTTTTGATCATGAACAGTGATTTTTCAACGATCAAATACTAAAAAAGATCGACGACTGCGGCTCATTTTCGTCGACTATCGATCATTTATAATCTTCAGTCGTCGATTTAGTCGACGACTGTGGACGCTCTTAGGAAACCGTATGGGTTCCATACGGTCCCTTAGGAAACCGTTTCATAGATAAGCGTCTTTCATCGACAGCGTATCTCGTGATACGACCACCTAACTAGACGCAACAATTATTACGACCTTCTATGAAGCCGTCTCTCGTAATACGGCCACCTAACTAGACGCTCAATCATACGTATTGTTAACTGAGCGCATTATATTTGGCGCTCATTCGGATGAGCGTATAGTTCCGCGCTTTTCTAAGTGAACGACAATACAACATATGTTAGGATAGCTAACCGTCCGTGTTATATTCGGCCCACTAAGAGAACGCGTGTTATATTCGGACCACTAAGAGAACGCCCTGTATCATACGGCTACCAAGAAGAGCGTGCGAGTAAAATTTGCTCCCCTACCGCTGTGGTTTTTAAGCTAAAGACCAAATAAAATTTGGTTTTTAGTCGATAGAGTAGTCGCACCGTTATAGTTACCCTAAGTAAATGCAAGTTTGTGCTAATGCCACGAAGGCTAGGTTAAGACAAATGTGGTTAGCTGTATTGTTGTTAACGAAGATTGCTTTAGGCGTATATATTTTTGGTACTCCTTGCATATAGGAGAGTTTTGAAGTTGGCCATTCTTATCATTTGATTGACTTTGTCGCTGCTCGGACTTCACGCGTATTTGGTCACTGACACCTTGGGGAGATTAGCGATTTGGTCCACGTGCTATACAAGTCGGCGATTGTGAACCTTTTTGTGCGAAAATGCGAATTTATTAATGAAGGAAATTTAACCTTTCATCATGGATAAGCTAACATTTCATTAAATAGTTTTTTCTGTTAGATAAAACTCTAAAGAATAATTTTATTTAACAGAAAATTGAAAAAAAAGAAAGCTCTAAAAAGGAAAAAAAATATTAAAAAAATATTCTAAAAAAAAAAAATGTACTTTTAGAAATATATAAATCTTTTAAGTATAAAAAACTTATATACCAAGATAAAAAAAAAATTGAACTAAGAAATTAAATATACTAGACTAAGATTACAAAGTTGCACATAGATATATGCATCAATTTAACCTGAGTTTAAATATGTCGTCTGGTTAATCAACAAATGTAGAGACCTAGTTTAACATTTTACAGACACCAGACTTATGAAAATTACCTTTGATATTGAAACTGATAATAAGATATAACTTTACCCAATAAGGATCTACATGGATTGAGAGAAGGTCGTAGCTTCACAGACTTTTAGCACTACTCTTCTTTCTCTTGTAGAAAATCGGATTTTGGAAAAACCAATTTATCCAATCTTTTTGGTATTCATTTGTAGTAGCTTTAATAGATGTAATTGAAATCCATGGAGTACGGTTTAGCAGTTGAATAAAACTTCAACATGAATCGCCGCCGCCACCAATTGATTGTTTTTAACCGCATCAGTCACATATTAATAAATGGATTGATTTTTGATCAAAGAAGAAGAAATTCTCTTATGACTTTTCAAGTCGCCGTAAGAAAACTTCGGATCTCTAAATCGACTATCCAAAAAAATAGGACTACTATGTAAAGCCATTAAAACAATAGCTTGAAGTTCATTAGATTATTAAGTTTACGTTAGAAGTGTAAATTTTTTTTCGAAAATAGTAGATTAAAGTTTTAAGTAAAATTTTGTAATATATATAATTATATTTTTGGTATACCCTTTTACGTTATTTGCAGAAAATGATGAAAGTTTCTTGATTGTTTATCTTTTTTCTCTCCCCACTCACGTCACTCTCTCATCCCCACTCATGAACTCAACCAAAGAAAAATAAATTTATGGCATTCAAACTTTTAAACAGTCTAAGAGAGAATATCCGGTTTTTTCGCGGCTAAAATGATGAGGCGATTTTATTCTCAACAGAGCAACTTAGGGTTTTTGAATTCAAGCAGCCAGGGAAAGTAGAGATTGCAGGGTAAGCAGAGTTTACAGGGTACGACAAGGATTGAAGTTAGTGGGAAAAGTTGGGTAGAGAAGGTTTGTGGTGATAACGGCAAGAATACAACAGCCGATGGAATTTTACCGAAACCTTCCGATGATCAACAATGGCAAACAGTCACGAGGTAAAAAAATAAAAACAAAACTATTTCTATCGGTCATGAGATAATAATAGATTGTGAATACAAATCTTTTATCCTTTCTATTTCTGCCGAATTTCTCATGGGCAAAAAACAACCAAAATGATAATAAAAGATCGACGAAAATGAAATTAACACAAAGGATTTAATGTGGTTCGTCCATGATTAGCCTACATCCACGGGTAATGAAGTTGAAGTTTTTATTCATCTCTGGGTTACAGTTGAGAATGAAGCAGAGGAAGCCTCCATCGGACCAAAAGTCCCCCTCTTCTTCTCTCTAAAATTGTATTTATAGGGATAAAATAGATGATAATTATTAAAAAGCCCTTCGCCACATGTCATCAAGGTTCGCCACGTGTCGATGGAGATTCTTCTAAGCTCGCCATGTGTCGTAGAGGATTCACCACGTTTCGCCATGTGTCAACGGGATCCGCCACGTGTTCTTGACTTGATGCATCGGGATTGATGACGTCATTACGGGAAAATGATGACGTCGCTTCGGTCCAAATTGGGGTTCGGTCCAAGTTGGGCATCGGACTTGATGACGTCACTTCGGGAAAATGATGACGTCGCTTCGAGATCGGGACGTGATGACGTCGCTTCGGGACGTGATGACGTCACTTCGTGATTGGGACGTAATTGATGACGTCGCTTCGGGATCGGGACGTGATGAAGGCACTTCGGGACGTGATGACATCGCTTCGGGACGTGATGACGTCGCTTCGGGATCGGGACGTGATGACGTCGCTTCGGGATCGGGACGTGATGATGTCACTTCGGGACGTGATGACGTCGCTTCGGGATCGGGACGTGATGACGTCACTTCGTGATCGGGACGTAATTGATGACGTCGGTTCGGGACGTGATGACGTCACTTCGGACAAACATAATTTTGTCCCCAACAATTTGCCCCCTTTTCTTGAGAGTTGTTTGAAGAAAAACTCTTAAGAAAAATTACTTCAGTTACTTTTCGCTTAGCTTTGTCCACGATAAGAGTATGAACCTGATCCATTCAAGAAATAATTTTGCTGCAAATCTTACAGATAAGCGCACATTAGCGTAATAATATCATTTCACGTGTTTTAACAAAAAATGATTAATAAAATGATAAATTGATTAATAAACTATCTTTCATCCAATTATTGAATCTTGCATAAATGTATAAGTCAATCAGGAATTCAAATTCAAAGTAGCAATCGGAACGGGTCACATGTTAGGTTATTCATTGGGCGTAATTTTCTTTATACGCGCCAAAGCCTATTTGCGCCAGACATTCCGATAATTGCGGTGGGTGGCATTTTAGCCTGTTCACCTTTCAATAAGAGTCATTTTCATGATTTATACAAACAAGAATAATTAGAGCAAGAGAAAATCTTAAATCAAATAAATAAAGTATACTTAGCTCTTTGCAAGAGTCTTGGTTGGATTGAGCTAAAACAGAAATGGGCTATTTGATACTTAGCTCGCTGAGAAAGCGAATTGCAGGTGTTGATAAGAACAGATCAACCAGGACAGGAACAAGATATTCAGCAACCAAATGATTTATAATGCTTGGAATCACACTCTTAGTTGTGGTTGAGGCTGACTTCAGAGATTGAGAGGCAATGGCAACCTTATTAGAAAACTTCGGCTTTCCATTTTTTAAATTTGGGTGGGTGTCATAGCAACAAATTCTCGGTGCTGGTTCCTGCGAGTATTGTCGGCAATCATTTGCTTCTGGATGTCTTCTTACGCCTTAGTTGATTCTTGTTTACTTCATTGGGTTGTTTCCCTCTTGATCATAAGCCTCAGTTTGTAGCTGAACACGAAAGATGTTCGTTGTTCCAGAGATGAGAAGGAGGAGGTCTAGCATGGTTAAACCTGTAATGTATTTGAAAGCACAAATGAGGAGGATCCTTGAAGTTTTGCTGTTTGAAGTTGCTTCAACGAAAAATCAGACTTGTGATGCTATTTTCTGTGCATTTTTTGCTGCAATCCAGTCTTTTAAAGCTTCAGCATAATCTTTAGCTCCAAAGACTGTTGAACCGGCAACAATAACATTGGCACCAGCTTCAATAACCTTGTAGGCATTTTTAGGAGTTACTCCTCCATCCACTTCAATCCATGGGTTCACTCCCTTCTCTAAACACATTTTTCTCAAGTCAGAGATCTTTTTAACTTGGCTTTCTATAAAGCTCTGTCCACCGAATCCAGGGTTCACAGACATAATCAAGACCAGATCAATCGAATCGAGTATGTATTAAATGGCAGCCAGTGGGGTGTCAGGGTTCAGAACCACTCCGGCTTTAGCTCAAAGAATTTTAATTTGATTAACAGCTCGATGCAAATGGATGGTGGAAGATTGCTCGCAGTGAACACTGATAATGTTTGCTCCAGCTTTGATACAATCAGGCACTCGTAGATCAGGTTCCACAATCATTTAAATGATTTAATGTCCCTTAATATAGAATATCATTAAAAGCCATGGAGCCAGATACAACACCGATAATTTCATCGCCCACTCTGTATTTATTATCAATAGAAACAATCATCCAACCGAAGTGAGGTACTGAATTTTATGTGGCAGCCATTTGAGTCTTCAGGCTTGAGTCTTAACTTGGTGCAAATTTTAAGAGTTGTGAGCTTGAGTTTAAAGTTGAATATCATCAGACTTGAGTAAATATCCAGCCAAAATTCCATTGACCCATTACTCTAAATTCCTCATAGAATCCATAGAAACTTGTAGTATTAGACCGGGAGTGATGTAGATTTTCAATTCTGAAAACTTGATCTAAGTGCAATCTTGTGGTTGATTCCCACATGAAGTTGGCTGTGATTTCACTCAAGCAAAAGTCCTTCCCTGCAATCATATTCACATTCAAGATAAAACCCAATCATTCAAATCGTTTTTTGTAGGAATTAATTCATGAAGAAAAGCTAATCAAGTTAACGAGTAAAATTCCCTAATCAAATTGAAACTATGATGCTTAATGTTGTAAAATCAATTTAATGGGTTTGTAAAACAAATCTTGGTTATAATTAATCTGAATTCGAAATTGGATTTGATTAAAAGTTTACAGAAATTTTCTTTTTTCTACTGTAAGAGAAAATACTGAGATGAGATTTCATAAATATGTTTTCTGACTTGTTTTAAAACTCAATGAATTCAAACCGAAAGTTGCAAATCAAATGCTTGAGAAGATAACTTCTCAAATCGCTGTTTTAAAGTTTCAAATCTAAAGATTAAGAACAAAACGAAGAAATCCGAACTGCTGCTCAAGAGTTTGCCCCCTTTTCTCTGATGATTTCTCCATTGTTGATGTTTCCGGTGTGTCAGGTTGGATAAATCCATTAGACATCCCTGTTTCAGCGCCAAATTGTTTCTGCCGAATTTCTCATGGGCAAAAAACAACCAAAAATGATAATAAAAGATCGACGAAAATGAAATTAACAAAAATGATTTAATGTGGTTCGGCCATGATTAGCCTACATCCACGGGTAATGAAGTTGGAGTTTTTATTCATCTCTGGGTTACAGTTGAGAATGAAGCAGAGGAAGCCTCCATCGGGCCAAAAGTCCGCCTCTTCTTCTCTCTAAAATTGTATTTATAGGGATAAAATAGATGATAATTATTAAAAAGCCCTTCGCCACATGTCATCAAGGTTCGCCACGTGTCGAGGAGATTCTTCTAAGCTCGTCATGTGTCGTAGAGGATTCACCACGTTTCGCCATGTGTCAACGGGACCCTCCACGTGTTCTTGACTTGATGCATCGGGATTGATGACGTCATTACGGGAAAATGATGACGTCGCTTCGGTCCAAATTGGGGTTCGGTCCAAGTTGGGCATCGGACTTGATGACGTCACTTCGGGAAAATGATGACGTCGCTTCGGGATCGGGACGTGATGACGTCACTTCGTGATCGGGACTTAATTGATGACGTCGCTTCGGGATCGGGACGTGATGACGTCACTTCGGGACGTGATGACGTCGCTTCGGGATCGGGACGTGATGACATCACTTCGTGATCGTGACGTAATTGATGACGTCGGTTCGGGACGTGATGACGTTCACTTCGGGCAAACATCATTTTGTCCCCAACACTTTCTATGAGAACTGATGGTATTCTTTTTGATGAGAAAACCAGAAATACAAAGAAGATTTTGCAGGTATCTATTAGCAAGGAAAGTGTTATTTGATGAAAAATATAATGCGAAAGGAATCGAGGAAAGGTTTTTCTATGGAAAATGGTATTGGATGTTTCATCGGGGTGATGAGCATACCCTTTTTTCACGTAATTAGAATAAGTTTGGAGAGTTTTTTCGTGTATCCGTTTCTTGTGAAAAGGTAAAACATTCTATGTGTTTTTCGGCGAAGGAAGGAGTAGATAGATTGAAGCGTTTTGTTAAGGGATTCACAAGCATTTTTTCTCAAACAGCTTCTTCACAACGGGTTGATTAACCAGTTTTGACTTCCCAACTGGTAACTCAAACAGTTTTGAGTCATTCTGATTCTATTAATGAAAAGGAAAAAAAAAATCTCCATCAACAGTTAATTGGAATCAAGCAATCATAATTGAGATTTCTAAGAAAGTGGTTTCTTGGAATAATATTGGTTTAGAAATCGCAAAAAGGTTTTTTTATGCATGTTGAGTTCGACATTTTTCCTTTTGAATCTAACTTTTTTCTTTGTTTCCATGGAGGATAAAAATCTTTTGCTGAATAGAGGTTTTTGGAATCTGGATGGAATGTCAATTACGCTTTTTCCTTGGTGGTCTTCTTCTAATTCTATATCATTATCAGATGTCAATGTTGAAGTATCATGGATGGAAATTGGAGTTGTCCCTTTTGATCTTTGGGTATTAATTTTTGTAATGATTTCAGTATCAAATTTGGAGGTCTTCTTGAGGTGGATTCTTCTACTCTGAATTGGGACGATGCCTCTGCTATAAGGATTAAGGTTAGAAATTATGACGGAATCATTTCTTCATTTCTGTTTCATTATGAAAATTCATCTTTTCCAGTCCATATTTCTCCTTTCAAGATTATCAGTGGAAATTTTGATCAATCAAATCAGAAACTTAAGGTGCAGAATTTGGATGTTGTTGCTTTGGATCCTTCAGTTGACGAATCTTTGAAGAATTTGTCATTCAATTTAGAATGGCCTAAATTATCGCAACCCATTCTTAGGCCCATGATTCTCGTCGGAGGAATATATTTCGGAAATTTTCTGCAACGGAAAAAGGCAAGTGTACCGTTATTTCAAATTCGAATTTATTGCATTCTGATTCGAATTTTGTCTCCAACTTAAATGGTAAGCGATTAAGATTCTCGGATGTGGATTCGGGGGCCTCAATTTCTACTTCAAGTTCAAGCCCAGACTCTTCTGTGGACCGAGATAACAACATGGTTTTGGCACATGTGGATTTTTCTATTTTGAATTCAAATTCTTCACCAGAGGATAACATAGTTTTGGCACGTATGGACCAAAGCTGTACCATACCGGATTTCGGTTCGTATCGGTCGAGAGCGATATACTGGTACGACGGTATATCGGGGAAATTTCGACTTATATACCGGCGAAATATCGGTCCATATATTTTATACTTAAAATTTTATAAAAAAAATACTAGCTCACATTTTATAACTATAAATATATTCCAAAACGTTATAAGTATCATATATAGTTCAAAACGTTATAAGTATCATTTTATAACTAAAATATATTTCATATAACTTATAACAAATATTTTTTCATCCGAAATATATAGATCCATAGACTTCATATATAGTTCAAAGTTCAAACAAGAAACACAAGATAAACAACAACAACTTCAAATTTCACCGTCTAAAGTACTAATAAAAACAACCATATTACAATTTTAATCAAAATCATTAGATTCATTATAGATATCATCACAATCATCACCAAGTAGTCCTCTTTCCGTGTCCAACATCAATTGATCAGTATCATATGCCCCAAAAAAGTCCAAGCCAAAATTCAGATTTTAAGAATATAACCCGCTCAATCCTAGCCCAAATCAGATTAATAGAGAGCCCATAGATCTATCAAAGCCCAAAACATGTTCTTCTAGTTTCCTTTCAAATTCAAGTCTTTTAGTCATTTTATCAAGCACTTGGAGTGCAACTCTAATGGTCATTCTGGCATGTTCAATTGGCATTTTCAATCATCAATACCTCCTTCCCTGCAATCATTAACAACATTCACAAATACCCACTCAATCAATACAACAGACTCAGACACACCATACACTAATCCAGTTCAGGGGAAATAATTCACAGCACCCATTGCACCACACTGCTCGAGCCATTCACTGCCATTATTCACAGCCAACAAAACTTTATTCAATTTCAATCTCGAACATCATCATTCTCACCAGACTAAACCCAATAGTTAACATGCCTTGGCTTGTTTTCTTATTTATCCTGCAGTTTCTGGCCACCAACAGAGCCATCTCTTCTAACTGTCTTCTATTCTTGAATTGGAGACAAACCCATATAATCAAATTTCTCTGAAACTCTACCAACAATCACCATTTTTTAGTCATTCAATCAAGATACCACACATCATTCATTCATCGGCAACAACCTTCTCCTTACTGTTTTCCAATATCTGTTCAAATCTTCTTCCAAGTTGTGTTTGTTCTCACGTCTCTCCTGTAATTCGAACAATACCCAACTATTCAATTCCTTGTAAACTTGAAATCTCAGTACCCATTTCTTCGAGTCCCATTTAAACTCAGAAACCCATTCTTATTGTTGTTCTTTTCTTCTTCTATAATCGGCAGTTAGGAGTTAGGTCTTCTCCGAACTTCTTCAACACACCACAACTCAATCTTACTCTCGTACCACAGACCACATCTTCTGTTGCTTTCCGAAACCAACCAACATACCATTCAATCACAGCAACATCTGACTCAATTCAATTACGTTGTTTCCTCTTCACAAGCTCTTGTTTGCAGCTGTATCTCTTATGATGGAGATAATACATACCGAGTATCAGCCGTAGGATCAGATTTTTTTTTTCATCTGACGGACGATAATACATACAGGGTAGAACCGGATAATATCGGTCAATACCGGGTAATACCGGTTTTTAACCGTACCGGCCGGTTTTCTCAGTGAAATATCGTTTCGGCGGTATTTGAGTTTCGTACCGCTCACCGGCCGGTACCGGCCAAACCGGCCGAAATTTCGGCTGTACCGGCCGGTACGTACTGCATTGGTATGGACCATCCAGACTCGATTTCTTCACTAGCAACACGTAAAACTACTCCAACGGCACTTTTACCTTCTTTTCAAAATGAAGATGAAGTAAATGATTATTTATTGAATGCATTGTCTATTCCTCATTTGCAGATGATTGATTCTTCGAGTGATCTTATTATTTCAAATGAAATTATAGAGAGAGAGAGGTTGAAGTTTCTTCTAACCGTCAAATTGGAACTTTCGATTTCTTTTTGAATATAACCGAAAAATGGAGCACTTTAAAATCTAAAGTGGATCCAAGTTTTAAAAGAGATTTCGAAACTGTATCATTTCAAATGGTTGCTTTATGTCCTAAATTAGGCATCCATATTAAAGGTTCACAGGAAGAGGTGGATGATACCGTGATGAAATCTATCAAAGTTCATCTTCTTAATTTTGATATGGAAAATTTGAAAACCTCTTAAGTGGTTAAGGGAATTTTAGGCTTTTCTGGTTATCAAGATTTTGTGGATTTTAAGATAGTTTGTTGGAATATTCGAGGTCTGAAGACTTCAGCAGAAGGGACATTGTTAAGAAAAAAATTCAAGATTGGAAACCAAGCATTATGTTGTTGCAAGAAACAAAAATTTAACAATGCAATGATCTTTTGGCATGGCAATACTGGAGTAATAAATATGTTAAATGGGTTGATTCACCATCTCAGAGAAGTTCTGGTTGTATCTTATGCTTGTGGGATTCTTCAAAAGTGGAAGTTCTTGATTCTCTTATAGGTCCTTATTCCATTGCAATTCTGTGTAAGACTCTTTCCAATTCCTTTGAATGGATGTTCACAGGTGTGTATGCTCCTCGTGCGTCTAATTCTCATGAAATCAAGTTATTCTGGAGAGATATTAAAGAAGTCATATGTTTTTGGCAGTACCCTTGGGTAATTGGTGCTGACTTTAATGAGATAAGATATATTCATAAAAGGACTTCCGGAGGAGATGCTACCTCTGGAATGAAAAAATTTAACAGATTTATTTCTCGTCATCAGCTTATGGATCTTCCTTTGCTAGGAGTAACACACACTTGGACTAACAACCAAGTTCAAAGTTTCAGGAGTGGCATTGATAGAATCCTCATTTTTGCTTCCTGGGAAAATTTTTACCCTCAAATTACCCAACAAGCTCTTGTTAGGCCTTGCTCAGATCATAATCCAATTGCTCTATTTTACGAAGGGTGAAGCATGGTCCTTTTTCGTTCCGCTAGGAGTTTTTTTGGTTCTCTTATTGATAGGATTTTAGAATACCCTATATAAAAACCACAATCGCACGGTGTCTACAATGGAGACAACGGCAAGTACAGGTCGAACCCACAAGGAGCGGGGACAATACTACAATCAATATCTCTAATCAACTAATCAATAATAATACTTTTGAAACTTTCAAAAGAATAATAATAGAAAAATAAGTTAAACTAATAAAACAAATCAAATGGGAGGAACGATAACCAGGGTTTTCAGTATCCACCACTATTTCTATTTAATTACTGATGTGAAACATAATTCCTGAATATTCATCTATTGTTTGTTCTATCGACATCACCTATTATATGTATTAGAGTCGCAAATATCACTGGGACACCCTAAGCATGGTGCATCAAAAGCTCTAAGTCTCATGCATACACCATCTAATTGCGTTAGCGAGAAAACAATATGAAACTAATTATAGGTTCGTAAATAATATCTGTCTCTTCTAAGCATACCCCATATCTAAGGATTTAACCAAAGCATGAAATATCAAATAAGTAGACAAACATATTTGTTATCCTATTAATTCTGCGTATAGGTTACTGTATTGTACAGAACCGGTGAAGCAACAACTAATTTTTCTATAAATGAATAAACGATATCAAGAATTAATTATATTCAAATCATAATAGTCTATTACCAAATAATTCAATTTAATTGGTCTAGTGCTAAAAGTGGTTTCAACATAAAACCTTAGTTACAAAACAATTAGAACATGGTTATGAGTTTCTCAAAATACATAAAAATAAATATCAAAATAGAGAAAGAAAATTAAACCGATGTTGAAATGAGAACGATGGATTCCGGACGTCTTCTCCGTCTCCACTTTATCTTCGTCCGCCACCAACAACTATCTCCCTCTCTAATGTCTTCGTCTGTCGTACAAAAACCTTCCCCTGAATAGAACATTTAGCCGGGCACACCAATTCCTATAGATAAGAGCTATGTTTCCATCTACCTAGAATGGTTAGTGTCATCCTGAATAATTCACAAGTTTCTAAATTTCGGAGTTTCTTTATTGGCATCAATTTTCAGAAAACTCTACCCCCAAACCTAAATTTAACATTGTCCTCAATGTTTCAAACTGTGCAACCTAAAATGGTATGCAATAATATAAATAGGATAAACAAATGTAAATCAAAGAGAAGGGATTGGAAGATTTCACCTGATTGACGATAGAAAAGCAGTATTCTCTGTAACATATATCAAACGATAATAATAACAAAGAATACCAAAAATAAAAATAAAAATAAACAAAAATACTAAAAATAAAATAAAAATCTACCTACTGGATATGTACAGAAAGAATCCCATACACTAATAACCTGAAAATTTGGGAATCAACCCAAAATAAAATATATAGAAATGACAGTTTCACACTTATATTATGGCAACACGGCGACACTGAAACTAACAAAAATAAGGGATTACCCCCAAACCAAGTTTTTACTACACTTGGAAGTGCGTAAAGAACATAATATGGGGATAAAATTGGGATTGGAGAAATATTAATCGGTTCGTGCACAATATCAGGAACATGCAAGTCCTTTGGGTATTTGGATGCAAAGTTATCCAACAAAACTTGAGAAGCACACAATTGTAACCCTAAATTAGGTAATTTTTGGAAGTCTAGGGGTCTAGAAACAACCTCTAAGTCGGGTGAATGATCTTGTGAGATAGATTCATCTATGGAATTAGGCAAATCATCTACAAAATCATCCACAGGGTTATCAATATATTATGTATGGAACTGAGAGTCACTACAAGACTGATCATCATCATCCGCATATAATCCCCGGCATGGCAGAACTCTCAATCTTTTTTCCAAACTAGACGGTCTGTGTTTATAATACTTCACATATATCATTAGAGGTGATTCTTCACTTACCTCAGGTGAAGCAAGAACTTCATTATGCCGTGAACGATTTATATATTCCCTCAGTGTCATCTTAGATGACGTCTCCGGATTAAGAGCCATCTCCTGCAAAAGATTAATTATCCTCGAAAAAGTACCTGAAAAGAGATACTAAAACACAAAACAAGTCAAATAGAACTAAAAAAATCCTAAAAGAAAAAAAAAACATATATAAAAAAAAAACTAAACTATGATTAGAAAATCAATAATATTAATTACAATATTCCACAACCGCTCCCCGGCAGTGGCGCCAAAAATTGATAGGATTTTAGAATACCCTATAGAGATAACCGCAATCGCACGGTGTCTACAATGCATACAACGGAAAGTACAGGTCGAACCCACAGGGAGCGGGGACAATACTGCAATCAATATCTCTAATTAACTAATCAAGAATAATATTTTTGGAATTCTTAAAAGAAAAATAATAGAAAAATAAACTAAACTAATAAAACAAATCAAATGGGAGGAACAATAACCAGGTTTTTCAGTATCCACCACTATTTCTATTTAATTATTGAAGTGAAACATAACTCCTGAATATTCATCTATTGTCCGTTCTATCGACATCACCTATTATATGTATTAGAGTCGAAAATATCTCTGGGACACCCTAAGCACGGCGCATCAAAAGCTCTAAGTCTCATGCATACACCATCTAATTGCGTTAGCGAGAAAATAATTTGAAACTAATTATAGGTTAAAAATAGTATCTGGCTCTTCTAAGCATACCCCATCTAAGGATTTAACCAAAGCATGAAATATCAAATAAGTACACAAACATATTTGTTATCCTATTAATTTTGCGTATAGGTTACTGTATTGTACATAACCGGTGAAGCAACAACTAATTTTTTCTATAAATGAATAAACAATATCAAGAATTAATTATATTCAAATCATAATAGTCTATTACCAAATAATTAAATTTAATTGGTCTAGTACTAAAAGTGGTTTCAACATAAAACCTTAGTCACAAAACAATTAGAACATGGCTATGAGTTTCTCAAAACCCATAAAAATAAATATCAAAATAGAGAAAGAAAATTAAACCGATGTTATAACGAGAACGGCGGATTCCGGACGTCTTCTTCGTCTCCACTTTATCTCCGTCCGCCACCAATAACTATCTCCCTCTCTACTGTCTCCGTCTGCTGTACAGAAACCTTCCCCTAATTAAAACCTCTTCTCCCAACCGCTGACTCCAACCAGAAACCTATAAGAAAATAATCACTCCCCTTTCTCTCTCTTCCGTCCTTTCTTTTTATTATCTCTCTAGGTTTTTAACCAGCAGACCCTACGCCTAGGTCCCCCGTTTTTCGGTCTGCCCCCCAAAACATCTTTGACTTTTTTTTATTGTACTCGTATGTCCACTCTTACCACCTTTCACACTCTCTCTCCTTTTATTCAACGAGCTACCACAAAAAAATAAGAGAATACCTCTCTCTCACTTTCTCTTTAATACGTAGAATCTCTCATCTCACTTTAGAATGTCAATCTATCTCTTTTTTTGTCTCCAAAAAGAAAACTTCAATTCACTTCTCACCCTTTTACGTGATAGCCAATCACTTTCCACTAGCCTTACTTCTTTCTTTGTTTCTAGTTCAAACTCTAGTAGAAGCCTAGCCTCCTAGGTCTTTTTGGTGACCACCTACTCACAAGTCACCTGCCTATTCTTCAATTTGTATATTAACATGAAAGAAAAGTCCATTCAACTTTTCCCTCATAACTGACACCAACTCCATCTCTATTCTTTCACCGAACCACTTCATAACAAGAAAAACCGAGCTTCACTTCATGTCCAGACTTTTACCGAAACCAACAACCTGTGTTAAACTTTCATCCGTGATGACCACTGTAACACATGAATGTTGTACAACGTACTAGCAACAAATCTGGTATTTATGCCCATTTAGCTATAACTTTGGATTATATGCGAACCACCTATAAAATAACAAAATGGTAAAATTAATGCAATTGTGAGTATTAACAAATATAAGTTAAAAGGTAAATATGTATGAATTACGACCCTATCACTTATCCTAATTTTTTATCTTTTGTCAAAGAAATGTGGCTGCCTTTTTCTGTTAGAGGTAATGCAGGATTTGTTTTTTTGCAAAAAGCTACAATTACTTAAACAAAAGCTGAAAGAATGGAGTAAGATGGAGTATGGATATTTGGAAAGGAAATTGGAGGAGTTGGAGGATATCTTTGTTCATCTTGATGCTGTTGAGAATGCTAATAATGGTTTGAGTGAAACTCAATGGGAAGAAAGAATTAATGCAAGATTTTGAAAACAATATAAAATATTTCCATAGGATTGTAAACGATAGAAGTAGAAGAAGCTTCATTGGTTCAATAAAATTTGATGGAAATCTCACTTCGGATGAAAATGAAATTAAGAATGGTATTGTGTTTTCAAAATTAGACTCCTAGAACGGAGAGTATGGAAGGTATGTACTTTTCCACCATTTCAGAAGACATATGTGTTTGGATTGAAAGAGATATTGATGAGGACGAATGTTTGGCAACTATTAAAGGTTTGGGTCAAAATAAAGTACCGGGACCTGATGGGTTCCCTATTAGCTTTTATCTTCTTTGGTGGGATTTCATCAAATCTGATTTTATGAATGTTGTTAAGGAGTTGCAAGATAAATCTTTTATTGATTGGAGGCTTAAGAACACTTTTGTTGCTTTCATACCAAAGAAAGACTCTATTAAGGAAATCAAAGACTTAAGGATGATTATCTTGATTCATGGTACTTACAAAATTGTTTCAAAAATTCTTGTAGAAAAACTCAAGTTCACTTTGCCTACTATCATCTCTCAAACTGCTTTTTTCAAGAAGAGGCATATTCTGGATGGTGTGTTGATTGCCAACGACCTTATTGACTCAAGACTAAGGAGTAGAAAACCAGGTATTCTTTGTAAGGTTGATTTTGAAAAAGTCTTTGATCATGTAAATTGGGATTTTTTGGACGAAATTTTCAGTTTGATGGGGTTTGGAGCTAGATGGAGAGAATGGATAAGGTGTTGTGTTGAATTCACCGGATTTTCAATTCTTATTAATGGAAGTGCAACTGGCTATTTTAATAACAAAAAAGGTATAAGAAAAGGTGATCCTATTTCACCTTTCTTGTTTCTTTTAGTTGGTGAAGCTTTAACTTTCATGATTAAAAGAGTTCAAGAACAAGGTATTATTTCTGTTTTTCAAGTTAAGTCTGATGGTTTGCTTGTTAGTCATTTGCAATTTATGGATGACACTCTAATTTTTCTGGAGATGCTGATATTGAACAAGTCAAAAATATTAGACTAATTCTTCTTTCTTTTGAGACGCTTACTGGGTTAAAAATAAACTTTGCCAAAAGCCAAATCTATCGGGTTGCTTATGATGGTGATCTTTTAGTTTTTTCTTCTTTCCAACAACCTATTTGGGTCTTCCTTTAGTGGATAAATGTGGAGGAGTTGATAAATTAAATGGGACAAAGTTATTGATAGATTCATAGCTAAGCTTGCCGGATGGAAAAAACCTCCTCTCTAGAGCTGGTAAATTACTTTAATCAACAATGTACTTTCTGGTCTCCCAGTTTATTATGTATCCATTTTTGAAATGCCAATCTCTGTCATGAAGAAGTTAGAGAGAATTATGAGAGATTTTTTGTGGAATGATGATAAAGGAAGGAAGAAGATTCATCATGTGAAATGGAGTGCTTTGTGCAAAAAGAAAAAGTTTGTTCAAAAACTTGAAATTGGTCAATCAAGCTTTATTATCTAAATGGTCCTGGAGATATGCTACTGAAGAAACTACTATTTGGAAAATGATTAATACTGAAAAACATGGCATTGGTGAAGTTGTATGGTCTCCTAAAATCCCTAAATGTACCTATAGCAAGTCAGTTTGGAGAGCTATCATGAAGTTCAATTCTGTTTTTTTTTTTGGAATTTGTTAGATTCAAGGTAAACAATGGTACTTCAGTAAGATTTTGGGATGATAATTGGATTTATGAATTTCCAATCAAGACTTGTTATCCAAATCTATATGCTTTTTCTAGAGCCAAACATTTGTTTTTAGCAGAAATAGGTGTTTTGGTTGGCAATTCAATTACTTGGGATTTTCATATTCCTAAAAGGTTAAATGTTGCTGCAAGGGCTGAGTTGACTCTCCTCTCTTCAGATCTAGCTTCTTTCAGATTTAACCGGAATTCAGAAGGTGAGTTATTTTGGTCTCTCACTGCAAACAAAATCTTTTCTGTTAAATCCGTTTAAAATAAACTAACTATGAAGGATACTTCTAATACAAATAGTGTGTGTTTGAATATATATGAAAGCTGAAATGCCCACCCAAAATTGGCTTCTTTTTGTGGCTCATTGCTCACGGGGGACTTCCAACTAGAGATTTGCTAAGACGAAGAAGAATCAAGGTGCCAAAAACTTGCTTGTTCTGTGCTACTTCTGAAACTACTTCTCATCTATTTTTACACTGTACCTTTGCTAGAAAAGTGTGGGATGAACTTATTGTCAAGTTGAAATGGCTTTTTTGCAATGCTTATGGAAGTTGTTCCTGCTTTGCAAGCTTCGCAGCTGATTTATTTGACTCATTCTAGAAAGGACAACACTGAGGTTTGGAAGTTAATACATGTTGCTATTTTTTGGAACTTGTTGAAAGAGAGAAAAGATAGAGTTTTTTCTGACAAGTAAAGTTCTGCTATTGGTGTAGCCAATAAAGCAATTTACTGCATATTTACTTGGGATTTAGCTTTGAAGGGATTTGATTCTGTCAATTGTGATGAAAGAATGATGTAAAATTTATTTTGATTTCCTTTAAGTGCTGATTTTTCTTTTAGCATTTATTTATTTTTCTTTTGTTTCCTTTCTTATACTTTGGCTAGGGTGGTATAAATATTTTATACCCTCTCTTTTTTGATCAATTTATTTTTCTTTGCCGATCAAAAAATATAAAATAAAATAAATTTATGGCAGAAAAATAAGTCCAATTAGTAATATTAAGAGGGAACGTGAAATTAAAGATTTTTTTGCTTCACACGTCTTCTTTGTAGGCTGAAGATTTAATTTTTAATCAATATATGTACTTAAGATTTGGAAAGAGTTCACATATGCAATCAGTGCATCAAAACTCTTTTAGGTTTTCCACTTGGTCTTTGATCCTTCTTCTTTTGTAGTATTTCACTTCCTTGCTCATTCTAACACTATGTATCTCCTTTTTGAATGACTCACTTAATAAAAGACATAAACTAGAAAGCAAGCATAATGAATTATAGCAAATATAAACATGGATTTGATACTAAGAATATGTTATTTATGCACTTATCAAAATCCCCAACACTTACCTTTTGCTAGTCCTCGAGCAAAATACCTACCTAAACTAACCTAGCTCACTTTTAATGTTCTTCGTGGATGACAAACACCAATCCAGAATCGGCATACATGTGCCATCATATCCACTGATTCTAGTTTGATGTTCTTAAAAAATATTAAATTCTCAAATTTTTTCGTATTTTGAAGTTTCATTAACTCAATTAATTAACAATAATACGATTAATTAACACTAATTAATCTAGAGCACACTAGTCATTAACAAAAATAGGTGGATAATCTTTTTTTTTTAATTACTATAAAATAATCCAATTTTAATTTATTAAGTAGCTATCAAATAATTGGATTAGATCTCGAACTAGTAAAAATCTTTTTGGCGAAATACCTACTTTATAGTTTTGGAACATGTTTAATTTTAAGATCAATTACTATAACAACCATTTGCATCCTCGTGGAAGCCACAAGAATGTGGGGTTATAGTCAGGGATGGAGGGAGTGGATACTTGTGGGATTTATTGGCTCCAAAAGCCTTAGAATTTTAGTTAAAATAGACTTGGGTTTTATATAAATTTGATGATTCGTGGATATAAATTGTTATGATAAAATTAATTTTTTTAATGCTAATAAATTAAGAAAGTAAAATTTTATATTATAAAAAATTTCCATATTATTTTAAAATATAGTTTAAATTTATATTGATTTTTTTTTCTGTGAATGTCGAAATAAAATTTATTTAACCCATATATATAGTTCTGGCTCCGTCCCTGGTCGTAGTACAGATTTTCAAGAGAAGATTAGTCGGGTGCTCCTTACGTCTAGAGAACGTAGGATAACTCGTTTTGCTTGGCTCACAAATCTTTGTTAGCAACAAGTAGTCTCCCTCCAACAAATGGATTCGAACAAGTCAAACAAGACATACCATGTACTTTGATTGAATATTTGAAATATAATGATTAATGGGTGATTTTGGTGGGTCCCACAAAGCAATTATGTTTAGTCTGCAGGTTGGGAACCAGATCTGGGAGGGATTTTCTAGACAATTTCTGAGAAAGCACGTTAAAAAAACTTATTTGAATGATTAGTCTAGAAAGGAGATAAATACTTGCTCCAAAAATGTTTCCGTTGCTTTCGTTGAAAACACAAAGAGTAATAACCCATTAATGGTCGGAACATTACATGAATGATTCATTCACGAGAATCACCACTACATAGTAGTATAATATTTCATGTAAAAGGGTTGAATCGGCTCATTTTGAATCTAAAAAATTCAGACCATCTCTGCAGTTTATCGATATGAGTTTGATTTTTTTTTTTTCATTCGATGGGATTCAAAATAATAAAAAAATTTATATTCTTATCAGCTCTAATAAGTCGATACTTGAATATTATATTACCAATTGTTGCAGCACACACAAAGAACACCGTATCATAACAGATGAGATGGAGAGGTAGTGGAAAGAATTAGCTCTCATTTAAACTTTCTTCTTAGGGTCGTTCATAATAGTACAAGACGAAGCCCTTAACGTGTATATATAGAATACATTGCATGCCACAAATAAGTATTTGTCCTTTAGATAAATTAGCACGTAGCTTTATTTATAACTTTGACTTGTCAAAGTTGACACAGGTGGTCTAGTTTAACGGAATGTGGGCATTCACATTTTCAACAAACTTATGACAAAAAATTAAAAATTAAAAATTATCCGGAAATAATACCGTAATTCTGTTCAATCTAACCCTTATATCAGGTGGAATGTTATTGAAAAATTCAAAATCAGACAGCTCCTCTCTTGCCTTTTTAGCAATAGAATGAGCAAGACTATTACTGCCTTGTATTATTGTCTAATCCATTCCTTTATTCGCACGCTCCTCAACATTCACTGCTTCATCATAACATCTCCCTTGTGCTCCAAAGCATTTGCATGCAAAATCTCGAACTGTTAGACCAATTGCTCCTTTACCAGTTAACTTCACAAAAGAAACATCTATGATAAGAAGTCAGAGGTATTACTATCCTTACCAGACAGGTGGTCTCCAATCCTTGGCCTGCATTCTTAAGAAGTCAGAGGTATTACTATCCTTACCAGACACACATTGTTGTTTTAAATGATTAATTTTAGCAATAGTGTAAGAACTACAAGGGTTCTCATTCTGAATTTTTTTGGAACACCTGTCCTTCCCTATCATCCAAGCAGTAATCATATATTTGCAAGGAATTTCATTATAAACCAATATGGAAATAAAAGGTTGAGTGAGCTCCATTAAGATTAAACCAGCTGACAATCCATTAAGAAAAATAGCATTTTGATTATGAACTAGCAGAGTATTGATATTAACACCAAACCATACAGATCTTGCATAAAAGCAATAAAAAAAAAAGATGATCACCAGATCCAGGACTAAAATTGCATAAACTATGATGAAGATCAATATTTATTTTTATTTTATTTTTATTCCTAGTTGGACGAATGTTTTTAAGACGTTTCAACACAAAAAGCTGGATTCTATGTGGCAATATGAATTTCCAGGGCTTACTCCAGATGTCACTAGGTACATTGGGAACAATAGAGTTATTTCTAGCAGTAAAATTTCTTAGAGCATTGTGAGTATCTTCACCTACAGAGGGATGTTCACATCTAGAATCCCGGAGGAAAAAGAGAGTTAACCAGATTAGTATCCTATTGTCGAGTATTAGGATAAAAAAGATTACACACGAAAGTAACATGCAACAAACTACATAAGCCAGCAGCCAGCTCAAGAGGATATTCAAACCTATGACCCAACAATCCAAATATTTTAAATTTGGTTCCACATCTTGTTATGTTTGTGTGGAACCTGGTAGTACACGACTCGATTTCGTATTTGTCCCGATCCGATTGACAGTCCGTTGATAAATTAAATATTTTTCTTTGAGAGGTTCGTTTATGGAACGGAGGGACGAGCCGATAGGTCCGGACCGGAGAGAATATAAACAAACCTCCATGGGGGTCCGGGGCAGCGCCCCGACACAAATTTTTGAGTAGTCTTTATATTATCAAGTTGCCCTATCTAGGATTTATTATTATTGTTATCATCGTTGTATTCCTCTGGAACTCTGTTTTTGAGATCATAGTAAAAACCGCAGCCGCTCTTTGGACGTAGCCCTAATTTTGGGTAAACCAAATAAATCTTGTGTCTTTTATTGTTTTTGTTTTGTTTTCTTTATAACATCGATCATAAAACATCTAACATCCCAAAAGGAAAATTTTTGGACTATTTTAATACCAGAGTAGATACTCTTCCATATCCAGGAGCTATCATCTTTCGGTTTATCAAGATGAAGAAAATCCTTTTCTTTAGCATACTTGGCTTTTAAAACCTGTTACAAATTTTCCAAGCAGGTTTACTAAAGAAGAAGAGGATTGTTAAAAATTTCAGGAGGAAAAGTTGGAACCAGTTTTATCCAAAAGATTCAAACTTCAAGGTAAGAGTTTTATAGAAAGTTCTTAATTACATTCCACTGTTGTTTTGGTACACACTACGCACTTATATTTTTGGTACACTATGTTTCTGGGTCTCTCCCACATGCAGGGAATAATCGTTACAATGTCTGGGCTCCATGAGAAGATGAGGCAAACAAAATTTTAAGTTGGAACCAGTTGCAGAGGCAACCACTGCTCCTAGCTACCTCACTGCGTTTTTTCTCTTCTTTAATCTAGATCGATACACGCTGCTTCTTCATCTTCACTATCCTAGCTTTATATCATCTAACAACTCGTGTTACAATATAACGCCCTTTCTCAAGGTCATAAATTGTCTTCAACTGTGGTTTACGCCATTTTGTTACTGACCACGCAGTGAATATCAATATGATTGAGACAACAAAGAAAGAGAACCAAGCGGATGTGTCATTGCCGATGATAGTCCCAACCCAATCATGTCGCCCACTGAAGTTTTGCAAGATGAAAGCTCCTAATGCCCAGTCAATTGGAATGTCTCCGACTTGTTGTGCATATTCAACCCTGTTTGAATAAGAACTCTTTACCAGTATGACACTATTAAATAGTACATCCATAGAAACAAATTAAGGCGTGCACCATAATTCATGATGAGGTTTACAGTTTTCAAATGTGTTCAGCTGATATTGGTAGTTACATGAACCAAATAGTTTGAAGTTTCAACTAATATTGTTTTTTAATAGTGAACAACGTATTGTCTCAAAATTTATGTTTGAAAATGGTGGAAGGGTTCTATAAATAATACCTTTCGTCATCCAAAGCGACCCCGAGACTGTCATGCTGAAGGGCTATGATATATGCTGAAGAGCTATGATATATGCTGAAGAGAAGCAATATCGTTGGAAATCTTCCCTGTCCAGTTTGGGGTATTTAGATTTCAGCTTTGACCGATCTTCGTTACAAAATTGTTCTCGAGACAATGCCAGATTTGATAGAAAAGCTCTTGGAGGTAACCTATAGAACTGATTCATCAAGAAGTTTGAAATTTAACATCACAAGAAACGCTATGTCAAGGAAGATAATTTACAAAAAAGGGCGAGCCTTGAAGCTTAAAACGACAAACAACATAATGAAAGAGGAATATATACCGAACACCTTGTTATATCTGCAACAATAAAAATACTGAAATAGAAGATGTTAACGTTAAAATAAAATATCTGAATTGAAATACTGATTTGCAAATAAAAGACAGAGCCACCTGTTCAGCAAATTGTCCTTAACACAATAGTCTACGGGTACTCCTTAAGAATGAAAGATGCTATACTTCCATAACGGAGATGTGTCAAGGATAGAACTGTCCATTATGATTTGTATAAGCACAATACAAATCATCAACTCAACGAACTCAACAACAATAGAAGAAGGAAGGAAATAAACAAGCAAAGCGCACAACAAAGCAAGAAGAGAGGAAAATAGCTAGGGATAGTAGCCTGCTCTGGGATGAATTCAAAATTGTTTTTCTTTCATAGGTGAAGAAGAAGAGGAAAAACAGCTCTCCTCATTAAGACAAAATTTATTTTTGAAATTTAAATTTATTTAGAAAATATTTCAAAAGATTTTTGTCCAAAATAATAAGTCTTCGTTGACCCAAACCGACTGACCGGACGGCGACGTCCGTAGGTGTGTGAAATGTGTGGTTGCACCAACTGGCCCATAGCCTAAGTCCTCTCCCTCACACAAAAGTGTGTTGACGCCAAGGGGCCACCCTTAGATGCGATTTTCTAAGTAATATGGAAAGACAACATCATAGTGAAAATTCCTCATACAAAAGTGTGTTGACCCCAAGGGGCCACCCTTAGATACAATTTTCTAAGTAATATGGAGAGGCAACATCTTTAGTTTCTCCTATGTGGGACTAAAGGTTTCATTCACAAATAGTGAAAATAAACTAGTGTCCTTAGTGATCCCTTGGTCCTAATTTCCAATTAATCCAAAATCACAACCAAAACACATAAAATCATTTTCTCCAACACACCTTCGATGTATGAAAGAAATTTTCCGTAGCTAAGAACCTCCCCTGCAGTTTGGGGATGAAGGTTGATCCTATGTTCCAAAGCTTATAGTTGCATTTATCTGAATAATAAACAGTTTGCCATTTAATTTTGCCTCGAACACAAAAAAAAGTTTTGGATAAAATGACGAATACGGAAAGAATTTGAACCTTTTCCTTTCTGTAACACCATCAGTGCTGCAGATCTACACTCAAAAAAGTTGCCCCTTGCACGAAGATTGCTAAGGTCTATGCTCTTCTCACGAAGATTGCTAAGGTCTATGCTCTTCTCACTCAAAGCAACATGAGAAAAGTTTGATGACTCCAAGCTGTTTAAATACCCTCTAGCGGTACAAGGATCGAAAAACATTTCATCTTGAATGGTTCCCCAGGCTACAATAGGATAGAAGGATCAGCAAATATGTTATTCCTGAATGCAATATATGGAATCCACAGTACATGTTGGAGATGTACCTTCCTGTAACAGAAAAAACAGAAACACAGAGAACTTGTAGATGATTAATGGAGGGTTAGAATTACAATGCACACACACTCAAACAAGGAGGTGAAGTCGCCTGTTCAACAGACTGCCCTTAACTCAATATTTGCCAGGTACACCTTCAAGAAGATGCTACTATACCCTTTAAGCGACAAACTTGAATTCAGGATAAAATCACCTGATACCAACCCAGCTAGCAAAGCTCGTTGGCCCGTTGTGAACTTAACAGTAGATGAAAGTAAAGAAAAGTAAACTAGTGCGCAAAACAAAGCAGGAAGATGGTGAAAAGTCGTCAGGACAGTGGCTGCGACTGGGGTGAAGAAAAACCTTAGACAAGTTGTTCTTTTATAGGAGAAGAAAACCTTTGAGTTTTAAAACGGTGAAAATTTAATTTCAACAATTAACTCCCATTAAAACAAACGTTAAAATATTTATGATTTTATTTTTCCATTTAATACAAACGGTAAAATATTTAATTAGAATTAAAGAAACGTTTTCTCATTGATGGGTACTCGTGTGCACACGCAGGCACATGCCAAGCACGCGCCAGCCACACGTCAGGCTCACGCCAAGGCTCGCACCAATGGTCACGCCAAGGGTCGCACCAATGGTCGCACCAAGGCTCGCACCAAGGCTCGCACCAAGGCTCGCACCAATGGTCACACCAATGGTCACACCAAGGCTCGCACCAAGGCTCGCACCAATGGTCACACCAAGGCTCGCACCAAGGCTCGCACCAATGGTCACACCAAGGCTCACACCAAGGCTCGCACCAATGGTCGCACCAAGGCTCGCACCAAGGCTCGCACCAAGGCTCGCACCAAGGCTCGCACCAATGGTCGCACCAAGGGTCGCACCAAGGGTTGCACCAAGGCTCGCGCCAAGGGTCGCACCAAGGGTCGCACCAAGTCTCGCGCCAAGTCTCGCGCCAAGGCTCGCGCCAAGGCTCACGCCAAAAACACACGCAAAAGCACACGCAAGCACCGCAAGCTCCGCAAGCCCGCAAGCCCGCGGCCTGCGGTGCTTCGGTGCGAAGCACCGCACACGTATGCATTTGCCCACTAGTCCATTTCCCAAGTCCACGTCCAATCCACTAGTTCTTTTCCTTATATAGAACATATGTGGTAATATGCATGAACTTGCTCCTTGGTTTGCCCAATGTGGGACAACCAAAGGTTTCTCATTCACTAATAAGTGAAAATGGATGGCTATAATTCCACCCAAGTTTGGACTAGTGATCCAAACACCCATCAATCTATTTATAGTAACAAAAATTAATTTAAGTAGTAAAACATTAATTTTAGTAACATACATTTTTTATTTCCCAACAGTACATAGACTAAATAAATACATAACCACTTACAAAATTTCAATTCTCTAGAAACGAGCAATTCCATTAACGTATCATGAGCAACATTCTGCAAGATAATTTTACTATAGATGAGAAAAACGAGCTCCCTAAACAAGCGAGAAATAACATATTAGAAGAACTAAACCGAAATCCAGTTGATTTGAGGAACGTTCACAAAATAAAAAGCTATTCGAAGTGGTTGACTAAACTCTGTGGCACTACTCGATGGTAAAAGCGAAAAATTATAGGAAAATTTTAAGCAAAATTTACAGTTAAATAAAATGGCATACCTGACCAAAGTTAAGCAAGCTGTGGGTATAAAGATTGTACGTTAACTCCCCAATTTTAAATTTGCTTGTAAACTCAGGGCTGAGCGGTTCACTTGAAACAAATGTCACCTGAAATAATACTCATCCCATTTAGATGAGGATCTTATAACTGACCCAGGACCCATGCAACCTACCATATAAAACAAAAGACACTTCCTTTTCTTTAGCAAGATTACAGGAGAGATAAAATGATACCGAATGAGCTCTTAAAAAGGCATCACATTTAGTTTCTGTAGCTAATTGTTGAGGATGGTTGTGATTACACTTTGATGGTAGTTGTTTATGCCAATTTTTCCATTGACATTAACAACCAATGATTTAATAATTATACAATAAACATAGAATTTTAACTAATAACTGATACACAGAATCCTCTTTAAGAATAATGATTTGATAAACATTTTAACAATTCAATCATTTACAGATTATAAATCTGATCAAAACTACAGTTACAAATCCACCATCTTTAAAAAGCAAGAAAATGAATCATGAATGTCTTATCTTTTCGATCTAATCATCCACAGTACATACCTAATAATCTTTTTCCTTCTGCTTTGATAAATCTTCCTTAGCCTTTTTTCTCTTTGATTTTCCAACCCCTCTTCGTTGAATGTTCTCTCCTATTTATAGATTTATTAGTGGGCCCCTATTGTCCCGATACCCTCTATCGTTCTCCTTATTATATTAGGATCGGGACGTTTATAAGATTGACAGGTCATGCCTTTTGCTTTTTGGTCCGTTACCTTGTATGGTTTACACGTGTTCCTCGTTCCTTGAGAATCAACTTTATCCCGATCATACGTGTCATTCGTATGATAAAAGTAATTATCGCCTTACTTTCCCGATCCATGTTCAACATTATTCTTACTTTCCCGCTCCATGCTCATCATTACTGCTACTTTCCCGTTCGATACGCATTTAATGCTATCTGTTTCGATCAGTGTGATGTTACTTTCCCGATCTTAGGTGTCGATCATGCAGAGATTTGCTCAGTCTTTCTCATCTGTAGGGACAATCCTTCGATACGGCTTTGATTGTGTGCTTCTCGTTCTTCTTAATTTCATTGTTTCCTTCTTTAATCGCCTTACACGTGTCGCTCTTCTTTTATTTCCCAACAGTAGTTGCGACCATGGTCGGCCAATTGGCATTGATGAGGTGATGGTGAACCAATATGCGATGATGTACCAGTATGGTGAACCATATAGAGTTTAGGTTAGCTTAATGCTGTATCAATGTGAGGATAATTGTGATTAAGCTATGATTGTACTTGTGACCAATGGTCTGCCACCAACTGGTACCGGTGAGGTGATTGTGAACCAATACGTGATGGTGTGCCAGTGTGGTGCTTGTTTTAATTTTTAAATAACGCAGATGGTGATGTGGTAGTGTGGAATCGAAGTGGTCGATTGATGGCATCCGAGGTATGTATATGTTGGTAATGCTAAGGTAAGATGATCAGTTGAATGACCTATGCAAGATAATCACTCGTGAAATTCGGATGAGAGTTAAGAAAAGATGAAAACCTGAGCAGTGTTTATGCCAAAAATAAACAACCAATAAATTGATAAGATACAACAAATAGAAAGATTTTAATTAACATTTTGATACATATAATCCTCTTTAAAATCAATTAATTAAAAAGGTTTCGATTAAACATTTATTTTCTTATCAAACATTTGATCAAATTACAGTCCCTAATTCCATATCTAATTCATGATCTTTATAAGTACAGAAGATGAATCATGATAGTGAAACTTTGAAATAGTATCTTACACAATAAATACATACCTAATGATCTGAAATTTTCTTTTCAGATAAAAACATTATATCTTCCAGGAATCCCAATGCTGCTGGTGATCACCAATAAACCGGAAGACCTTCAAGAATTTCTTCTTCTAGATATGATGTGTCTCGGTCTGTTCGCAACCCAGCTCCTGTTGCTTCAATAACTACCAGTGCTGCCCCCAGAAATAAGAGGGCTCATGCCACTTATATTTATCGGTCGATGAATATTGAGGATTTCAAGAGAAGACATGCTCTTGAGGGTTTTAAAGTCTCACTCTATGACAAAAATAGTGATGTACTGACTTTAGGAGCAATTCCGAGTTTTAACTATTCTTCCCACAGTTTATTAATTTCAGCTGGTGCTTTAGAGGTCGGACTTCGTCTCCCACTATATGAAGAAGAAAATCCTTTCCAATTTGAAATTCTTGCATCTCGCGGTGATTCTCCTCATGGTCAAGCTCGATCCATTACACAATATAATGAAAATTGGTGGCGTATCCTTGATGAGTGTAGCCTCCGAAGTGAAGGGCGAACTAATCTTACTTGTTACGTTCCAAATTTTATAGAACTTGACAATTATACAGTTGAAAATTTTTATTCTACATACGTAGATGGTGTTAGTGTCAGGATTTTTGTGAAGTGGAGCGTTAGCCCTGTTCGTAAGTGTCTTTCGGGATTTCCCTAATTATATGAGGTTGACGATCCGAAAATTAAGTTTATTCCATTTACCAAAATTGATTTTCCCACAAAAGAAAAAATTCGTCAAGATCATGACTATAAGTGGTATCGTACTCCAATTATAATTGAAGGTCCTTGGGTTTTTGGTAACAACTCCAAAGATGAAATTCAAAGGGTTCGTAAACGTTTCCCAAGCTATTTTCCTTGTTGGTTAAATTTTGATTTTGAATATAAGGTTCGTACTCTTCTTTCTTTTAGTATTGTCTCGAACTACCACTAAATTTTTTCTTACGGGACAAATGTTTGTGCTTCAGGTTGAACCCGATTCCGAACTTCAAACTGAAGTTCCTCCTCCTCGCCCAAGCCTCGGTATTCAGATTGTTGAAGGTACGCAAAGAGTTGAGGAAGAAGTTATTGAAGGTAAGGGGAAACGAAAATTGGTTCTCCCTGAAAAGAAGAAAAAGAAACCAAAAAGACCGTTGTACCCTTCTGAAGTAGAAGAAGGGGAGATTAGAGATTGCTTTGTTGAAGGGAATAACAGTTCCGCTATTATCTTGGCTGCGGGATAGAACGTTGAAAGTTCGGTCCAAGCAGAAGTTTCGGGACAGCGTGTCATCTTTGATGTTGTTCCTGTTAGCGTGGGAGAGCCAATTATTTCTTCGGAACAGCTTCCAATAGCTCAATCTATTTATGAAGCTGTTCATACTACTGCTGCTCCTGCCGGCTTCTATGATTCATTTTCTCCCCTTCCTTATAACTTCGACATAGAGCCAATTGCTTCAAATAGTAGTACAATGACAGTTTTTACTGGGCTACCTCAAGAAGAAGCAAATGATATTGCTGTTGAAGAGGAAAATATTGAAGAAGTAAATGATGCTGTCATTGTTGAAGAAAATACTGAAAAGGAAAATGTTGTTGTTGATGTTATTGTAGAAGAAAAGACAAATGAAGTTACTGAAGAAACGGATGTTGGAAACATAGCTCCTAGTACTTCAGTTACAGATGTCCCTAATGTCCCGAACCTCCTTGTAGATAAAAATGCTTCTGGAGTCATTCCTGAATCAAATGCACCCATCGGGACATTGGTTCATTCTTCAAGTAATGCTGATAGGGCCGATGTTGACATGCCTGATGCTGAACCTTCTGCTCAAAGATCCTTCTCTGAAGTGGATCTAAATATAGGAATGAATGAAGGAATCAACCTTGCTGGTGATGAGGACGAAGCTTTCAAGTGGTTTCTTTCTAAAGGACTTCTGAATATACTTTCGCATGTCCCGAATCATTGAAATCTGATAGTTCTTCGATGTCTAGGCTGCGGAATTCACTTGGTGCTGTTCCAATGGAGGAGGCTACGCCTGGTTCGAAAGCGAATGTTACGATCAATCGTTCCCACTAAATCCTCCTTCTTATTTAAATTAGGTTCTGGCTATTGCAGAGGGTCCATCATATTCTTTCCCGCAGCAAGCTCTTGCTCATCTTAAATATGGCACCGATTGCCTATCTTCGTATAAGTTTTATAAAGCTCGGGCCACAATGATGGAGCTATTGTTCAAGAACGAAGCAGAGAGGGTAAAGCGTGGAAATGATGATTTGCAGCAAGAAAATGAAAATCTCAAGCAGCAAAACAACTATTTTCAACAACAACTTCAACAACAACAACAACTTCAAAATTTTGAGGATCAAAATCAAAGGCTACAAAGTCAGAATCAAGGTTCTTTCCTTGCCCCTTAGTTCGTACCTATTTGGGTTCGTACCTCTATAGGTTCATACCATTTTTTTTTTTTTTTTTGAATTTGAATTCATTTATGGGATCAGTGGGAGACTCGGAATCCCTATTTAGGTTCGAGCGTAGGATGATTCAATTGAACAATCATGCAAAAGAAGTAAATATGGAAATGGAATTGGTTAAATGGAAATTAGCACAGTTGTCTGATAGTATTGAGTTGAATACTTGGATACGCAATAGAGCTGAATCGAAATATCAGGAAGCTCTGAAAACTTTAACTCTTAAAGAAACAGAGTTGAAGTCTATAACTAGAGGTATATGCTTGTTTTGGTTAGGGTATTATATGGTTTATCTGATATTTATTCTGGTTTTAAGGGTTAGAAAAGAAGGTCAATGAAGCTAATGCACAAGCAACAATAACAGAGGCTGAACTCAATGTTGCGAATATCACAATAACAAATATTACTAAAGAGTTGAAGACTTCGGAAAAGAACGTAGCTCTTAGCGTAATAAAACTTCGGGATTTGCAAACTCGTTTGAATGCTGAGACTTTTAAGCTCGAAGGTCGTGAACAGGAAATTGTAAAAGAACAATCAAAATCTGAGGTGCTATCAAAGGAATTAAATGCTGAAAAGGATCAAAGATCCTGCTTGGGTAAACAAGTAGAAAAATATCAGCAAAAAATTAAAGATCTTCAATCAGAAATTTATTATAGGCGTGCTTATACAAGTTGGGTGAAAGAAGATGCCAAGGCAAAAATTACAATGTCATTTAATGCTGCCTTGGATCGTGCTCAAGCCGATCCTTCTGTATTGAATGGTCGCGCTCCTGTCCCGAAGGTTCCTTCTCAACCGTCCCGACGCACCAATTCTGAAGCCTAGTTGTACTTGTTCTTTGTTCTAATGTACATATATGCATCTTTTGATATTATTTTCCTATGTCCCGATCCTTTTGTATCTTTGAGTTTTGACATACTTTAGTTGGAAACTTCATTTTGTGACTTTCTTCTATTGTGCTTGGATATGCTTTTAATATTGTTCATGCATAAGAGATAAAATTTTTGAAATCTTTAGGTTAATCATATTGTTTCATGAGTACAATGGATCGAAGTATATATACCTCAAAACATGTAATTCGAGATCCCATACATACGAAACAAACCCGGGCCAGGGGTAAGATACAGGGTTGGTCCCGAACGTACTCTGAAAATGATAACCATAAATTAGGCATTCCTTCTTTATTAGAATCTCATAATTATTGAAATTCTATAAGGACATTTACCTTTTTGTTGATATTACGATTGTATCGCTAATCGTAAGCGCTTTCCAGAATATGATGTTCCTGGAGTAATTAGATCATAATTGTGTCGCCAATCGAAGCGTTTTACAGAATATGGCGTTCCTGGATTTGAATTTTGATTATGTCGCCAATCGTAGCGTTTTCCATAATAAGGTGTTCCTGGAGTAAATGAATTTTGATTTTGTCGCCAATCGTAGCGTTTTCCAGAATGAGGTGTTCCTGGAAATGACTATTATTTTAAGTATGACGTCATAAAAAATGTTATCATCAGATAAAGTATTGAATAAAAATTTGTATACTTGTATAGCCACAATAGCTGTACTGTTAATCATGGATAATAAAGATTTAAGTATTGTGCGTTCCATGGATGTTGTAGGATTTCTCCTTGCATATTCCGAAGATAGTATGATCCTTGTCCCGCTGATGCTTGTATTATGTACGGACCATCCCAAATTGGTGCGAATTTCCTGCACTTTTGTCCCGATGGTATTCTGTGATTTGTCATAAAACATATTGTCCTTGGACAAAGTTTCGTGACTTGACCTTTTTGTGGTAATTCCGTGCCAACTTTTTTTGATAATTTTCCATTTTCTGGAATGCCACTTCTCTTTTTTCTTCTAAATCATCTAAATTTTGTAACATTAAATCTGAATTTAGATTTTTCTCCCATGCTTCTGTTCTAGTTGTAGGTGGAATGATTTATGTTGGTATAACTGCTTTTGTCCCGTAAGTAAGAAGAAATGGTGACTCTCCAGTGGATTCTTTTCTTGTGGTACGATACGCCCATAATGTGTTATACAATTGTTCACACCATTGTTTGTAATGTCCATCCAATGTTTTCTTCAAATTTGTTGCGATTGTTTTATTTGTGGATTCAGCTTGTCCATTACTCTGGGGATAGAATGGTGTGGATTTGTGTTTCTGAATGTTAAATGCTTCAAATAGCATATCAATGTTGTTTCCTTGAAATTGCTTTCCATTATCAGAAACTATGGCTGCTGGAATCCCAAATCTGCAGATGATATCTTCAAATAAAAATGTGAACACATCGACGTCTCTGATTCGAGCTAATGCTTTAGCTTCTACCCACTTGGTAAAATAATCGGTGGCCACAATTAAATATTTTCTCTTTTTGGTCCCTTCAACTAACGGACCAACAATATCTACCCCCCATTTCGTAAATGGCCATGAACTGAGGTTGGAATTAAGTTCTGTGGCAGGTGCTTTGATTTTCTTTGCGAATCGTTGACATTCTTCACACCTTCGTACCATGTTTTCTGAGTCCTTAAGCATGGATATCCAATAATAACCTTGGGTTTTAGCTTTTAATGCGAGTGAACGTCTTCCACTGTGGTTTCCCGCATCTCCATAATGTATTTCTTTGAGTATCCGTAATCCTTCCTTTTGTGATAAGCATCGGAATAATGGCCCGAGGAATGATTTACGATACAAAATACCATCCCGAAGCTGGTAACTATCCGATTTGAGTTGAATTTTTCTTGGTTCATTAAAATTTGAAGGCAATATTTTATCTTGTAGATATTGATGAATCGGAATCCTCCAATCTGGTTCATTTGGTTGATCATCTTCTTGTTGGGGCATAGGTGCGACAGTTTGTATTGCGGGATCATTAATTTCTTCTATCACATCTTCTTCTATGTTATTAAGTGTTTTTATCTGTATAGATGGTTCATATATTCTTCTGACTTTTATAGCTGTGATATTAGGATCGTTTACCATGGAGGAAATGAATGCCAGTGCATCAGCATGTCGATTTTTGTCTCGGGACAGATGCCGAAAAGTAATGTTTGGGATTTGATTTGCTAAGGTTTGAACAAGGTTTTTATATTGTACTAAATCTTCATCAAGTGATTGATATTTTAATTCGACTTGTCGAATTACCAATTGTGAATCACTTGTGAGTCGAACATTGCTGATTCCTAGCTCGATGATGAGTTTTAGAGCATGAACTACAGCTTCATATTCTACTATGTTATTTGTATGTTCTTCAAACTCAAGATGAAATGAATGTGTCATTCGTCCTCCCATTGGTGCAGTAATCACAATGCCAATTCCCGCTCCTTCCTTATTTCGGGATCCATCAACAAAGACTTCCCACCTTTGAGAATTTGTTGAGTTCAGAATATCTTGTGAATCCTCTTCCTCGCATCCTGGTAATCCTTTAACATAGATATACAAATAAATAAAAAAATGAATTATTAAAGTGATGAAAATTTTAGTGAAAAAGTTTTAAATAAATGAATTTCTTTTTTTCCATCTATCGGACCTTGAATTTCATATTCTTCTTCAATCGGGAAATCCGCAAGGAAGTCAGCTAAAACTTGAGATTTTTGTGCAGTTTTCAACTCATAAATGATATTGAATTGTTCTAGATGGGCGTTCCATTTTGCGATCCTCCCTACTTTTCCTGTATTCTTCAATACTGATTGTAACGGTGCCTTGCTCGGGACACGAACATAATGTGTGAGAAAATAGGTACGTAACTTCTGAGTAGCAAAGACCAATGATAAAATGAGTTGTTTGATTTTATTGTAATTTCTTTCTGCTGAATTAAGGGTTTTGCTGATGTAATATATTGGTTTCTCTATTTTCTCATTAGTACGTACCATCACTGCACTGATTGCATCTTGCGTTGCCGCTATGTACAAAGTTAATATTTCTTCAGGTTTCGTTTTCTGTAATGCTGGTAATGTAGCCAGATGCATTTTTATGTTTTGGAATGCTTGTTCACATCGTTCATTCCAATCAAATTTATTTTTCTTCTTCAGTATATCAAAAAAGGGTTTGCACCGTTCTGATGATCTAGCAATAAATCTGCTTAAAGCGTCCAAACATCCATTTAATTTCTGTACACTTTTAATGTTGTTGGGTGATGGCATATCTGTTATTGCTTGAATCTTTGCTGGATAAACTTCAATTCCATTTTTTATAACCAAATACCCCAAAAAACGTCCCGAAGTAACACAAAAAATACACTTCTCCGGATTAACTTTCATCTTGTATTTTCGTAATGCACCTAAAATTCCAGTGAGATCTTGTAGATGATTAATAGATAATTTACTTTTTACTAACATATCATCCATATAAACTTCTAGAATTTGTCCGATCCAAGGTTTGAATATTGCATCAACCATTCGTTGATATGTTGCTCCCGCATTTCGTAATCCAAATGGCATCCTGGTATAGCAATACAACCCCCGTGGAGTGAAGAATGCCGTATGTTCTTGATCACCTTCTGCAAGTGCAATCTGGTTGTATCCCGACTGACCATCCATAAAATATAATGCTTCATGGCCTTCTACAGCATCTACCAACTGATCAATGTTGGGAAGTGGATAACTATCTTTCGGACATGCCTTATTTAAATTGGTGAAGTCTATACAGATTCTTACCCCACCGTTCTTTTTTGGAACGATCACCATATTAGAAATCCACGTTGGATATCGTACTTCACGAATGAATCCTGCATTTAAAAGCTTTGCTAACTCTTTTTCTACTGGATCGTGATACTTCGGTGCAACCTTACGTATCCGTTGTCGAAATGGTATAGCATCGGGACGTATTTGTAATTCATGTTGTACAATATTTGGATCTATCCCGGGCATGTCTTCCATGTTCCATGCAAATATATCTACGAAATCACGAAGTAGCTTGATCAAAATTTGCTCCATATCTTCTTTCATCAATGTTCCAATTCGCACTTGTTTAGGCAATTCTGTAGTTCCAATATTTATAATTTTAGTTTCTTCTACAAAAGTGAAAATTGGTTTAGGATTCCCGATCGAAGTTGGAGTTCCCTTTAATTGCTATGCGGACCCTTCGAATTGCCGATTTGTTGAATTTTCTTGATTCTTACTACTTTCTTCTAATTCATTTGTTGTTTTTTGTTCGACGTTTTTTTTCAAATATTGATTTATATCCTCTTCCTTTGCTTTGATTTTACGGTCTTTCTTCCTTTCCCGTTGTTGTTGTTGTTCCCGTTCTTCATTCATTCTCACTTCTGCTATTATACAAAACTTTGCATCATCTTGATCTCCCTTAATCTCCATTTCTCCTTGCGGTGTTGGAAACCGCAAATATTGATGATAAGTTGAAATTACACCTTTCAGCTGGTGTACCCATCGTCTCCCGATTATTGCATTTTATGGGGATGGAGCATTTAGTACGCTGAATCTTGTCAAGATGTTAATTCGTCCAGCTGATACTTTCAAATCAATATCTCCTTCGGGTCTTGAAGCCATTCCATTGAACCCATAAATAACATATCGGGACGGGGTTAACTGATCTTTTTTGAGTCCCATTTTGCAAAATGTGTCATGAAACAACACATTTAAAGAACTGCCCCCGTCCAAAAGAACTTTTCTAACGTTCCACCCTGACATTAACAATGTAAGAACCAAAGGATCATTATGCATCTCAATTTCTTGATTTACTTCCCGTGCCGAGAAAGTTAAAGGGGATGCCATCCAATCTTCCCAAGCTTCCGTTATTCTTCCTGATACTTTAAAAATTTCATGGTCCCGAATCCTCTTGCATAACTTTTTATTGATTGCAGCGTTCATATCTGTATCTCTTTCTTCTGAAAATGATATCGTATTAATGGTTTGTTCGTTATACGGGATATGCACTGCCTTGCCTTTGTCTGGTCTTGCTATTGGTTCGGGCCTTTGAATGTATTCTTTCAACTCTCCTGCATCAATCATTCTTTGTACCAGTATAATAAAATTCCTGCAATTATCTGTTGTGTTCCCTTTATAACTGTGGTACTCACAATAATATTTTGAATGTTGTGTGAACTCAGGATGATTGCCTCTTTATGGTGGCCACTGGAAATTTGGTTTATTTTTTATGATTTCGAATAATTCAGAATATGATATATTGAGTTTTGTGAACACTCTTTCTTGAAATTGCTGAACAAAATTTTTGTTATCCCCTTGCCGTGGGCGCTTTGATTCTCTTGGTTCAGATTTATGAGGGAACTTCTTTTTTTGTTCTGGTGACACTTCGATTGAATTTGTCCTTATTATGTTTCTTTGATTTCGCGAATTACTTCTCGGACCTTGTTTTTGCACATCTTGCAATCTTGCACATGTTTCTATTATTTCCCTGAGCTGTCCCTCAGTTTTGGGATTGTTACGATGAATTTCAATAAAAAGTTGACATCTCCGATCAGCGATTCCCCACTTATAATGATTGATCGTGTACTTGAATCTACATCTCCAATTGCTTGGAAAATTGTATGCCATCGGGCCATATATGACCGAATCGTCTCTTCTGGCCATGATGTAAGGGAATATAGTCTGTCCACTCCTGAATCAACGGGCTTGTTGTACATATATGCTTCGAGAAATTTCCTCACTAATTGTGAATAACATTGAATGGAACTTTCTGGCAATCTGGCATACCATAACAATGCTGAACCTTTCAAACTTGATGGGAAGCATCGGCACATTATTGCTTCGTGTCTGTCCCATCGTGACATCACTCGATTATAATATTTTAAGTGTGTGGTCGGGTCCTTCGTACCATCATAACATTCAAATACAGGGATACTGTATTCTCTTGGCAATGGAACGCATGTCAACTGTTGAGCCAGCGGTGTTCGTTTGGCTTCCTTCAGCACCTCTTCAATTCTTCCTCCTTCTTTATTTTTTAAACCTTTTATCTCTTATTTCATTTGCTCCATAGCTTCAATACATTTTTGCCATTGTACACGTTGAATTTCTTGATTTTGCCGTTGCCTCCTAGCCCGAGATGATGATCCTGCTAATACCATTCTCTGATCTTGATTCTCCCTTTCATTTCTGGGTGCATGCCTTCCAGAAATCGCTTCTTGACTTCGTGACCCTGTTGCTGCTAGTTTTTCCTCACGTTGAATCGCATTTTTCAAAGCTTGATTTTCTTTAGTTAATGATGCAGTTTGATCATTACTGGCTATTTGTTCTCTTCTTATTTCATTCATTTCTTTCAGCAGATTTTGAAGATGATTTACTTCATTTCGTGAATTCTCATGATATGACGATTTATTTTGAATAATGGTATTTGGTGTTATGCCAAAAATAAACAACCAATAAATTGATAAGATATAGTAAATAGAAAGATTTTAACTAACATTTTGATACACAGAATCCTCTTTAAAATCAATTAATTAAAAAGGTTTCGATTAACCATTTATTTTCTTATCAAACATTTGATCAAATTACAGTCCCTAATTCCATATCTCATTCATGATCTTTATAAGTACAGAAGATGAATCATGATAGTGAAACTTTGAAATAGTATCTTACATAATAAATACATACCTAATGATCTTCTCTTTCTTCTCAGATTATTCTTCCTTTGCCTATTCTTCTTTCAATTTTCCGACCCCCTCTCTGTTGAATGATCTCTTCTATTTATAGATTATCTAATGGGTCCCTCTTGTCCCGATACCTTTTTTCGTTCTCCGTATTATCTTTAGATTGGGATGATTGTATGGTTGACAGGTCATGCCCTTCACTTTTTGGTCCGTTACCTTGTGTGATTAACACGTACTCTTCGTTCTTTGAGAATCATCTTTGTCCCGATCATAGGTGTCAATCATGCGGTTAAAGTAAATAAAAGTAATTATTGCTTTTACTTTCCCGCTCCATATTAATTCATTACTTTTACTTTCCCGTTCCACATTCATTCATTACTCTTACTTTCCCGTTCAATAAGCATTTAATGCTATCTGTTTCGATCAGTGTGATACTACTTTCCCGATCTTATGTGTCAATCATGCAGGGATTTTTTCAGTCTTTCACATCTGTCCTTTATTCGATCCTTCATACGGCTTTGATTCCGCGCTTCTCGTTCTTCTGAGAACCACTGCTTCTTTCCTTAATCGTCTTACACGTGTCGTCCTCCTTTTATTTCCTAACAAGCAGATGCTCCATCAAGTTCAATTATCCCAGTTGTATCCCGAGGATCACCTCCAAATGTACCAAGTGCATAATTTGCTGCAACCCAAGCATGCAAACCTTCATCAGAACCTACAAAACAAGCACCCAGCACAACATCTAAGACCAAAACAAGCATTTGTCACTCCCTTTGCAGTTGGCCCTCAAAAATTCTTCCCGTAATATAGAAAATAAGCGAAAAGGAGCAACTTTTAATGTTCCTACTTCTTCCTAACTGTTTTTCATGCTATGTTCAAACTAACTAAAGCAATTCTTCATTAACCATACACTACTGATCAACCGTTACAGCATTACCAAACATAAAATATAAAGAAAATTGAAACCATTTGATATTTGCCATACTAGTAATAACAGAAGCTCAATAATCCTGAAACTTAAAACCAGAAAATCTCAAAACCCTTCTACAAGACTCCAAAATTCTCTCCAAGACTCCCTTTTCAAGTCTCCTCAAACCAGCAGTAGCCATTAACCTAATCTCTGTCTCTTCCCAATACTCTTTAGGAATTTTCTCCTTCCCGATTTCCAACAAATCCATCAAACTCTTACCAGCACTTTCAGTATCCATTTCAAAAGTAGACAAACCTGGCGTAACTCGCATTGAACCTAATTCTTCTTTACCAAATTCAATAACTGGTTTACCTCCATTATCAATTTTATACCCGAACACATGAATTCTAGTTCCTGTACTTCCACCATCAATCACAATCGAAAATTTCTTCTTCAAATTCTCCCCACCATCACCTCTTACAGAAACTAATAATAAATAACCTAAAACTGAAAAAATTACTGAAAACCCAACGAAAATTGAGAGATTTTCTCTTATTTTTTTCCAATTTCTTAAATTATTAATAGATCGAGATTTTACTGAATCCATTTTTTCTGGTTTTGGATCAAGTGACGATGACGGTGAATGGGCATTCAATCGTCGCATCAAAACTTTAATAATCGGTGAAAATTAGGGTAGATTGGTTTGAGAGTGCAGAGACATTAGAGAAGGAGAGGGCTGTTAAAAAAAATTGCCCTCTCTCTTTCTCCTCCCGCCATTCTGGTTTTTGAAAGGTTGAAATAATTTTTGTTTTAAAAGTTACTTTCGTTTTTCTAGTGATGTTCGTTTCTTTTAACGTTTTAATTACTGAACCAGAGTTATTTTATCCTATTTCTATAGGGTTTTGGATATCAAAAGCATAATTAACTTTTTGTTGTGAAACAGAGAAAGAGGAGATAAAGACATAAAGTAGAAGGAGAAAAGTAGAAAGGAAAAAGAAAAGTATATAAAAATACAAAGATTTCAACCTCTTTGATTGTTTTTTGTTGCATGGTCTGTAATTTAATATAGATATCGTCCCAGCATATATCCGGAAAAGTTTAATTTTACCGTTAGCCCGACATATTATGTTTAGGTGAAGTTTAGTTTGTTTCATTTCTAGGGTTAACTGGAACCATAGATTCCCTCATATGGAAAAGGTTAGTTTTATCGTTAGTCCAACATGTTGCATTTAGGTGAAGTTCGACATATTACGTATAGGTGAAGTTTAGTTGTTTAATTTCTAGGGTTAGCCGGAACCATCGATTCCCTTGTTATATTTGGTTTTCCAAATTCCCTATATTTATGTTCCCTTTGGGATTTGTAATCCCACCACCAAATCCCTTATATTGAGTATGTTGGAAAAAGTTAAAGAGGGATTCACGGGTCCATTCACTTTAACGCTAAAATATCTTACATTATCATTTTTTCAACTCATCTCCCCTTCATCTCCTGCAACATTATTTTACCAACTCATCTCCCCTTCATCTCCTACGGTATCCTTTTATCAACTCAATCAACTCATCTTCCCTTCATCCCCACAATACCATTTTATCAACTCACCTCCCCTTTGTTATCTGCCACATTCGTTCGTCTTTATTTAGAACCCTCATCTCATCTACTTATATTATTATTATTATTATCATTATTGGTTTTATTTTTATTATTATTACTACATAATTGGTAGTAAAAAACCAAGGTGACCATACTTAGCATACAAAAACTCCTCCTATATTATTTTTTTTTAAATAAAAACCATTTGAAATATAAATGATACAAAACCTCATATCCTCTAATAATGTATAATTTTAGTTTTTAGTTAATTTTAAAATACCTAAGCTTCCCTTACCTATATAATCTATGTGTTTCAAAAGGAAATATTGGCGGAAATCAAATCTTCGGTGAGAGAAAATCAAATCTTCTCCAAATATAACCCATTCATATTCAGGATGAAAAAAAAATTTCTCTCTCAAAATCTTCGTTTCTTCTTAGATTCTAGGGTTTCAATTCAAACAGATCTTCTCTAAATAAATCGATTGAACTAAGTTTCAGCTTCAGATCTCGTTTTCGTTTCAGTTTAATTGAAGAAGAGAAGACAAGTTACAAGTAGTCGAATCATTCATCAGGTAATTTTGATTTTGATTTTACTTGATTTTGATTTTCTTATTATGATTTTGATTGTATTTTAATTTTCGAGTTGATATTGATTATGAAACTTTTCAGTTTGTTCTTCGAATCATTCATCAGTGAGATTAGATATTAGTTTGAAGAATCCAACCGAAGTTACAGTTTATCCTTCCAATTTGATCATATTCTCATTCGGCTCAAGCTATTGTTTTAGTTCAATCATTCATCGGAGACTGAAATTCAACTTTTCAGGTAATCGATTTTGTTTTTTGTTTGAATTTTTGAGTTTATGTTGATTATGAAACTCAGATCCAATTGCTTTACGATTTCTTTGGTTATGTTTTTGATGTTCTTATTTAAATCTATTAGAATAAAAATTGTTATGTTGTTGATGTTCTTATTCAAATTTTGTTGTTGTTGTTGTTGATATTCATATCTAGTGAAACTTTTTTTGGTTTCATACTTTTTCCTGTAGATTATGGAATCTGTTCTCATGGTTATATCTCACAAAGAGGATACATTATCGTTTCGTATTGGTCTACAAACATCTGTTTTTGATTTGAAGGGTAGCATATGTTCAAGTTGGTGTCAATTCTCTGTTCTTTCTATAGAAATTTTCCACATAGTTGGTGATCAACAAAAGGTTATCAATTGTGATTTTGATCTCCAATCAGTTGCTCTATTTAATTTGTTTAATAAGCTTCCATCTCTTGAGTTACATGTAAGGCATAAAGATGAGTCTTCTAGTTCTAGTTCAGGAAGTTCAGTAATTATACCTTTTGAGCAGCCACGAAGTTTAGGAATTATACATTTCGAGCATGCAGGACTTACAAATTTAGTTGATTATGATGTCCGTAATAAAGTTAAAGAACCATTGAAGTCTGCGCTTTGGTTAGGAATTTTTCAGGGTGTCAATCAAGTGTTTACGGGAGGTGTTCAACAAGTTCGTTCTGATTTTTTGAAATATCATCTAGCATCTGGGTATTCATTCAAGACGACAAGGAATGAGAAGTTGAGGATTGGTGCATGTTGTGCTAAGAAGGAAGAAGAGAAATGTGAATGGCATATATATGCTGTTTCTATTGATGGTGTTGAAGGTAGTCCTTTTATTATCAAGGAGTTAAATAATAAGCATACTTGTTGTGGTGGAGTAGTAAACAGACCACATGTGTCGAAGAAACTAATTAGTAGCTTGATTCTCGGAGATATTAAACAGAATCCAAAGAAGAAGACAAAGGATATTATAAATCAGTTTACAAGACAGTATTTCTTTGACATTAGTTGTTATTATGCATATGAAGGTATAATATCATGTTCCGGTGTGGTCTGTAATATCATGTTCTTTGCTATCATTAACTTAAAACAATCTGGTTTCACACGCTTCACACTCTTATAATATGATCCTAAGATTATCTGAAGTGCTTTCATCCTTTTATTCAATTTTTCTTCTTGTAGTGTACCTTCGTAGAACGGTTTGAAGAAACGCAAAAATGGACAAGCAACAAGGGACTTCATGTGTTGTTCCTTTTTTCCTATCAAAGCTTTTATGCTAGGTGACTCCTTACACAAATGATGCAACGAGCACCTATACGGTTCTATTTTTTTCCCTGATGTTAAACCAGAAGTAAACCATAAGCACCAACAGAGTTGGTTTCAACCATACAGTGAAAATGATGAAACCAACTTTGGTTCCATCAAAATAGCCATTAAGTAAAAAAAACACCAACATAGTTGGTTTCAACCATACAATGAAAATGATGAAACCAATTTCGGTTCCATCAAAATAGCCATTAAGTAAAAAAATACTAACATAATTGTTTCAACTATACAATAAAAATGATAAAACCAATTTCGGTTACATCAAAATAATCATTAAATAAAAAAACACCAACAGAGTTGGTTTCCACCATACAGTGAAAATGATGAAACCAATTTCGGTTCTATCAAAATAGCCATTAAGTAAAAAAACACCAACAGAGTATAGTGAAAATGATGAAACCAATTTCGGTTCCATCAAAATAGCCATTAAGTAAGAAAACACCAATAAAGTTGGTTTCAACCATACAGTGAAAATGATGAAACCAATTTCGGTTCCATCAAAATAGCCATTAAGTAAAAAAACACCAAAAAAGTTGGTTTCAACCATACAGTGAAAATGATGTAACCAAAACTGAACATAATTGAATCGTGAATAAATAAGGTGAAAATAAATGTAATTGAAACTAGTGATTTCGAAACAGATGAAACCTAAACCTATTTTATGATACAAACAAATGATAAGAAATAAAACCTAATTACGCAAATTTATTGATGAAATCAAAATTGCAAAACCAAAAATCATTGATGCATGTCTATTTTCAACCATAAATAATCACTGAAGAACAATGAAGCTTCAATTTACCTTTTGGAGAATCTTGTTTCTCACTGTTTTCTTAAGTTTTTCGTCGATCTTTTACTTTCTTTTTCTCTTGTTTCTTCATCATTTTTGATTTTGTTCAGTGATTTTGTTTCGATTTTAGGTTAGGTTGAAATTGTTGCAGAATAGAATAGACAGTGAATAGAATAAATAGATCTGAGTTAATAGTAGGAGGAAGAGGTGCGGGAGTAAAGCTACTGATGATGATGAACAACAACTTCAGAATAGAAATTCAGATTTTGATTTTGATTCTGAAGGTACTGGTGGTGATGCAGATGATGATGTCGACGACGATGATGATGATAATGACGATGAGGATGATATGGATGAAGATGATATTGATTCAGGAGCTGGTTCTGATGATTTTGATTTATCGGAATTGGGTGAAATTGAGGAAGTGGTTGAAGGGGGAAAAAATGTCGTTACAAATTGAATGAAAATAAATAAATAAGGATGGTTTAGGGAAGGGTAGTTTAGACAGTTGATTTCAAATGGAATTTTTGTGAATATTTTATTTTATTGAGTTTTTCGTTGTTGGATAGTGACATATTTGGGTTTATAACCCACGGACTGTTATTACTATTAACATTATGCTTCCACAATATATTAATATTTTATTATAAGTTTCCAAAAATCAATTACCGTAAAATCCAATCAATACTGAATGAAATTACTGTTTCAGATAGGGATCATGGTGTATGACCAGCAACATGCAACACTGCAAAAACATGTCTATCATGTACTCAGCCAGGTAAAAAAAATATTTTGGAAAAATAACTACAGGTAAACACTGAGCAACATAACCTATTAAAAATGTACCAAACCATGGAAATAGTTTGTCTTTCAAATTCACGTAGAAGGTTGGTTTGGTGGGGAGATGTGAAAATAATTGTGAAAATCGTAATTGAAATGGATTAGTATATATTTTTCTAATTATAAAAGCCTCAAAGGCAATAATATCAAACAAAAAAACACTAACTACATGCAGTTATGGTATGTTAAGTCCGTTGTGGTAGCGAGGCCATGATGGGTGTTTATGCCAAAATTCTCATCAACAAAAACAACCAATGATTTGTCAAAAGATATAGATTTGAATCCTTACAATATGTTTTGCTACACTATATCATCAACATATTCAAATCAAATCACATGAATACATCAATCATAAATATTAAAGAACAACAATTCACCAAATTGGACATTCAATTAGAATTATACTTATCAAGTTCAAGATTTTTACAAGTATGGAATAAATACATTCACACCTTAATAATTTCATATTACTCTCTAAATACATACCTAATAGCTTTCTTTTGATTCCCCAATTTTTCCTTAGTCTTCTTTTCTTCTCCTTTTCCGTCCCCCTCTTTGATGAATGAACTTCTATTTATAAGTCGTTCAATGGGTCCCTCTCTTCTTCCTCTATGTCTATCCTTTATGATTGATGAATCATGTTTTCGCGATCTTGTCTGTCAATTTATTGGGTATCGTTCCGTTATATTCTTTTGGTCTGATACCTCTTATCCCGTTACTTCCTTACGTTATCTTTATTTTAAGATTATCTTTGGATCAGGATCATCGTACGGTTGACAGGCAGATTCTTGCTTATACATTGTCACGCTTTCATCTTTTTGGCCCACAACCTTATATCATTGACACGTGTCTTTCATATTCTATGAGTCATCTTCTTCCCGATCCTTGGTGTCAATCTCGTATTTTATGAGTCATCCTCTTCCCGATCCTCGGTGTCAGTCAAACAGCTAATGTAAGGATTTTCACTTTCCCAATCTATAGGTATTTAATGCTCTTACTTTCCCGTTCCATTCGCATTTAATGCTCTTACTTCGATCAGAACATTACTACTTTCCCGTTCTTACCTATCGATCATGCGAAGATACTTTCAGTTTTTCACATCTGTCATCCATTCGAACTTTTATAAGACTTTCATTGTGTGCTTCTCGCTCTTCTATGAATCTCTGCTTCGTTTCCTAATCGTTGGACATGTGTTATCTTGACTTTTATTCTCTAACAACTTGCCCCCTTCTTCTTCTTTTTTCAAAAAATTTTAACGGTTGATCCAAAGTCTTGAAAAAAGTAGAAGAGTAATAATTACTCTTTATCTTTTCCATATCTGTCGCTTCTTCTTTTTGCACGTTACTCCGGATTTTCTGTTAGAAGTAACTTCTATTACCACGTTTGTGTCAGTTGACATTTTTCGAGAAGAAAAAATCTTTGCCTCGATTAACACCTTTTCAATTTTTGACGGTTCGTTTATCCCTCCCTTTTAAATAAGATTCAATCTTTCATACTTTTGTATTTTCCTCTTAAAGTTGCAACTCTTTTTCTTCCTTAAACTTTTCAAGTATTCTCATTATCTTTTTCTCATTCTCCAACGACTCAGGAATTTTTTGCATCAATCATATTTGCTGTTCTTTCGATCAAGAAATTTTTTCTCCTATTTCTACGTGTAAGTGACTTTTTGATCTTCCTATATTTTGTTTTAGTATTTAATCTTTATGAAAACAAAAATGATTGACATGGTGATTGTTTATGATTTCTCTTCCATAGTTGCTTCTTTGAAATTTTTGATTCCTTCGTGTGTTGATTCTTTCCTGTCTTTTTACAGATAAAAACATATTTTCACTATGTCTTCAAGAACTCAAAATACTGTTCATGTGGTTGATTCTCACCACGATGATGATCAAAAAATTAGGAGATCTTCTCGAACTAGTTCATCTAGACATACCTCAACTCGGCATACTCATGATACTGCATCTGACCCTTCTACAACCGCTAATCTTGCCCCCAAGAGTAAGCGGGCACACGCCATTTGTAGCTACAAATCAATGAATCTTGAAGAATTCAAAGTAAAACACCATCTTGAAGGATTCAAAGTTTCTTTTTATGGTGGGGATAAAGATGTAATGACCCTGGGAACGGTCGAAAAATTCAAATATTCATTTAATAGCTTACTGATCTCTGTTGGAACGTTAGAGGCTGGGCTTCGTCTTCCTCTATATCAACGGGATCATCCCTATCAATTCGAGGTTCTTGCATCCCGCTGCAATGCTCCTCATGGCTTATCCCGGTCTGTTATCCAGTATAACAGAAATTGGTGGCGGATACTTGATGAATGTAGCCTCCGGAGCGAAGGACTAACTAATCTTACATGTTATATTCAAGATATTTCAGAGCAACAACATTATTCAGTTGAAAGTTTTCACACTACTTATGCGGATAACGTTTCCGTAAGGAATTTTTTGAAGTGGAGCGTTAGTCCTCTTCGCAAGTGCAGTTCGGGATTCCCTCTGTTGCGCGAAGTTGACGATCCGAAGCTTAAATATATTCCGGGAAGTAAAGATGAGTTTCCCTCAAGAGAAAGAATCCGAATGGATCATGACTTCAAGTGGTACCGGACACCACTAGTGATCGAAGGTCCTTGGGTATTCGGTTATATCTCCAAGGATGAAATTCAAGATGTTCGTGGGTGTTTCCCCAATTACTGTGCCTGGAAATTAAATTTCAGTGATTATAAATTTAATTATGAGGTTCGCTACTGCTTCTCTTTTTTTTTTGTTATTGAGCTTGAATTTTGTGCTGCAGGTTGATCCATTGACTGAGCCCAGAGAAGAAGCGCCACCTGCACGCTCAATGCCCGGTGTACAGATTAATGAGGGCAGGCAAAGAACTGATAAAGAAGAAATAATTGAAGGTAAAGGGAAGCGTAAGATAACAGCTTCCCCAGAGAAGAATAAAAAACCGAAAAGGTCAAGAAATGCTTCTCTCACTCCCTTTGATAGGGAAGAGGGTGAGATTAGAAATTCTCTCATCCGACGCAGCAATAGTATGGGTGAGGGAACATCAGTTTCAAGATCTTGTGCTGAGATAGCGGACCAGTCTATATCGGGATGGTCCGTTGGAGTATCTGATCCAGTTGGATCGGGAGCGGACTTGGCTTTATCGGGACAGCCAAATGTTGGTGCTGGACAATCCGCTGAAGCCTTTTGCGGAGTTGCACCGGGAGTGTCCGATACTGTTGCGGACCATGCCGTTGCTACTACAAGTCAGATCATATTAGCGGAACCGGTTGTTGGCTCCGAAGCTGCTCCCCTGGAGGCGACACCGATAAATTTTTATCTGGCCCTGTCTCCACTTACCTTCAACTTTGAGGTTGAAGTGATCGCTCCCGAAGAGCGTACCATGACAACCGATAATCATCCAACTGTGGAAGGAAAATGTTGAAGAAAGAGATGTTTATGATAAGAATATCGCTCCTAGTACTTCATCCATAGAAATCCCAATTTCTCATCCCGAAGAGGGTACCCCTGCTGCCATCTGCGAAGCGAATGAACCTTCCGGGATTGTGTCAATGGTTCTTCTTTGTCCCGATGCTGATGTGCCCATTGCAGAGCCTTCAGACTTGGAAGAAGTCATCTCAGAAATTGGTAAAGATAAGAGGATGATAGAAGGGTTAAATCTCTTAGGGGATGAGAGCGAAGCCTACAAGTGGTTCTTAGCAAAGGGGCTCCTGACTACTGCAGCTTGTCCGGAGATACGGAAATCCGATAGTGGTTCCATGTCTAGGCTGCGGAGTTCATTGGGAACTATTCCTCTGGAAGATGAAAGGGAAGCTTGGTATGATAGTGAGTTCACTGAACAGACATTTCCGCTGAACCCTTCTCCTTCTTTGGACCAAGTTCTAGCTTTTGCATAGGGTCCGCTATACTCATATCCACAGCAAGCTCTTGCTCAGGTATTGCTATTCGTTAGAATTTTTGATTCGATTCATCTTTTCTTCCCATACTCATGATTTTCAATTTCACATCTTAAGCATAGTTCCGATTGCTTGTTTGCTGCATTCAAATTTTACAAAGCTCGGGCTATCATAATGGAGTCTGTACATAAAAATGAAGCTGGGAAAATGCAGCGGGAAAATAACAATCTGCAGCAACAAAATGAGAAACTCCAACAACAACTACAAAATTTCCAAAGTCGAGATCTTCTGAATCAAGGTATAATTCCTTTTTTTTTACGCACATGCTTTGGGATCAGTAGGGAATCCCGAACTTGTATTTAGGATGGAGCGTAGGATGATTCAGTTGAATGAACATGCGAGAGAGATTAATAGGGAAATGGGAGGTTTTAGATCAAAATTAAAAAAACTGTCCGATAGTCTTGACTTGGCCACCTAGAGACGCACTAGAGCTGAATCAAAATAGCAGCAGGCTTTGGAAACTTTGGCTCATAAGGAAACAGAGTTTAAATCCCTTGCTGGAGGAATATTCTTGGGTTATATTTTCTTGTATATAAGATTTTTTATAGTATTGAACTTTGGTTTTGTTCGTTAGGCCTTGAACAAAAACTTAATGAAGCAACTGCCCGGGCTGAGAAGGAGGAAAAAGATCTTGCTATGGCAAATGGGAGAATTGAAAATTTCGATAAACAAAGGGAAGAGCACTCTTCTAAGGTGCAAGCATTGCAAGGTGATATCACCTTATTCGCAACCAGAGCTAGGGATGCTCAGTCTCATATTGGTGTATTGTCTAGTAAAGTCGCAGCATGCGAAAACATGTTTGTGGATGAAAAAGCGAATAATGACGATCTATCAAAAGAATTGAGTGCTGAAAAAGATCAGAGGTCCCGCTTGGATGAGCAAGTAAAAGATTGTCATCAAAGAATTCAAAAACTTGAATTAGATATTAAATATGGATGTGCTTATACAATGTGGTTGAGACAAGATGTAAAAGCAAAAATTACAATGTCTTTCAACGCTGCCTTAGATCGTGCACAAGATGACAACAATATACTCAATAGTCGGGCTCCTGTTCCGGAGGTCCCTCCTCAGCCGTCCAGAGACAACATTCCCGCTCCTTGATTATATTCAATTATTTTGTTCAATGTAACTCGTAGTCCGTTACATTATTCTGAAATCATCTTGTGGTTGTTTTTTGGATAATGTTGCCCCTGCAAAGTAAATATTATCTGTAAGTAATTATTTGATAAATCAAATTTTTTCATGAGTACAATGCATCGAAGTATTTATACCTCAAAACATGTAATTCAGGAACCCACACATACGAGTCATACCCGAGCCAGGAGTAAGCTAAAAGGTGTTCCCTTAATACCCTGAAAAAGAAAATGATATTCATAGATTATCTCATTAGGTATCCCTTCTTTATAAGAATCTCACAGTTATAGAAATTCTTTAAGGGATTTTACTTACCTAAATTTTTATCTGCTTGAGTTACGATTGTTTCGCTAATCGCAAGCGTTCTCCAGAATAAGATGTTTCTGAAGTAATTAATATTTTCATGTCAGGCGTCTCTGTATTAGAAAATCCCATTATCAAATGTATTCTTAATCAAGGATTTTCAAGAGAAGATGCATTATTTATGCTTTACCTAACATGAACACAATGTACTTTCGTAATTGCATTATTGATCAAGGATAATATAGCTTTAAATTTTGTGCGTTCCATGGGTGTTGCAAAACTTCACCATGCATGTTCCGCAGATAATAAGATCCTTGTCCTGCTGGTGCTTGTATTGTGTACGGACCATCCCAATTTGGTGCGAACTTGCCTGCATTTTTATCCCGATGGTACTTCGAAATATGACGCAAGACATATTGTCCTTGAACAAAGTTTCGTAACTTGACTTTCTTATGGTAGTCCCGTGCCAAAGTTCGTTGATAATTCTCCATCTTTTGGAGTGCCACCTCTCTTTTTTCTTCCAAGTCATCTAATTTTTGTAACATTAAATCTGAATTTAGATTTTTCTCCCATGCTTCTGTTCTAGTTGTGGGTAAAATGACTTCTGTTGGTATAACCGCCTCCGTTCCATAAGTGAGTAAGAACGGTGATTCTCCAGTGGATTCTTTTCTTGTGGTGTGGTATGCCCATAATGTGTTATGAAGTTGTTCACACCATTGTTTGTAGTGCCCATCCAATGTTTTCTTTAAATTTGTTGCAATTGCTTTATTTGTAGCTTCGGCATGTCCGTTACTCTGAGGATAAAACGGTGTGGACTTATGTTTCTGAATACTGAAAGCTTCAAATAACATATCAATATTTTTTCCTTGAAATTGTTTTTCGATATCAGAAACTATGGTTGTCGGAATCCCAAATCTACAGATGATATTTTTGAATAAGAATGTGAATACATCCGAATCCCTGATGTGGGCTAATGATTTGGCTTCTATCCACTTAGTAAAATAATCTGTGGCCACAATTAAATATTTTCTCTTCTTGGTTCCCTCAACCAACGGACCTACAATATCTACTCCCCATTTTGCAAACGGCCATGGACTGAGTACAGAATTAAGTTCTGTAGCAGGTGCTTTAATTCTTTTTGCGTAACGTTGGCAGTCTTCACATCTTCGTACTATGTTTTCTGAATCCTTGAGCATGGATATCCAATAATAACCTTGCATTTAGCTTTCAACGCGAGAGATCGTCTTCCACTATGATTTCCTGCATCTCCATAATGTATTTCTTTGAGTATGCGTAATCCTTCCTTATGTGACAGGCATCGAAACAACGGTCCCAAAAAGGACTTACGGTATAAAATTCCATCCCGCAACTGGTAATTCTCATATTTCAGTTGAATCTTCCTTGCTTCTTTAGAATTGATGGGCAATGTTTTATATTGTAAATATTGATGAATTGGAATCCTCCAATCTTGTTCATTTGAGTCATCATTTACTTGTTAAGGTGTAAGTGCAGTGTTTTGTATTGCCGGATCATCAAAGTCTTCGGTTACACCTTCTTCTATGTTGTCAGTTGTTCTTAATTTTGTGGATGGTTCATATATTCGTCCGACTTTTATGGTTGTAACATTGAGATCTCTTATCATTGATGAAATGAATGCTAGTGCATCCGCATGTCGATTCTTGTCTCGGGAGAGATGTCGAAAAATTATATTCGGAATGCGATTTGCTAGAGTTTGCACAAGATTTCTGTACTCTATTAAATCTTCATCGATTGTTTGGTATCTTAATTCGACCTGTCGAATTATCAACTGTGAATCGCTTGTGAGTCGGACGTTGCTGATTCCTAACTCAATGATGAGTTTGAGAGCATGAACCACAACTTCATATTCTACTATATTATTTGTGTTCTCATCAAATTCAAGTCGAAATGAGTGTATCATCCGCTCACCCATAGGTGCAGTAATTACAATGCCAATTCCCGCCCCTTCTTTATTTCGGGACCCATCAACAAACACTTCCCACCTTTGAGAATTTGCAGAGCTCAAGATATCCTGTGGATCCTCTTCCTCACATCCTGGAAATCCTTTAGTATAAATGTACAATGAAAACAAATAATTAAAATGATGAAAATTTTAATGATAAAATCTGTGATTGAATTAATTTTTTCATCTATCGGACCTTGGATTTCATAATCTTCTTCAATCGGGAAGTCCGCGAGGAAATCAGCTAAAACTTGAGATTTTTGTGCAGTTTGCAACTCAAAAATAATGTTGAATTGCTCTATTTGTGCATTCCATTTTGCGATCCTTCCAACTCTCCCAGTATTCTTCAATACTGATTCTAATGGTGCTTTGCTCGGGACACGCACGTAATGTGTGAGAAAATAGGTACGTAACTTTTGGGTAGCAAAAACTAATGACAAAATGAGTTGTTCAATTTTGGTGTAATTTCTTTCGGCTGAATTCATAGTCTTGCTAATGTAATATACAGGTTTCTCTAATTTTTCGTTCGTATGCACCAGCACTGCACTTATTGCATCCTCCGTTGCCGCAATGTACAAAGTCAATATTTCTTCAGGTTCTGGCTTCTGCAACGCTGACAATGTGGCAAGATGCATCTTTATGTTTTGGAAAGCTTGATCACATTCTTCATTCCAATCAAATTTATTTTTCTTTTTAAGTATATCAAAAACTGGTTTGCATCTTTCGGAAGATCTAGCAATGAACCTGCTGAGAGCAGCCAAACATCCATTCAATTTCTGTACAGCTTTAATGCTCTTTGGGGATGGCATGTTTGTTATTGCTTGAATTTTCGCTGGATCAACTTCAATCCCATTCTTGGTAACCAAATATCCCAAAAAACGTCCCGATGTCACACCAAAAATGCATTTTTCTGGATTGACTTTCATCTTATATTTCCGCAATGCACCAAATATCTCAGTGATATCTTGTAGATGATTCGCAGATAATTTACTCTTTACCAGCATATCATCAACATAAACTTCTAAATTTCGCCCAATCCATGGCCTGAATATTGCGTCAACCAGGCGTTGATATGTTGCTCCTGCGTTTCGTAATCCAAATGGCATCCTGGTATAACAATACAACCCCCGCGGGGTGAAAAATGCAGTATGCTCTTGATCTATCTCTGCAAGCGCAATCTGGTTGTATCCTGATTGGCCGTCCATAAAGGACAATGCCTCATGGCCTTGCACGACATCCACTAGTTGATCGACATTGGGAAGTGGATAACTATCCTTCGGGCATGCCTTGTTTAAATTGGTGAAGTTTATACAAATTCTTACTCCACCGTTCTTCTTTGGAACGATCACCATGTTGGAAATCCATGTCGGGTATCGTACCTCACGGATGAATCCTCCATTTAAGAGTTTTATTAATTCTTTTTCCACAGGATCGTGATATTCTGGAGCGACCTTGCGTATCCGCTGCCGAAATGGTATTGCATCGGGTCGTATCCGTAATTCATGGTGTACAATACTTGGGTCTATCCCTGGCATGTCTTCTATTTTCCATGTGAATACGTACACATAATCACGAAGAAGTTTGATCAAATTTTGTTCCGTATCGGCCTTCATTAGCATTCCAATTCGCACCTGCTTGGGAAATTCGGTGGTGCCAATATTTACAACTTTGGTTTCTTCTA